>CM021104.1:315900062-316280695 GCA_007115665.2 Sequoiadendron giganteum
AAGGGAGAGAGGGATATAGTGAGAGAGAGTGGGAAAAACCTAGAGAGAGGAGAGAGAGAAGAGAGGGAGAGAGAAATGGAAGTATTGGTAACAAGGGATGGAGGGAGAGGTACACATGGAGGGAGTAAGAGACATAGGGAGGAGGAGATAAAGAGGTGATGACCTAGAGAGAGGAGGGAGAGAGAATATGAGAGAGAGAAGGACAAGATGAGATTTAGAGGGGGGAGAGAGGTGGGTAATGAGAAAAGGAGGGAGAGACTTGGAGATGGGGAGAGAGAGGTGGGTAATGAGTCAAGGAGGGAGAGACTTGGAGATGGGGAGAGAGTGGTTGGGAGGGAGAGGTAGTGATCGAGAGAAAGGAGAGAGATGGGTGAGAAATAGTAAGAAAGAGAGATAAAAGAAGAGAGAGGTAAGGATGGAGTGGGGTTAAGGATGGAATGCAAGGTAGAGAGAGTTGAGAGTGAGTAGGTTAAGTATTGGTTAAGAGGGAAGGAGGCAGAGAGGGAGTGAAAGATAGAACCTCGACTATCCATCATTGATCATAAACTATACACTCTAAACCTTATCAAAGTGGGGGAGAGAGAGACAAAGAGAAAGTGAAGTTGGTTTTGTTTTCAATGCAATCAATTTGATGAGCACCAAATGTTGCATTACATTTGGAGAGTGTTGAATTGGTGTTCACCAAATGGATTGCATTGGGAAATACCAATCCAAAGAGTTGGATTTTTCCTTGGGCATCCAATCCAAAGGGTTGGATGACCATTTCATGCCAAGGACATGAATTTTTAAAAGTGTAACAAAATTTCACTTTTTTAGCCATGCTAATTGTCAGATTTGCACACCTTTCAATGCAAGTTTATAAAAAAAATGTGATGATGTTAGGCTCTCTCTTTCCAATATAACCATATAATTTTTTTAACGTTTTGATTATGCTAAGGTTTTTATCTATAACCTCTCTTGTTAGTGCCTTCACTTTTGTCAAAAACCAACATGTGCTAGTTTTGGTATAAATTTTTACTCATTCATCAAATTTTGAAACAAATTACATTTTATAAACTAGATTCCATTCCACACGTAATGAAAAATGGTTTTTGATTAATTTTCAAAAAAATTAAGGGAGAACACACTCAAATTTTAGCTTTTCAAGATGGGTCCACTTCAAAAATTCATAAAATATTATATTCATTAAAAAAATAGCTGAAAAAAATGGGATAAACTACATGGAGTTAGCTAATTTCTCACCATTCATATTTTTGAAATTAAAAAAATTAACTTTTTAGGGAGGCCACAACAGATGTTATGCTATTTTTTGATAAAAACATAACCACTTTTGGTGGCCTCCCTTTTTGAAACCCTTAATCTTCATTATTTTCAAAAAAAAAATAGGACCTTAGAAAGTATATTTGGAGCACTACAACTCTTGTTCTTGTTGCATATTCAAATTTTGAGTGTAACTATCTTCATTTTCTCGTGAACATCAAACTTTGTTGATTTAAAAAAAAAGTGGCATCTCAAGAGCCATTTTTGTGTCAAGACTTGGTGCACTTAGCCTATAGTATATTTATTTCCTACTTTCTTTCCTTCTTTAAGGTTGAGCCTTCATTCTCTCTTTGGATTGAATTTTATTTATTAACCTTTCCTCTTTTCTTATACAAATATTCTCTCTCATTCAAAATAGAAGAGAATTTTTGCATACACAACCTTTGATCAATTTCAAAGTTATCCCCATATGCTAGGAGGATTGTTAGGTTTCCTCTACAACTCTTTGTTAAAATATTTATATCCTTGCATGTTATAATTGGATCAACTTTAGAAGATTTCAAGCCTTACTAAACATCCCAATCTCATATCTAGGCTCTCATCTCACCCACATAGGACAAGAAGCTAATATTATCTTCTCCATCGATGCCAATATTTTATTTTCATCAAGAAGAGTACCCTAAGGTTGGACTAGGATAAGTTACTAAGGATAAAATTTTGGATCCTCTAAGGACACACTTAGAATGGTCACAAGAGAAGCATTAATTTTCTACTAGTTTCATTTATTTCAAAAAGTAATTTCTTTATGAGATGTTCCATTTGTTAATAATTAGATTGCATACTCTTGCTTAAGAATTGTAACACTCTATATTTTTTAAATTCATTTATCTTAAATTTATTGTTTCATTAGATTTAGATTACTTTATTTACTTTCTTTACTAATATATTAAATTCATTTGAAAAGTTTAATAAAAAAACAAAAAGAAAAAGCATAACATACATTACATTTGAAAATTTATATAGAAGTTTTTATTTGTATGCAATTAATTAATTCACAATTTCAATCATGAAAACAGAAAAAGTAGATAAAAGACCTCTTGCATACATTTAGAATAATGCTTAGAATCATTCAAATATTTAGAAAAAATAAAATGTAAAGAAAAAAGATCTCAATGCTATCACAAGACATCCAATGAATATTCAACAAAATCAAACAAACTCATTGAAAATCGCTCTCATTCAAATTTTCTATTTTTGACTGGACTCCCCAAATTCAAAAAGAGAGTAGTCAATTTAACTTTTCAATCACTTAATTGAATTTTACCACAAGAATAAGAGCAAATGAATTTTGACCATTAAACAAATATGCAATGAAATGTGTCATTCCAAATCAACTTTTAAAATAAAGCAAATTTATAATATTACAATCTCATGCTACATTCTCTCACCAACATAAAAATAATAATTTATTACACTAAAACTAAATAATGCCTATTTGAATGAAGAGTATTACCTATCACTTATGATTTTCCTATAATTTTATGTAGATCTTAATAACAACTAACAATAATATCCAAATTCCTCTGAATCAGCACCCAAATTTTAGTTTAATTTGTTTATTGAAGTTTCTGTCTTTGTTTCGCCATTCAAATTCAAATCAAATTAAAGCTTAATGTTGGTCTTTGACTAATTATTGTTCATTAATTGCTTAATTCATTCCTGATGCAAAGATAATAATAATAATTTCTGAAAACCTCTACTTACTAATATTTAATTGAATTTGGTTTAAAAGAAGGTTGATTTGTTCTTGTCGGTTGCTAAAGTGGTTTGCCTTGATTCTCGGTTCACTACTGTCTTTGTCAACCGTTTGAATGTCTCTCTCATCTTTAGCAAAGTCTTCTGTATATACATAGCATAGACAAATGAATATACCCAGTTCAGCTTGTATATGTGCACTACTTATTTTGAACTGCAGACAAAATTTATATGAACAGTGTAGATAAATGAATATGGTAGAGATCATTAGGTTTATGCAGCTAATCTTATAGAAAATTATAGATGAAACAACCCACGACTTTGAGAATTCATTTTTTCTACACATGTATACTTACATATGCAATACACAACTCAGTTATTTTTAATGTATTTCTTAGAATGGATGAGGTCTATGAAATTAGCATCCAATCCAATCTGAACCTATAAGTAGCTCATGAATGCTCGTTTAGGAACATCAACAGATATAATAAAGCCATGAGATAGAAAAAATAACTATTAAGAGAATAGTCCATATGAGTGCAAAGTAAAATTTTCACAAAAATGTGATCATCATATTTAGGTGATCAATGGAAGTAGAATTGCAAGATTACACATGTATTTTAGGTTTTTTCTGGTTATCAAAGAGAGGAAAGTTAGAGATCACAAGTTATTTGTGGAAGTTTATGTGATGTAACATCATAAGACAGGGTTTACGTTGGAGGTCTATAGTGACCACCATAAAATTAGAAGGAATAATAGAATTTATAAAATATATGTAAAATAGGGGGTATGTTAGGACTAGATGATTTTTGAATCAAAGAAAGTAGTGATGGGAAAGGAGTCGTAAAATGATTACACAAATGTAGTATACGAGGTCAGATCATATATGGTATGGAAAATAAGGAAAATACGAAATAGGAAGACATAGTAAAATGTAAGTGATGGTAGTCAAATGGAAGTGCGAGAAATAGGACATGAAGTTAATGTGTCAAGGATGGGTTGGTAAATAAAAAATAGAGGAAACGTAGAGATAGCTATCAATAGACCTATATAGGAAGGGATATAACAAGAATGAGTGGTAAGGTGGAAAATATATATTAAGTTTTATGTGGCTAAGGAAGTATTTATAGGAAGATTGAACCAGGATAAAGATACTAGAGCCTACATTTGTGACAAGTTAAAAATGTGGAGTGGTGCTTCTAAAAGTAGAGGATTGGGATGATTTTATTGAGAATAAATGAGAAAGGATAGTTGAGTTAGTCATAATCATCTAAATATTATGGGATGAGGATTATGAGGGAGTAGGTTGATCAATGAAGATTTTATAAAAATGGAGGGTTTTCTTGAGGATATATATGAGTGTGTAATCAGATTACTACGTAGTGCATGAATGAGAATTTAAGGATCTATTCCACTTGTAGGGTTGATAACACACTTCAAATCTTAATGTTAGAAAAAAATTATGATGTTGATTGATATTAGCTTGGCTAAGTGAGTTTCATGATAATTGTGAGAATTAAATATATTACTAACATCAATATTATTGGAAAAAGAAGGGATATGAATTATGCAAGGGTTGATAATTAGGTTGCAATGAAGTGAATTAGTACTAGGATATATAGCACATGAACTATGATGATAAGGGGGCATGAACAAAATGGACAAAGACAACAAGTTTCAAGGAAAATTTAAGAGATGACATCAAGGAGGGGTAAAGGAGAGGTGTGGGAATTGGTAAAGGAAAAAAGAACTAAGGATATGGAATTTTATCCATTACATGTATCTAGAATTATAATTACAAACATACATACATATATTGACATCATGAAATATCAAAATGCAGTCAATTGTGCTAGCCCCACTTTCTTGGTTAAATAAATTCAATCAATTTTATGATATCGAATTGAGATGGAAAAAAGGACATACCTTGAACTCTAAGATTCAATTTCTTAATTGCACAATATTGTCTTGTTCATTTTCATCTTCACACTCCTCCAAAATTTGAGTTTTTCATCAACTTCCTTGGAATGATTTTCAATTCTATATCAATCTAATAGAATTGATAGAATGGTGATTTCATGTTCTCAAATTCAAACATAAAACATGAAAAGAATAGTTGACACTATCAAATTTAATCTAAAAACATCCAATTTGAATATTCTATGTTGAAAAATAAGAAAATATGGTAGAATTGTTAAACAATGATAGAAATTTTATCAAAATCATGAAAAGTGTGTTTCTATGTCAAAGTATGTGCTATATACAAGGTAAAATAGAGCATGCCATTATAGAATCATGGGATCCACATTATTTTTTACTATTTTTGGATTTTTTGTTCTCCATTATAAATGTGACCATTTTATAGCACAAACATCCTATAATGCGCTCACATTTGTGTTTTTCTTGGTTCTCAATAGAGAGAGAGAGAGGGATATATAGAGATATATATATTTAGAAATATATAGGGGGAACAAAGAGAGATGCAAGGAGAGGTGAGGAGATAGAGATAGGGGAGAGAGAATAGAGAGGAATATGGAGATAGGGATAGCGATAGGGATAGAGATAGAGATGGAGAGGGAGGGCGAGGGAGGGAGGTGGAGAGAGAGAGAGAGAGGTAGAGAAAGGTGGAGAGATAAGGATACAAATAAAAAGAGGGAGAGATCAAGATAGGGGAGAGATTGATCTCATAAAATAGAGATATAGATATAGAATTATAGGAAGAGGGAGAGGGAGAGATATCTATAGATTGATAAGAAGAGATGAAGATAGAGGGAGAGAGAAAGAGGGAGAGAAATACATAGAGAGATAGGGAGAGGTAGAGGGAAAGACACATATTGAGAGAGGTAGGAAGGTTTAAGAATAGAGATAGGGAGAGAGGAAGGGAAAGATAGAGGAATAAATAGAGAGATACATAGGGAGAGGGAGAGGGAGAGGGAGAGATAGTGAGATTTATAGAGGGTGAGATAGTGTGATAGAGATATAGAGATATAAGGAGATATATAGAGAGAGAAATAAAGTGGTAGAGATATATGGAAAGAGAAAGAGAAACAGATATAGAGAGGGGGAGAGGGGGAGAGAGATATAGAGGTAGAGAAAGGGAGAGAGATAGGTAGAGAGGGAGAGAGAAGAGAGAAGAGAGAAGAGAGAAGGAGAGAGGGAGGGGTGTTGCCATAATAGTGTGTCTCACTTTTGGGACATCTTGATTTTTTCCTAAAATCACTTATGTTTAGAAAAACTAATGATTTAAACCTTGAGAGGTTCCATCTAAAGGGTTTTAATTGAATAGGGTTATATAAGACCCCCTTAGATCAAAACCTCTTGGAAAGAACCTGTAATAACCCATTCTAATTATTACTTAATTATATTATTGCAAATGACATTATGAATATTTAATTTTAAAAAGATGTAACTAAGAAACTATTTCCAATCATAGCAACACATGACTAATTAAAATGAGTCATATATATATATATATATATATATTCAATTTCAATGTCAATTACAATATCCAAGTTGACTTGGCTCATAGGGCCACAAAGTCAATACAATGTATAAAATTTACATCAAGGTTACATCATAGACCATGATAGTCTTGAAAACATTCAAAGTTTCCTCTTGACGTTCACCTCCACTGGTGGACAAGAACATGGTTGAATCGCTTTACCGTCCAACCACGAAGCTTACACTTCCCCGTAATTCTTCCAACTTGAAGAATACCCGACCCTGCATGGAAATTTTAGCAAGAGAAAAATTTGCAAGGTGGAATCTGGTGTGTGCCCATACATCAACATGCATCTCTATATATGATTAGAAAAATCCAAGATCTATGCTAGGAATGGTAGAGAGTGTTATCACAAATTTAATACATACATAATGGGCTAATTGTTTGGCCAAGCATAAAAAATTAAGTTGCAACTATTGTAATACCCCTCTATTTTGCTATTTGTATCAGACAGTGTCCTACCTTGTTTTGTTTTGTTTATGTTTGCACTTAGACTTTGATATACTCTGATGCTTGACTATTATTGGATTGCTAATTATAGAGCGATGTGGATTTTATGTTATGATGTGATGTTACTCTATTTTGATGTTATCGTTATATCATGCTTTAGATTATCATAATGGTTATTTGAATTAACATTTTATTTGCACATGAGTAGATTATATATGTTAGAATTTTTAGTTTTGTGATAGTGTATTGGTGAAGGGGATGGAATCGCATCACTCGTTTGCAAACGCCCTGCGATTTTATGATTCCCTCTTCACGGTGTGTTCTATTACGATGTCAGTATGCATGTTCTATGTATGCCTTGTTTATAGGTTTGCAGGTACAGGACATCGAATCCACCTAGCTTCATAGGTTTGAGCGTGTCTATTGCCCAATGGTAATGTTGATTGGGAGATAGTAGCTAGGATTCTTGTATCAAGCCTTCACCCTAGTCATAGTGTGTCATCGGGTCTAGTCGGTTTCGTTTGATAAAATTTGTTTAATTTTGCCTTGAATTATTATGTTGCAAAGTTTGTAAAAGGTAATTTAATGGATTTAATTATTTAAGATGATTATTAAATTAAGTTGATTTTAATGTTAAACTAGAAGTTGTGAATTAATTAATTAATTAATTAATTTAATTGGTAAATAGTCTAATCTTAGGATTATATTATTTATTAATTAATTAAATTAGTTTAATTAAGTTAAATTTGAAGTGTTAAATATTCTCAAATTATTAAATGTTTTTAATTTTAAATATCTGGAGGATTTTATTCAATTTTGTTGTTAAAGATATTTTGGGTTTTAACATGTGTTAGAAGAATTTATGAGGTTGTTGGGAAATTTATTCACGTGGAGAAAATTGTGGCTGTAATGGGAAGAAGGGAGAAGCTTCTTCACGGAAGAAGCATAGAGGATATTTGGTGTGTTGGGGAAAACGATTTAAAAAAAGAATTCTTTTGTGATTGCATGTGTTCTAGAAATTTTTGAAGATTTACTCTCAGGAAAAGTTTTGTGTTCTTGTAATTTTTGAAAAGTTACTCTCAGGAAAAGTTTATGTGTTGGAAATTTTTATTGTTTTGGATGAAGCTCTCATTTATTTGGTAGAAAATACTTGGATCTGTGGAGGAGGCGTTGCTTCAATTTACATCTTCACTAGCGTTGAACTACAGTTTCCTCCTTTAATTTTTGTTAGTTTTATATTGAGAAGCTTCTTAGTTTATATTATTCTCTAGAAAAGATTTTATGTGTAAGTTTTAAAAGCTTTGTGTTTTGTATAAAAAAATATGAAATTCTCACTAGAATAGAATCCTCTGTAGAATGAAATTCTTTGTGAAAACTATTGCAAAATTGTAAATTGGGATTATTGTGAACATAGAAGAACTCAGAAGAATACGGTTAGGGATCTAGAAAGAAAATTTTAGTCAGGAAGAAATTTAGTCTTCTATAGAAAATTTTCCTGTAGGAAAAAAGCTTCAAGGGAAATTTCTTGTTATATTGTCTGCAAGAATTTTATTGCTCTTTCTCTTTTTAGTTTTTTTCTCTGGGAAAATTTAAATGAAACCTCTATGTTCTTTATTCAAGAAATTTGTTTGTATTTCTTGTATGTTGGCTTTTCGAAAGTTTTGGAAAGGTTTCATGTAGAATTCTTTTCTCTTTCTCTTTTTAGTTTTTTTGTCTAGGAAAATTTAAATGAAACCTCTATGTTCTTTATTCGAGCAATTTGTTTGTATTTCCTGTATGTTGGCTTTTCAAAAGTTTTGGAAAGGTTTCCTGTAGAATTCTTTTCTCTTTCTCTTTTTAGTTTTGTTGTTTGGGAAAATTTAAATGAAACCTCTATGTTCTTTATTCAAGAAATTTGTTTGTATTTCTCGTATGTTGGCTTTTCTAAAGTTTTGGAAAGGTTTCCTGTAGAATTCTTTTTAAAAAATTATTTTCCCAATTTTAGAGTAACTGGTTAATCAAATCTATATAAATATATAAATATTATAAACTAGTTTAAATTTATTAAATTCTGGTAATTTTATGGACATTGTACGGTAATCTTTCATCATTTGTTGGAGTATTCAAAAAAATTTATTGTTTTTGTTATAAGTGTTGAATTTCAGTGGGGGGGGTTTTCCCCCACCGCCTCCTTAAGGGTGGAGGGTGTGTCTGCCATGAGGCAGCACCCTCCACAGTGTGGAGGGAGTGTTTCCTCATGGGCAACGCAACCCTCACTTCCTTTGGTCGTGCCTTGTTAAATTGGGGGAATGACTATGTAAGAACACAACCGCCCCCTTCAACTTTTTCATGCAATCCTTAAAGCTTGCATTCGGCTGCCTCTTGCATTTTGTCTTAAGAATTTTATTCTTTTATGAATTGAAGTTTAATAAAATATATATAGTTTGTAAATATATATTATATATATTTAAATAAATATATGTGTAATATATATATGTTTATTTGTATATATATATATATATATATATATATATATTTAAATATATAGGTTTTATTTAAGTATTTAAATATTATATATTTATGTATATATATCATTTATATGTATGTGTATATATATAAGGGTATATGTATATAAATATAAATATAAGTATATTTAAATAGAATATTATTTAGGTGCATGCTATTAATGCACAATTTTGGTGATATTTTAATGGAGTTATTAAAATAAAAGGAATTGGTATATTTTAATATAAAAATAATCGAGGAAATTGAAGTATTAGATAGATTGATTTCCATCTGTCTGTGAAAAGGGTTTTTAGTTAATTAGTGAATTTGGGCAATTTATTTAAATTTTTTCATTGAATGAAAGTGGATTTAGGAAATCCAAATGACAGATCTATTTCTTGTCATTGATTTCCCTTTGTGTCTGATTTCTTCTAGTTATGTTTTGGGGGAAGGTTGAATTAAAGTGTTAGTTAATAAGTTGTAAGTCTTCAAGAAGATTCAATGGATTTAGGGGTTGTGGTACTGTAATGTCAACCCATTTTGTTACCCTTGGGTAGTGCGTTAGTCATTTTCAGTGAATCACCCGATTTCCATGAACGGGGATGTTTTGCCTCCTTTGCTTGGAGTGGATTTTGTTAGTGTTGCCTCCAATGTTTGGAGTGGATTTTTTTAAGTGTTGCCTCCTTTGTTTGGAGTGGATTTTGTTATTTGTTGCCTCCTTTGTTTGGAGTGGATAATTTTTTATTTGTTGCCTCCAATGTTTGGAGTGGATGTTGTTACGTGTTGCCTCCTATGTTTGGAGTGGGTTATTTTATTTGGTTTTTGTGCACTATGTTACCCTTGGTGGTTGGTTTTGTTTTGTGTGTTGTCAAGTAAGAGAGTGGATTTTGTTGGGGACTAGAGCCCTAAAGAGGTAAATTGGGTAACCTTTTGGAGGTAGTTAATCAAGTGAAAACATAATTAAAGTATTTAGGGGATTGGGTAGTATTTCATACTAAGATAAGATAGCCTCACTCATGGACTCAAGTGCTCGTTTGGGCTTGGGATGAGTGGAAAGGCCTGGAATGGCGAAGGTCATCTACCTTGTCTTTTCAAAAGGTATTTGATCTCGCATGAGTGAGTATGGGGTCGGGGATTGGTTGAGGCTACTAGGATAACCCAAGATGGGGGTCGAGGCCTAGGAAGATCCACATTGGGTAACTCATGTCGAGTTGTGTGATGACACTCTTCCTACGACAATGGTTTATGTGTATGGTTCTATTAACATACTTGATTTTTTATAACTCTGGAAGCAATGTAACCCATGTTTAGTGTTGTACTTGTGTTTGTTAAGTTTTGTATGTGTCAGCCTATGTCTAGAGGTAGTAGGTCTTGTCTAGGAATCTTTGTTACCTCCTAGCACGGGGGGGTGGGCCTTCAATACCATTTGGTTGGGAGGAACGTGCACCCTACACTATTGGGTCCCCTTTTCTTCAGATCGTGATGGCGAGGTCTTCCAATTGGAGAGCTTGTGGATTCTAGCTTGTTTATTTCATGCTTTGATTATTTTTATAGATGACTCTTGTACTTTTATTACTCCTCAGTTGTATTCGATGAGGTCTCATGTATTTTGTAACACATATGTATGATCTACCTCATTCTGGGAATGAGTGTTGTACACTTGATTTGAGAATTAATGTAATATTGGGATCTTAATGTATATCTTATCTATGTGATGCAATTTTTCATGTTTGGAATGTATGTACTTTTATTTCATAAGTAGTTAATCATATGTTATGATGTATTTATGTTTATGTTATGGGGTTTAGATGTAACCTTAGTCTCGTAGCCTTAGAGGATGTTGGCAATAGATAGTGAACTTTTCATGTTATATTGTACTTTTAAAATTAAAAAAATATTATGCTTTCATAGTTATTGCAACTTCCTCTAGGGTTACGTGGCGGGGCATTACAACAACAAATGATAGGTTTTGGATAAAGAAAAACCTATACTTTGAACTCCATTTTGGCACTCATCCTGGAAAGTAACTTTCAACAACAGAGTTATCTCTTAGCAACTATCTACCCTCTAGCACCATATACCCTGAGGTTCTCTAGTCTACTTAGGTGTTGCTATTCTATTCAAACAAGTGAATATTCTTTACTCACATATCTACGAAAAATTAATTCAATCTACTTATTTCCTCAACTCGATAAAAATAGAAAAATGATTCAAATGGAACTAATCATAACATTATCCATTCATTTCAAAAACATGTTACATGATTACATTCAACGTAATTCAGTATTCATTTAAGAATAAATAGATAAGTAACAAAAGAAGGTATGCCACAAGTATATGTATGTACGTAGACGAAGGTCTATGTGCATACACATATAAGTGTCAACTTAAGTTATTTATTTGTGCATACATTCTGAAATAAAATCATTATATCAAATTGCTTCCATTCAAAATAATGTTATAGATTGACATATCATTTTTCATAAATACAAGAAGTAAAAGAACTATGATCAGGTCTGTTTTAACTGTTTCCACATACTGATATGTTATTTGTAACATAGCCAGTTGTTTGTAGCAAAACATTGATGTTTATAACAAAATGATGTTGTTTATAGAAAAAATATACTGTTTATAACAAAACAATGTTATTTGCAGCAAATCAAATACTATTTATAACAAAACGATGTTTATAGCAAAATAAATGTTTATAATAAAACAATGCTATTTGCAGCAAAATAAAATGTTGTTTATAGCAAAACAAATGTTGTTTATAAAAAAAAATACTATTTGTAGCAAATCAAATGTTGTTTATAACAAAACGATGTTGTTTATAGAAAAACAAATATTGTTTGCAGTGGTTTACAAAATACTATGTCAATATGTCCTATTATCAGTTTTAAGTTATTTGGTTTATCATATGAACAATCAATGTTCTATCATTCTCAATATGTAATTAATCAAACAATACTACTGTCTCTTTTATGCAAACAAGAAAATCAAAGGCATGCTTTTCATTTCCAATCACATACAAATTGGAACAATTATTTTACTGTTTTGGGTTAGAAGAGACCCGAGTTTTTAAGGGTGACTGTAATGGATTTAAATTCAAGCTATTGTCATTCTAGGAATGACTATCATTCAAGTAATTGTTTGGTTTTATTACCATCAAAATCATTGGTTGAATCCAGAAGAAAGGTTGATAGTTGGCTTACAAGTTTGATAGTCGATTAATGGAACATACTCTTAATATCGTTCTAAGAACAATATGTGCATTAAATTAGACTGGTAAAGTCATCATATGAGAGCATCACATGTATGCAAGGAGAATAGAGATCATTCTAGAGAATGAATAAATTCATGTGCAACGATAAACTGCGATTGATCTTAAAGATCGATGCCCACATAATGAAATGAAAGAATGTATTTTTTCCTCCATCACTTGGAGAGAATGAGGCAATTTCCATAATTAGCAGCAACATAAAGATATATGTTCATCGGTCTATGAACAATGAAAGCAACCTTTGCACCCATTTTAGGCAACCCAATTGCTCAACCTAGCTAACAAGAAGAACAATCAACAAATAAAGAATATAATAGCATAACAAAATCAATTTCCCTTTAAGGGATTCCAAATCATTCAATGCAAAACGATAATTTTAGTTATCGAAATTCATACGATTAACCATGAAAAGGTTAATATCTTACATTCATAACATTAGGACTGTGGCGATATCAAAAATTCATACAAGGCATAACTGAGTTCAGTCAATGATGTTGATAAAAGAAAATGCAAAGTTATGGTACATGCACTGGTAGGTTGATGTGGCCTTTGCATCATAGTCAAGAATTAATCGATTCTAAATCAAAGCCCTAGTATGAAACAAAATATGACTTGCATAAAATGGGTAGCATATGTTTTGCTAACTAGATCGAATGAAATCACATCGAAGAAGGAAAAAGATGGTTTCAAATAGATTGCCCTGAAAAATCATCCATATTCGGCAGCAAAACGAAAAGATTTACCTCTATTCATGGCTTTTTTGGCTCTTCACTACTTTTTCGCAATGAGTTGATGCACTAGCTTGCCTTTTTCCTTGATTTTTTGTTGCTACACTCCACCCTTGTCGATTTCTTCCCCTGTATTCTTGTGTTACCAAAATAGAAAATGCATGTTTTCTTTACCTGTCTGCAGCATCATGGGGTCGGTTCATTCATAATTCACATTAATTCGGCTATCCCACTATTTCAAATTCAAGTATTTGCCTTAGATTTGATTACAGGCCATGACCTCATGAGATTTTTCTCATGATTTTATTTTGAATTCTATCAATACAATAGTGATAATTTCGGTTCCAAATTCGATTCTTAAGGAATATATATATATATATATATATATATATATATATATATATATATATATATTGATATATATTTATATGTATATATATATATATATGTATTGATATATATTTATATGTATATATATTATATATATATGTATATACATTATGTATATATGTATATTATATATATATATATATATGCATATTATATATATATATATATATCTACATATTATATATATGTATATTATATATATATATATTTATATTTATATTTGTATATATACATATATGTATTTGTATAGATTATGTACATATATCAATATTAAAATAAGAATGAACTCTTATTTTAGTTTGAACAATAATATTTTGAATGAAGGGGTTTTCTTATTCTTTAAATAAGTCTTTTTGAAATACATACATTCATTTATGTGCCAAGTCATGCTATCATTTTCTTTTTAAATTCTCAAAACACAAGATCAAGATAGATAATTAAATAAGAACTCACATGTATTTCATTCCATAAGTCTACCTTTTCAATCATTGAATCATTTCAAATCAGATTAGTATAATCTCCTATATGAATTTCAAATGAAATTATCATGTCATTCTGTGGTGTGTGCACCCAGATTCTATCAAGCTTATCGTTCTAAACAATCCTACTTCAACCGTGTTCTCATCCTTCATCTCGCCATCCTGCAATTGCACACACTTGCACTTACACAATTCATCAATAATGTTCAATCATGATAAAATATAACATAGTTCAAAAGATCGCATAGTCAACAACAGTCAACTTCTTTCAATTTTTTCAAAAATATCAAAAAATTTATTCAACATATTGAATTTCCTCAATCATTCAATTTATCATATTATAATTTAAATGCAATAAAAATTGGGTTATGATATCCTTCCCCTCTTGGAAGAGACATTGTCTTGATGTCTATTTAATCAAAATTAAAGCATATATGTCTATTTCAACATCATATCATAATGTTTCAAGCCAAAACATTATAATATTCAATCCAAAATTTTCAAACAAAATTATCAAGAGTCTCTTTCTAAGAAAGCAAATTGTCATAAATTTGATACCACTTATTATGAAATAAATTGCATAATAGATGAATATGCTAAGATATATGCTTCAAATACTTCATAATAATATTCCACTTTGAGCTTGTTGGCGATAGTGGGCTCCTTTCCCTAGGAGTGTGTGTTGGAACTGTTGGGGCCAAATGGCACTTATCATGTGGATGAAAAGTCGTGTCTCATCTGTGGCTTATGATGCAGACGATTTGAAGAATCCATTTTTGGACTCTCGTTGGTCGAAATTATGTTAGGTAATGCCTATATGATATCGCGATGGTGACTTGGTTGTGTAATACCCCTTCGTTTTACTCTTTGGAATGGATAGTGTGTCATTGTTTTGCTTTGTTTTTTTTTTTTCTGGATATTTAGATATATTGATATACTTTATCATGTCATGTGTTATTTGTTTTCTATTTATAGAGCGACATAGACTATGGTGTGATGTGATGTATCTTCTTTGATGTTTTATTTCACATGGTTTGATTAGTGTAATAATGTTTGTTTGCTATAACATGATTATTGCACATGAGTTATTTAATTATGATGGAATTGTCAGTTCATGATAAGTGTATTGGTGAAGGGGACAGGATCGCATCACTTGCTTGTGAGCGCCCTATGATTCCGCGATTTCCTCTTCACGGTGTGTATTATATGTTTTTTATATACATGTACTTTGATATCTCATTTATAGGTTTGCAGGTACATGACATCAACTCCACCTGGCTTCACAGGTTTGAGCATGTCGACCCAATGGTAAATTTGATTGGGAGATAGTAACTAGGTAACTTGTGTCAAGTCTACACCATAACCACAATGTGGTGTCAGTCCATGTTCGATATGTTTGATTGTCATGTCTTTGTTTGCCTTGTCCTTTGTTATTTAATTATGCAAGGTTTATTTTTAACGCTTTAAATGATTTTAGTATTTATTTAACTAATTTTAGATAATATTGATGAAAGTTTTCTTATTTAATTTAATTAATTAAATTTAATTTATTTAGTAAAGCAATTTAATCCTTGTGGTTAAATTTATTTATTAAGTAAATGAATTAATTGATTAAATTATTTATTAAGCAAATAGATTAATTGAATTAAATTTATTTTGAAATTAAATTGTGATTTAAAACTATTAAAAATGCAAAAATGACTTAGAGGAAATATATGTGGGTTGTTGAGAAGATATTTTGAATTAGACATGTGTGTGAGAAGAATTTATTAATCACTCTGTTGGGAAATTATTCTCGGAGGGAATATTTGCCATAATTGAATGAAGTAAGAGGATACTTCACGGGAATGAAAAGAAGGATATTTTGGGAGAGGTTGTTTGGTTAAAAATTAAAAAGAGGTTCCCAGGAAATTTTGTGGTTTCGGTATTTTTACGTTTTTTTGGAAGTGGTGATTTTGGAAAAGGCTTTGGAAATTGAACTCTGAAGGCGAGGCTCTGCTCCAACCATCATTTATTCAAGCTTCAGGAAAATAGGTTTTTTATTGTTAATTTTTTTAGTAAATTTAGAAAAGATTGTATGTACAAAACTCTATTATGTGGAAGCTTTTTTTATATTGATTTTAAAAGAAATTGAAAGATTGTTGTGTAAGAAGAATTTGTATTTGTAAAAGAAGCTTTTAGTTTCTTTAAAAAAAATTGTAAGGCTTTTGTATTTGTAGATTTGCCGTGAATAAATTGAGTGCCTCTGTAAGAAAATTTTATAGTGAAATTAGAGGGCCTCTGTGGATTTGATAGTTAAAACATTGGAAAAACAGAGAGGAAAACAATATAAGATTTAGAAAATTATTGAAAGTTTATGTATTGGAAATTATTAAAAGCTTGTGTAATAAATTATTGAAAGCTTTTGTAGGGAAATGATTTCAAACAATAGAAAATTCTAGAGGAAATAATAGAGCTGTGAAAATTGAGACTTTTATGAAAATTTGCATAATTTTGCCTGTAGACGGTTTTTGAAAAATTTCTCCCAATTTGACTATGGAGTAGAAACATTTATATATATATATATCATATACATATATGCATATGCATATATATTACTATATACACAAATGCACATATATATATAATGCATACATATATATATATATATATATATATTATATTGTGCAAATTCTATTTAAAAAATATATTTGTGCATAGTCGTCGTACGGCAAATTTGGTGATTGTTGTTTTAAGACACTGTGTTTTAATTTCCTTAAAGATTCACTTTTTTTTATATAAGCATATGGGGGGAAAGGATTTGGAGGCGTTGCCTCCACCATTGCCCCTATAAGGGGACGGTTGTGGAGGTAACCTCTGCAGCCACCTCCCCTTTCCTTTATTGTTGCGCACAAGTGCATGGGAGAGGTTCGATTGGAACCAGCCGCCCCTCCCCATGTATAAATTTTTTTATTTAAAACCAACTTTGCTTTGTTCAGTCCACCAATATTAAATGAATTAGGATTGTTTTGATATTTCAGATTTATTTTAAAATATTTGATTTTAATATATATTATATATATATATTACAATTATATATGTAAATGGTATATATGTTGTATATATATTTATATATATAATATATATATTATATACATATACATATTGTGTATATATAATTATGGTATTTGAATATTAAATAAAGGTTTAATATATTTTATTAAAAAGATATTTTGAAAAATAAGTTAAATAGATATATAATGTTTCTATATTGGTATATTCATAATTGTATATATATAAATGTTTATATTTTTTTATATATATACTTATAGCTACATGCAATGTGATTATATTTAGAAAATATTTCTTTTAATTTATTTGCATGATGTAATATTTTAGAAAAAAAAAGGGACATTTTTATTAGTTGAAGAAAATTATTTTTATATAAAATAATGGAGGAAATAAATATTTATTAATTATAAATTTAATTATGGAATTGAAGTTTAGACAATTAGATTTGTTTCTTCTATTTGAAAGGGATTTTTATTTAACTAGTGAATTTGACAATTTATTCAATTATTTCCCATTGAGTGAGAATGGATTTAGGAAATCAAAACATTAGATTTATTTAATTGTGTTGATTGCCCTTGGTATTTTCTCTAGTCACATTTTGGGGGGGGAATTTTTGTAAAGTGTTTTTGAAAAGTGTTAGTTTAAAATTTGTAAGTCTTCCAGACGTTCTTTATTGGATGGGGGTTGTCGATTTGTGATGTCAACCATTGTTTTTTTCCTTGGGTAGTGCATAGAGTCATGTTAGTGATTTACTCGATTTCCATGAACGGGGATTTGTGCCTCCTTGTAAGGAGTGGCTTTGTTATGTTTGTTGCCTCTAGTGTTTGGAGAGGGTTTTGACATATGTTGCCTCCTAGGAATGGAGTGGTCGTGTAATCTAGATTGTATGCACTATGGTACCCTTGGTGATTATTTTGTTTGGTATGTTGTCAAGTAGAAGAGTGGATTTGGTTAGGGGCCAAAGCCCATAAGAGGTAAGACTGGGTAACCTTCAGAGGTAGTTTAATCAAGTGATAACTTAATTAATGTACTTGGGATATTAGGTATTTCACACTAAACAAGATAAGTTCTAGCCTCACTCATAGTCACAAGTGCTTTTTTAGGCTTGGGGTGAGTGGGAAGGGCCTAGAATGGAAAAGGTCATCTACCTTGTCTTTACGAGAGGTATTTGACCCCGCATTAGTTAGTGTGAGGGCCAGGGGTCGGTTGAGGTCTCCAAAATATCCCTTATTTAGGGTCAAGGCCTATGAAGATCTGCAGTGGGTAACTCATGATGAGCTATGCGATGATACTTTGCCTAGGAAAAATTTTGGTACATGGTTTTATGTGTATGGTTCTCTTAACATACTTGATCTGATTTATATCTGGAAGCAATGTAATCTATGTTAGAGTTGTACTTGTGTTGTACTTGTGTTTGTTTGATTCATGTTTTGGTTAAGTCAGTATGAGTCATCTTATGTCTAGAGGTTGTAGGATTGGCCATTTTATCTTGTTACTATCTCCTAGCACGAGGGGTGGGCCTTTGAGTACCACTTGGTTGGAAGGAACGTGCACCTTACACCATTGGGTCCCCCTTTGATCTTCAGTTCGTGATGGCGAGATTTCCAGTTGCAGAGCTCGTGGTTTCTAGTATTCATTTCATGTTATGTTATTATTTCAGTTGGAACTTGTAATTAATCACCCCTCATTTGTATTTGAGGTGGATAATTTGTATATGTAATCAAATTTTAACTTAATTGTAACCTTATTGTTAACTTAATTTTATTGGAATCTTATTGTATATCTCTATGTTATGATGTAATTTATCATGTATGGAATGTATGAGTACTTATTTCTTTAAGTGATTAAATGCTATGAATGTATTAAGATGTATGTATGGTTTTTAAGTAATCTTGGTCTCGTAACCTTAGAGGTTGTTGGAAATAGGAAGTGAACTTATATGTTAATTATACTTTTAATAAAAAAATTGTGTGCCTAAGTAGTTAATTGCAACTTCCTTTAGGGTTACATGGCGTGGCATTACAGGTTGCAATTTGTGAGTATTTTGTGCACTTTAGAGTGTCTTGCAGGTGTTTGGGCGATGAGGGGAGGTTGGAGACAAATGATGAGAAGATCCATTTTTTATTCCCAAAGGTGCATGATAGGGAAGTTGTTGTGATCAAGAAGGTGGTCGGAGATGACTTCTAGAGCGGTCCTCACACTCATGATGGTCAGGTTTTGGAGAGGTTTTACACCAACTACATGTAGGTGTGGGGTGAAGGGTTGTGAGGTGTGTGGGTAGGGCTAAGATATAGGAGAGACAAAATGTATTTGGTTGTTTGTGCAACCATCGATCAAGTGACAATTGAACCAAAATTTGGTCTTGCGGTTGGATTCCTCAACCTCAACCAGGACAAGAAGAAATAGAATTTACACAAGGCTTGGAAGCTTTTCATGAAATGGGTGGAATAGAAGTATATTATAAGTGATTTTATGAAGTTCATTGAATCCAACCCTAGATTGATTGAAGAAAATATGGTTGCTACGTTGGTAGATGTGTCAGAAAGTGTTGGTTATTTGTATTATTGATGTCGTATGGCTATTGTAATTCTCTTTTTCAAATCAATAGAAGGAGCTACCCCCTTTGGTAGCACTTACCTATCAAACAAAAAAATTCTCTGAGGAGAAAACCTCCTAATCCACTTCAAGGTGGATACCTCCAATAGTCTTCAATAGGAACACAATACACAACATGATGATAATAACCTGCCTATAACTCCTATATATACAATTCTTATGCCTAGGATATCACCTAGGTTGGCCTAGATAACCCTATATAAGACTTAGGATGATCTAAATAACTAAATAACAATATAATATAATGATAATATGACTTAATTAAAAGTAAAGGTAGCCACAAGATGACTATTCATAACACAATACACTCTATAGGGGTAGGGCATAACATTTCCCTCCTCTTTACAAAAACATTTTCATAAATGCTAACTTTTTATTTTTCTTCTTCAACTTATTTTTTACTTCCACTTCTTCTTATACTGCTTCTTATTTTTCTTCTTCTACTTGTTCCTACTCTTGTTCTTGCTCTTGTTCTTTTTATTTTACTTGTTATTTATCTTCCTCTTCCTCTTCCTCTTCCTCTTCCTCTTCCTCTTCCTCTTCCTCTTCTTCCTCTTCCTCTCCCTCTTCCTCTTCCTCTTTCTCTTTCTCTTGTTCTACATGTTTTTATTTTTCTTCTTTTTTGTGGCTACTTTTTGTTGTGAAGAAGTTTTGAAAATATAATTTTATAATAAATCACACAAATTAATTAAAAATAATCTGATTTTTGTGTAGCTTACCAAGGCCTTGGTTTCATTTTCCCAAAACAATTTACCAAAAATTATGTGTTTTGTAGCCTTGAGAGCAATTTTTTAGAATCCATAATTCTACAATAAATCAATTAATTGTGATCCAATTAGTCTACAATTTTTACTATAGTCTCATGTATTATTTCTTTAAGAACCCACTAAAAATTAGAAATAACTTTTGTAGGATTTGGAAGATATTCGATTTCCAAAAAAATGGGAAAAATCCTAATTTTGTAATAAATCCCTCAAGTTTTCTCTAATTCCTCTAAAATCTAAGGAATGTCTACTTGAATATTCTCTTCAAAAACCCTTCAAAAATCAAACAAATACTTATCAAAAAATGATAGATATGAATTTCATAAAATGATCTCCAAAATTGGAAAAAAAAATGTCTTGTCATCACAGTGCCAAGACCATGCTCTTATACAAATTGTTAAGATATTTCTTGGAAATATTTATAAAAATCAAAATATAGAAAACCACTTTGAGGGGTTGGCATGAACAATAATCAGATAATAACATATGAATTCAATATTGTATGATATGATGATATGAAAGAGAGTTCTCTTCCTTATTTATGGGATAAACTATGTAGGGACATACCTCTTCATCCCAATTAGGGGGTATTTGTGTATTAACTAATATTAATGTTAGGGTTAAGCATGTCACACATGATTATACTTAGGAATATATAATTTATATACTTAGGAATATATCATATTAGGATCATAATAAATAGAGAGATAGAGTTATATAGAGTAGGAGAGTAGATTGAGTAAGATAGGTATATAGATAATGAGATATAGATAGAGAGGGGTAGGGAGAGATAGGGAGATATGGATAGGGGTAAGAGTGAGAAATAAAAGATGTGATAAAGAAAAGTAATAGAGATAGAGGTATACAAATAGAGAGGGAGAGAGATAGAGAGGGGGGGAGATGAAAAGAGGGAGAGACATATGGAGAGATAGAGATAGAGAGAGAGATATATCTCTCTATCTCTATCTCTATCTCTATCTCTATCTCTATCACAATATCTTCATTTTTATATCTCTAAATCTTAGTCTCCCTTTCTAAATCTTCATCTCTATCTATGTCTCCCTTGCTTTTATTTTTCCTTCAAAAATATGAGAACAATATAATGGGCTAGAATTATAACATGAGCATGATATAATGTGTTCATGTTTGCACCTACCTTGGTTATTACCAACCCTTATGGTTGGATTTTCCTTGGGAATCAAACCTAAAGGGTTGGACTTACATGTCAACTCCCAAAGGTTTTTTTACAAATTATAAAAAGGTATTAAATATTGAGCATTCTCTTGATAAGGTTTACATGTCTTTCAATGTTGGGCTAAAAAATACCAAAATAACATCAAACACTCTCTTACCTTTCTAACCATCTTTTTTTTTTGACATTTTGAATATGTTAAGGTTTTTATCCTTAATTTATTTTTCTAGTGTCTTCCATTTTTCTAAAAACCTATGTATAGTACTTTTGGTTTCATTTTTATTACTTTGAACCAAATTTGAAACAAATTGCATTTTTACATCCTACACTCTATTCTATTCACATTCAGAAAAAAATGATTAGTTTCCAATAAAATTATGGGAAAGCATGCTCAACTTTTAATTTTCCAATATGTTCCACTTTGGAAAATAGTTTAAAAGCATATATATTCATTAAGCAATTAGAAAAATTATCAAGCATAAATTGAATTGTGTTAGCTAATTTTTCTCCAAACTTTTTTAAATATTCATAAAAACTTAACATTTTTAGGGGGAGCACAACAGACATTATTATATTTTTCTAATAAAAAGAAGAGAATTTTGTGTGATCTCCTTTTGAACCCTTTAATCTCCACCATTTAAAAAATGTAGTAATTTAGTAAGTAGATTCAAAGTACTATGATTATTTTTTGTTGCATCTTCAAATTTTGAATGTAACTATCTTCATTTTCTCATCCAAAATAAACTTTTATTTATTTAAATATATATATCACTTAAAACCCCCTTTGATCCCTTATTTCCATGCACATACCCCTATTTTCTCTCTTTTCCTAGGTTAATTTTATCTTTTGCATTCATTACTATTTTTTTTTGTATATGACAAATGTGTAAGATTGATTTTACAGCTTTTATAACTAAAATTCTAGGTCGCCTAAAAGTTTTAGGAAAACAAATATTCATTTTCACATTATAAATTCTCACAGTTTATTTTTGTCTAGCAAAAATATCTAAACTTTAGTTCCATTTGATTTTTTTAAAACACCCCTATTCAAACTTCTACATTGTTTATTATTGTTTGGTATAATTTTCTAGACATTTAACAACCTCCAAATTTATTTTTTAGATTCTAAAGCTCTTCTATAATCCATTTCTAATAAAGTATTATTAAATTCTAGATACATCGCATTTTATTTTCTAGTTATAATTATCTTAATCCTAATTTTCATATATTTGTTTCCATTTTACATTCTATGTTACCAAGCCTATTTTTAGGCTCAAATCATATGCAATGTAGTTATTTTAGATTAGGACTCTTTATTTACTTTATAAAGAAAGTATTTTGATCTAATTATATACACATTCAAGAAACAAAGATTAATTTTGGTTCTTTAGGCATTAAGTTCTTGTCTAACAAATTTTAGATCACTTAAAAGCTAATCAATTTTATTTTATTAAGTATCCTTTTACCCATACTTCCCTTGATTTGTGATATGTTTGACTATCTACTATTATTTGTGTTCATTATGGTATTTATTTACATCTTTGTAGATCATAAGGTAAAAGAAATCATGTTACTGAGAACTATTATTATATATAGATACCAAAGAGAATATAATTCAAGTGGGTTGATCAAACTTGAAAGAAATAAAAATATTTTTAATTAATATTCTACAAGATATTTTTTATTTGTATGATGAGAATCAAATTATAATCTTTCAATATAATCATTTATGTTTGTTATAATTGTTGGTGTTCTATTTTGTCCAATGCAATACCTAATTCAATACCTAATTGAATTATTGATCTGAAATTTCTACCTAATATATTGAGCATATTCTACCTATTCTTAGATGTACTTCATTTCCATTCAAATTTAAATATTGATCACAATGATATTTTATATGAGGCTCATATATCACTTTCTATTAGTTATTTTGATGAAGGTGCTATATATGTTGATTATATCATTTATGATTTTTATTAATTATTTTTTCCCATTTTATATTAAATCTATGAAAATTAGAGTTTTTCATTAGATGAAATATATATGTACATGAGAGATATAAGTTAACATCTTTAAATACATTAACTTATAGAATTTTCTCATTAAGTTGAAACCTCAAAGGGAAAGTTAATTGACACTTGTAATGAAAATGTTCAAAGGTTTTTCTAATATTTGTACATCTAATTTATTTAGGGTAGTATTTGTCCTTAATGATAATGTACATATTTTTTCATTCATGCATTTTGAGTGCACATATTTATTTATTGTTTACTTTAAATGTGTAACTTGTTTATTTTTTATCATATATTTGATTATGAATATGATAGAGACATTTATCATATATCTGATTATAAATATTATAGAGAGACATCTAAATATGTCATGGATTTTTAGTTATAGAATAATCCATCTTTTTTTAATAGCTCTTTTTTTAAATAAAGGAATCAATACTTGGTGGGAATCGTGAAGTGAAGTCCTAATACACACCAGTATTACTTACATCCACATGAGCCTCCCTTTGTCTATGTAGGGATAAATCTAGGGGAATCAAACTTGTGACCCTCATATATGTTTTACAATAGATTTACCATCTGGTCTACCCCCGAGGCTTGGTTACTAGCTCTTTTTATATGCATTGCATGTACTAATTTTTCATAACGTAGTTTATTAGTTGCTAAGTTAATTAAAAAATGATAAAATGTATAATTCATTCACAATAATTTTTTTTCATCTTGATGATACATTAAAAATAATGGACATAAATCGGAGTATTTTTTCTCTTCTAACCAAATAAAATAAAAGTAAAGATACATGTAGATTACAATAAAGATACTAAATACAATACATATAAATCATTGGTAAAATTATTCATTGTTACATGTCTTGTTAATATTTTTATATAATCTAACAACACACCATTATTCAAGACCCAATTATAAAAGACTTATACATCAATTTATAAGATTTTCTACTATTATAGTTCTAAGTTATTACTTCTGATGATGATCGTTCAACTTCTAGAATCTTATATTTTTCCTAGTATCTAGTGGAATGGTGCAGGATGATCCTAAATTATCAATGTTTTTGATTAATTAAGTAGGAAAAGGGCCCTGATCTCGTGGTTACACAACCAGAATGATTAATTATCAATGTTATATAAGAGAATGATTCCCTCTTTCTCAACCATCATGGGTCTTTTCTCAAGCCTTATTGTAATGCTATGCATGATGGTTCTTATATCACTCTCAATTAATGGTGGTTTATTTATTTTCTTCCTAGTTATTTCCCTATGGGCTTACATTTCTTGTACTTGTTAGCTATTCTAACTCAATTCAAGTACTATAAAAATGATGACTAGTCACTATTAGTATCCAAAATTGTATGGGTTGATATACACATCCAATAATTATTTTGTAGTCTGGCTCACGACCCATGTGGCATGCTCATTTCTCTTCACAATATTTTATACCTTTATCAATACCTTCTTAGTATGCCTTATTATCTTTATTCTATTGTTATTCCCCTTTATTTTTTATTTTTCTAGCTTTCTAGTCCTTTTCACCATCCAAAATTCTTGATGCCTACATTGACTTATAGGGATGCTTGGGAGACCCAAAGGTCACTTAAGAAATGCTTTTTAAGGTACATTGATAAGAGGGGAAACCAATACCACAATATGGGTGAGCTTTTCTCATTTTTGCATGTCTATGAATTATTTGGATTCACTTATTTTTCTTCATTTTCTTTTCCAATTCTTAGGTTCTTAATAGGATACAGTATATATTTGTTTCCTACTTTATTTCCTTCTTTAAGGTTGATCTTTCATTCTCTCTTTGATTGAATTTTATTTATTAACCTTTCTTCTTTTCTTATACAAATATGCTCTCCCATTCAGAATAGAAGATATTTTTTTCATACACAACCTTTGATCAATTTCAAAGTTATCCCCATATGATAGGAGGATTGTTAGGTTTCCTCTACAACTCTTTGTAAGAATATTATATCCCTACATGTCATAATTGGATCAACTTTAGAAGATTTCATGCCTTACTAAACATCCCAATCTCATATCTAGGCTCTCATCTCACCCACACAGGGCAAGAAGAAGCTAATGTTATCTTCTCCATCAATGCCAATATTTTATTTTCATCAAGAAGAGTACCCTAAGGTTGGACTAGGATAAGTTAGTAAGTATAAAATTTTGGATCCTTTGAGGACACACTTAGAATGGTCACAAGAGAAGCTTTAATTTTCTACTAGGTTCATTTATTTCAAAAAGTAATTTCTTTATGAAATGTTCCATTTGTTCATAATTAGATCGCGTATTCTTGCTTAAGAATTGTAACATTCTGTAATCTTTTTAATTCATTTAGCTTAAATTTATTGTTTCATTAGATTTATATAAAAGTTTTTATTTGTATGCAATTAATTAATTCACATTTCAAATTAGGAAATCATGAAAACAGAAAAAGTAGATAAAAGACCTCTTGCATACATTTAAAATAATGCTTAGAATCATTCAAATATTTAGAAAAAATAAAACGTAAAGAAAAAATCTCTCAATATTATCACAAGACATCCAATGAATATTCAACAATCAAGAACAAACAAATCAAACAAGCTCATTGAAAATCGCTCTCATTCAAATTTTTTATTTTTGAGTTGACTCCTTAAGTTCAAAAAGAAGATAGTCAATTTAACTTTTCAATCACTTGATTGATTTTTACCACAAGAATAAGAGCAATTGAATTTTGACCATGAAACAAGTATGCAATGAAATGTGCCATTCCAAATTCATATAATCAACTTTTAAAATAAAACAAATTTATAATATTACAATCACATGCTACATTCTCTCACCAACATAAAAATAATAATTTATTACACTAAAACCAAATAATGTTTATTTGAACGAAGAGTACTATCACTTATGGTTTTCCTATAATTTCAAAATAACAATATCCAAATTCTTCCGAATCAACACCTAAATTTAGTTTAATTTGTTCAGTGAAGTTTCTATCTTTGTCTCGCCATTCAAATTCAAATCAAATTAAATTTTAATGGTGGTCTTCGAATAATCATTGTTCATTAATTGCTTAATTCATTCCTGATGCAATGATAATAATTATAATTTCTGAAATCTTCTACTTACTTATATTTAATTAAATTTAGTTTAAAAGAAGGTTGATTTGTTCTTAAAGTGGTTGCCTTCATTCTCTACTGTCTTTGTCAGCCGTTTGAATGTATCTCTCACGTTTAAACTAATCAATGGTGTTTTTCACATGTTATGGCTCAACTCATATAATATTCTAAACAGAATCTCACCTATTTCTTATTTCTTATATGGATCAGCTTCATAAATGTACTTTTCTTTTATATACATATATATTTTAATTTTATCTTTTTAATTTTTAGTTAATAATATTTTTTTTTCTTAGTTTATGTTACTGATTTGTTCTATCTTTTTCTTTTTATTTAACTATTCTTTCGGATTCACATTGTTTTAACCCTCTTTCTCCTCTTGGCTTGCTCTTTGTTTTTCAGTCATCACCTAACTTCCTCCCCCTACCTCTTTGTAAGTCTCTTTCTACAATTCAATCCATCACTCTCATCTTCTTGATAATGAATCATTGAGTGTGATCTGAAATGTCGATTAAAAAATATACATAGTTAAAACCAAAAGCTATCTTGCATTTAAAATATCTGAAAGTAAACTCACTTACCTTTAGTCCACAATCTTACAAATTATCCATTGATCGAAATCTTCTTGAACTTTGATCCATATCTAACATCATCCACCTATTTCTCAATCACAATATTATTTTGTAGATTATCTATAAATTAGTTATATATTTATTTAAAATAATAATAATATATTATATTTTATAGATTGTTATTTATGAATCTTATGATTTTTCATTTTTTTTTAATTATTCAAGTTTATTTTAAATAGATTGCTATCATTTGAATGCATGCCTACATCATGGTAAAGTTTAATCCTTTTATCACCTAACATCTATTCCCAATTTCTATTCTCTTTTCCTCAATTATCTAATTTCCAAAGACAAACAACCATCTCTACAGAGCAACGCCTCTTTTAAGGATTTCATTCCTTATTATGCACATTTACACCCCTATACCATGTTTCTTCTCAAAACTTAATTCCTTCCCTACTACTCATGCTAGATCTAGGTTCCATCTCCTTTTCATTTGTATCATTAACAAAACCAACACTAAAACCATTATTCTTCATTTGGAAGGCAAACTTGGTACAAACCATGTGGTTATGCTTTTACTAAAAAACTAATATCTATTAGTTTATTATTATGAGGGTATAAATTTAAATAAATTCAATTGAAATTTTATTTCGAAAATTTTATTTTTATTAAAATATTATATTACCAATAATAATTATAATATATTTGTTTGGAATTCTAGTTTTGAAAATATTATTAGAGATATTTTTTAAGTTCAATCATGACATTGTCTCTAAAGAAATTTTTGTTTCATTCTTGCACATATGGTAATTATGGGTTGTATGAGTCATTTTGTTTTGATTAAGGGTTAAAAACGGGTTTTGATGGGGCCCGAAACCAGTACAAAGGAAAGAAAGCTACACTTATGATATAACATAAACCAACAGCAGCACTACAGCAACCTCAACAAGATAAACGTGACTACACACTGCAAATAACAAACAAGCAAGGGCCTGAGACCCTTACACAACATGATTTTAACTGGGACCAGCAACCTTTTTATCCGAGCCTAGAAACCCATAAAAGTACAAATAACCTACCTACATCTGCCAAGCATCAGCACACCATCCGCTCATGGAATTCACCCCAGAGCCAAAGGACATAGTCACCATGGAATGCACCATAGAGCCAAGAAAGATAACCAGATTAATGGTGTATGACACCATCAAACCCAAAATCAGATCACCCTGTTGGGACATAGAAAGAAACTTAGAATACCACCCAACCTGTTGCAAAACATGAGAAGCCAAAGATCCCAAATCATCCATGAACAGCTCCAACAACAACACCTCTTTCAAAACACTTTGGTAACAGGAAACCATCTCCAAACACACCTCTAAAGGAATGAGCTCCCCTCTATTGGAGAGGATGCTACAAGCAGCAAGACCACCGTAGCTAGAAATCACCAGCACCCTCTACCTCCACCTCCATAGGAGAACAGTCCACCTTAATAAGAACATCTGAGAGGGGTCTACCTCCAAAGGACCATAGGAGAAAGCTAACTCAGTAGCCAAGCATGCAACCGTAGCATCCTCCAGTAAACACTGCACCAAAAACAAGTTGTGGACCAGGAGAAGAAACACAAATAAACACCATAGGTCCACCTTAACAACTTTCACATAAGAATTCATCTAGGTTACCATAGAAAATAACTCAGCAACAAGCCAATCACTCACCCACTTCTGAACCTTCACAAAAGGCCAAAACAACTTAGCCAACATAATACTAACATGAAGCAGCTCAACCCAAGAAAAGACCACAAACCCCAGCATTAGCCACCTAGGAGGCAAGAGGAAAAACAACCTCCTCGACAAGGAGGATCCAAAGATAGAGGTAGAACATTTCTTTCCCTTATGCAAGGAGGATCCAAAGACATTCAGCAAGAGAGCATAAGGCCACAACAAATAGTCAGCCAAAGAGAACAAGGAATTAGAGAACACATCAACAAAAAGAACCACAGGCCAAAAGTCCACCAAAGGTAGAGTTCCAGTCTTAGAGTGATTGAGAACACCCAACCCCCAAGAGGAACAAGGGGTCCCAAACGAGATGGAAATCAGGAGAAGGGCCAGTAGAAAGGAACACCAAGCAACCCCAACATACCAGTTAAAGCCAAAAATAAGCCAAAACTCCTAACAACCAACTAGAGGGAAACACCACCACACCACAAGGAGGGGACAGGAAGAACTCAAAACAATCCAAAACCAAAAAACCCCAAAATAGAGCCACCAAACAAGCGTCAGACAAAAGCAAAGGACAACCAAAAGGAAGCCAGAGACAAAACAAACCAGCAATAAAGACCACCAAGCTTTCCTATTACATAGAATAGGAACAAAAAGAGGCCCATTTTGCACCCGAACTTCTTCAAAGAAACCCATACTCGCCCACACCAGGAAAGACGGCCAGAAAAAAACCAAGAGGATCACCCACCCAAGGACATCCACGGGAGGAGCAAAAGAAAACGTGGCACAACAGCCACCAACACCATCATCTGCATCCAAGGCAAGGAGGGAGAGCAAAAGAGGCCTCTCAACCACCCAAAAGAATCCAACAGTCTCAACACCAACACCAAAAAGAAACAAGCCCAAAACATAGACTGCCAACAAAAGGAAGAACACCTCAAGCCAACAGTTCACCTCCCGCCAGCCTCCATCATTGTCATCTTCAAAATATAAGTCTTCATCGCACAGAGGAGGAACACCATCAAGAGAAACACCATGAGAGAAGAAAACCTCATGTGCCTCCAAAGAAAAAACACCAGCACCTCCGGCAATAGATTCGCCAGGAAAGCCAACCCCAGCAAAGAACCCGCAGCCAACCAAAACATCACCAGACGCTAGAGAAAGAGGACCAGGAGGCCACACAGCCCCATAGCAACGTCGCCAGATTCCAGACCAGGAGCATCATTCCCAACACCATCTAGGTCCTCATCATCGCCCCCACCATCACCTTGTCCCGAGTCCTCATCTGCGTCCGCGCCTTCTGCAGATTTCAAAAGACCTCTCTCGCCCACCGCTCACGCTCCCGCTCTCTCCATCTGGGTTTTGTATGAGTCATTTTGTTAAAATGAATATAAAGATCTAAATTTGATCATATCCTACATCACCCTATTCATCTATATATATATTTGTTTCATTATTTAATTAAATTAAAACTAATTATCTAATTAACTAATCCAGTCATTCTCCTAGCATTAATTAAATAAATTTCAATCGTTTTAATTCACAATTTTTTAATAAATCATTGGTTGGCTAAAATATAACTAATCGCTTGCACAACCTTAAACATCATCAACTAATTCAACCATACACATAGCTCAAAACATGCATAAGGATCCATTAAATATTTTCATTAACTCTTATTCATCCATTCAATCTAAAAATTCTCCACCATCCAAATCCCTTGAATCATGGATCTCTTCATGTGCACCAACAATAAAGTACCACTTGGAGGCTTATAATGAATCTAATTCTCTTTTGAAATCCCTATCCATTGATCTTCAAATCAATCCCATCCCTTCATCCTCTAGCCTCCAAATATATAAATAGATTATCATATGAGCTAGAAAAGGATTTTTTAAATCTAAAGTCATGTTTTTCAAGTGAAAAACCAAATTCAATCTCTCACACACCAATCCACTTTGAGCTCAACCAAGTTATTGGTGCAACAAGGACTTGTGAGTGAGGAATTTCTTATTTTGTTTCATATTTTTATTTGTATTCCTCATCTTAATCTAGAGGTTTGCTTGCAGGTGTAAAATAAGTTTAGATTTAATAGTTCAAATCATTATTTTTCGCATTTTTTTCATACATTTTGACATGCTTGATGGCCTTTTAACATTTTCTTTTATAGCTCTTATATGTACTTTTTTCTTGCAAGTTGGTAGTTTAGTGTGTGCAACCCTTGTTTAAATGCAAGTGGCCCTAGTTTCAACACATTTGTTCACTATTTAGTACATGTATATTCATTTCAACATATTTGTTCACTATTTAGTACATGTATATTCATTTCAACATATTTGTTCACTATTTAGTACATGTATATTCATGACTTGAAAAATCTCATGTAATTTATTTTTTTACAATATTTTATCCTTTTTCTAATATGTATGTATAGGGTTTTATGTTCATAATCTATTTTCATAATTTTTAAAGAGTAGATAAACCCTTGTATTTCTAAGTTTCCTTGTGCTTGTGGCTTGTACTTTAGTGTGTTTGTGTATCTTTCATCTCACCTATAAACCCAGGACATGTATCTATTTCTAGATCAACACCTATGTCATAAACCCTAAATCCTTAATTTTCTACTATATATGGTTGTCTTTCTACATTTTTTCCCTAGTATTTGAGATTACTAACCTACTTTTTTATCATCATTTCTAACCTTCTCTTTGTAGGTTTCTATTTTTTAAGGTTTTTTAATGATTTGTGCTATTATTTTTTTCTAGTTCTATATTTTAATATTTTTATCTTATTTTGATGTCAAAATTCATATTTCAACACATCTACTTTATCAATCAACACACCTAAGATAAATAACCAATAAGCATATAACTTATATTTCAATATTTTGGCTTATATTTTATCATTTTTAATCTAAGATCATTTTTTTTAATTTTTGTAGAATTTTGATAGTCCAAGACACCTTGTGAAACTACTAACTTGTTTGTATGTAGCTTTCATTTGTCCAAGAATCTACCCTTTTATCACTAGTCTAATTGTGCACTTGTAAGTTAAGAATGAACCCTTGTATGTTTTTCTTGTGAGAACTTGTTAGGTGTATATTCTATCTCCTCACACAAAAGGTGACATTGGAATTCAAAATTACTTTCTTGTTATCTTTTATTTTATTTTAGCCCCAAGGAGATAAATTTTGTATACTCTTTATTTGTATTTCAATTTGATCATGAAAATAAAAATCACTTTCAATCTTATTTTTTATTGGTGGACCTACCTTGGATTTTATTATTGAGGAACCCACATGTCTTAGTGATGTATAGAAATTATTGTGAGAATTGAAAGACTTTATTCAAAAGAAAGTTATCATATTTTGTACAACCTTTTTATCTACTTGAGGGGATAAGGTAAAGTGGGAAGGGATCTAACCCCAACCACTTGTTTTTTTTATAGAAATACCATTCATTAATTTCCACCCTTCAATAATTAGGGAACATCCCCTGGCAATTTTTTAATCCTAAATAGGATATCTAGTCATATGTAGTTGTGATGCATTGGTTAACTATTAATGTTGGGTAGTTATTTATTATGTGTCCCTAAAATTATTGTTTAGGTTGTATATGCTCTCCTCTCACACCTTTAGGTGATCTTGAGTGATAAAAATAATTAGTGCCTCCTCATTAGCCCTACATTCCACAACTAGATAAGGAATTACTCATGACCTCACAACTAAATACACCTCTAGAAGAATAAATTAGGATATTCACATTCTTGGTATTTCTTCCTTTGATAAAGCTCATAAATACCATTTAACTCTAAAGATATTTAACATTTGTAATTGTAGACACTAAAAATTGTCCTACGCCTATAATGTATCATTTTTACACTAATTCTCATCTTATCCATGATTTATAATTAAATAATTATCAATTATTTAATTATTATTGATTTCGTATTCCAATATTAATTAAACAATTTTGTATTATTTAATTATTTCACGTTACTAGATCATTCTTCCTTGATTAATTAAATAAAATTTATTTATTTAATGATGTCACTAGTTATCTATATTCTTCAAAATTAATTATTTATTCATTATCCATTTCCTAAATTAAATATTTATTTAAGTTATCCATCAATTTCTCAACAAATTATACATTCTCTATAAATAAATAAAATCATTTATTTTATTTCTTTAATCCATTTTTCACATGTCGTTGTAGTGTAGGAAAATGTATCCCTTTACATTTTCACACTTGTTTGGGCCCTCCCTACTAAAACTGGGCTTCTTTATGCCTTATTTGGTCCTATTTTGCATCCACAAGCCTTATCAAATGCATTTTTCTGAGGATAATCCCGACATTTCATAAATGAAAAATCATGATTCAATGTTTGAGGTTGTGTGTTCTAGATCTAGTGATATGGGACTCATATGCCACCTTGGGTGTATGGGTCCCACCTAGGTCTCGGGACCTGATTTTGAATATTACATTAAACAAGACACTTTTGGGAGTTTGTGTCTCATTTTTAAGACACTGGGACTCATACGCCCCAACTGGCATATGAGTCCTGCTTTAACTAGGACCTATTTCAAATCAAATTCTTGGTGGGATTTTATTATCCTAGATCTGATGTCATCTTGTAGTATTATAATTTCAAGAAATTTGACATAAACAAGTATAAATACAAGGTTATTTCACATAATTTCTCCTAGCAATTTCAAGTCTCCAAGTACTCTAGCAATTTTCATGAGAAAGTGTGATCTAGCAATTCATTCAAGAGCATTCAAGAGAAAATTATCAAGCATTTGGATCAGCATCCAAGATTCAAGCATCATGACAAAGTCTTTATGTATCATGTGTGTTTTTGAGCTAACATTTGTGATGTATGTTTTCATGATTCAAGCAAGTATTCAAAGACATTATTTCATATCAAGATCAAGATTCAAGATCCACATCCATTGGAGTCATTTCACACAAGTTTACAACCTTTATTTCAAGGGTTTGGTGAGTTGCAACATTGTATATTGTCCATTCATCATTCATTCATTCTATTTCATTTCATTTCATTTCAAGCTTTGATTACCAAAACAGGGATTGACCAAGGCAAACCCATATTCCCTAACACAACAACATTATTCCCTCTTCATGTGTGATTGAAGATATAGGTGATTTGGAGCTTAAATATCCTTTGAAGACAAAGTTACAAGATTGAAGAAAGTTGTCAAAGTTGTCAAAAAGTTGTCATCTTCACGGAAAATCACCTACGGATCAGAATTCGGACTTTTCAGACTTGAAGATTGGACAAGATGAAAGCTACAGAAGATTACTCAAAGCTACAGAAATTTCATTCAGACCCTAATATTGGGACTAAATCACCACTTTGGGCGTATGAATCCCAATATGCCTCTTTTTAGTAATTTTTTGTAGATCCTGATTTGCCAACAGAAATTCCATATTTTGCCCAGATTCTAGTAGTAGGACTAAATTGTCTAGTTTGGCGTATGAGTCCCAATGCACTACAAAAAGTAGAATTTCATAGTTGTAGAACTTGCTTGGAATCCATCAATTTACCAGGTTCCTTTTTGTTTGATTTTTTTTTCTTAGTTTGATTTAATGCTCTTAAGTTTCTAGGGTTTAGTGCATTAAGGTTTGGATTTCTCCTTTGAAGCTTCATTTTAATGGTGAACCCCATTTTTAATCACACCTAAGCAAACCACGCCATTTTTTCATATCCTTCCATCAATTGAATCACTTGGTTGAGGGATCTTGGTTTCCTAATGGTCTAAAAGTGAAATAGGTCCTAAAGTTCCATCTCTTAGAAGGTGGAACACCTATTTTATTTTGGTTCAGTCATTAATAATAATTAATTTAATTAATTATTAATTTCCATCTCAACTCCTAATTGAGACTTACTCTCAATCTTCTAATCAGTCTAATCAGTTTACTAATTCATCAATCATGTTGCACTTCCACTCACCTTTGAGTCCACTGACCTATCAAATCAGCTGACTGATCAATCAATCATGTCAACAACTTGTCAGTCTGAGTTATATTCCCAATCAATTCTCTTGACTAAATCATGCAATCAGTTATCTAAAATTATGTAGCCAGCTAATAATCAATCAAATCCTCTCATCAATCCTCCACCATTGATATTTTTTGATCTCTTCTTTAATCTCAACCATTGATTGGTGTCACCAAAAATTTATAAATCAAACCATCCTATCATTCATTCATCATCTCATATCATTACAATGAAACTATTCTCAAATTTCAACAGTGTGTTATCCCTATTGTGCTTATCATAAATTTGAGAGAAAAGATCCAAAACCATTTCTCCAAGGGTGAAATAGAGGAGAACAATGGAGCTCAACTTGAAGGTCTCACATGTTTAAGGTATACATTTGTTTTTTTATCTTCATTCAATTGTTTCATTGGTGTGATTAAATTTGATTGTGAATCTTTTTATTATTTGATTATCATTTGGATTTGTAATCGAATGTCTAGGTCATACATTTTAGCACACCTAGTGGGACCATCTAGTCCTTGTTACTAATTATTTTTTGTGATTTTTGCAGTTACAAGGTCATTTTACGCAATTGTCTATAGAATGGCGCAACTGTTGGGGATCTGAACACAACTATTAGACGAAAGTGTGCAATTGCTACACAAAGTGGCATAATTGCTACACAGAGTGGTACAACTATGTCCCAAAGTGGTACAATTATTTCTATAGGATTTTCTTAAGTTTTTTGTTTTCTAACTACTATGCATTTTACAAATTAACTTATTTGTATTTTTTGTTAATCAAAAAATTGATTGTTTGACCCCACAAGACTAGGTTTTACCTTCAATTTTTTGTCTAGTCTCTATATAGAAGCATGTAATTACTTCAAAAAGTGGCACAATTACTTCATAGAGTGGCACAAATGCTTCACATAGTATCGTAATTGCTTCACAGAGTGCTACAATTGTCTCACAGAGTGTCGCAATTGCTTCATAGAGTGGTGCAATTGCTTCACAAAGTTGTGTAATCGTTGTGTAGAGAGGCACAATTAATGTGCAGAGTGGTACAATTGCTTCACAGAGTGGCACATCTATTGTGCAGAAGCTCACAATTAACATAAGGTATAATCTATTTTTTATTCTTAGTTTTTTTATCAAATTCACACATTCATCTATTAGGGTTTTGTGGTACTAATCATTTGTTTGAATCTTGTGGCATACATTGGACTCAATACTAGAAATTCCAAAACTACTAACATAATCTTGTGTAGGAATTTATGTATTTGATATTTTCATAGAATAAAAACATTTCAATTTCTTAAGGTTAATGAACATTTTTTTGTCGTGTCTTGTGTGCTTGTGTGTTTTGTGTCAACTATGTTATTGTGTGTGTATCCTCTCCCCTCATGCACTTTGGTGATCTTGCGTGCAAGAGAAACACACAATAGCCTCTTTTTATTTTTAGTAGGGGGCCTGCTTGGGGATTTCATCACCCCAAGGTTCAACCCCAACCATGTTTCCCAATGGGGTATACAAAGGAGGGAGAGCAAAATTTATACCCCAAAGAGTGGCTAGTGTCGTTCAAAATTGAGCCACAAGACCCTCGGTCCATTGAGAATTTCTTTGGTGATGAGAGAGGAGGATACCCCTCCAATATCATACTATTACAGATGGGATCTCTATTCATGGTATTCCCCCACTAGAAACCATTATTTTTAGAATCCCAAGAACCTTTGTTCATAGCTTGGTGTAGTGTAGGGTAAATATCATGTTTGAAGCTACTTGCCATGTACTTGCTTGAGTAGATATAAAATTTCTTAGGCTTGGCATCTCTAGCCTCTCAAGGAGAGAGGGAAGGTGAGCTTGTTGTCATATTGGGCCTATGCCACTAGATCTCTAACTATTCGCTCTCACAAGAAAGGTGTTTCTATCTGATCTTATGGAGTTTAGTACTTCAATGTGGTGGGCCTACATCAAGTATACACACCTATTTGAATAATTAGGTTGTGCTTGTCTTCAGTTTTTTTCAATTGTACAATACTAGTGACACCTAATAGCAAGATCTTGTGGAAGAAGGCTCATGAAATCATCCTTATTACCTTGAAGTCAGTCCTCTATATTGTATATTGTTTGAAGCGCTTTCTTATTGAAACTTGCTCAAAACAATCAAATTAGGTTAGGATCACTCAAAATAATGCATCTTCCTACCTTAGAATGTAATTGCTTACCAATCCATGTAATTCATTATCTAGGAGTCAAAAAATATAGTCCTAGGTTGGATCTTGTATCCATTTGATCCCTTGTCACAATTTTCCTAATCCTACACATTTGTACCTCTAAGGCACATTTGTATCATAGAATGACCTAAATTTGTGGCATATCTAGGTGTTTCTATGTCACAGAGTGGCTCAATTTCCTTTTGAACCCTAATTTTGCCTCTAAACTTCAAAATATTAAATTTTCTAGCCATGTATCACATTTGATGTGCATTGGCACAATTGTGCCACAAAATTGTGTAACTTCCATAGAGTGGCATAATTGTGCCACAAAATTATGCAATTGTACCACAAAGTAGTGCAAGTGTGGCTTAAAGTGACACAATTACTTTATAATATCATATCATTAATTCTACCTTAAAAACTGAACTATCATTCATTATTTCTCATAATCCTATAACTAAATCTTTGAATAACACAATTGTTCCCCTTGTAGAAAAATTTCTTTTTCAATAGAGTTTTTGTTGCTTCCAAAACCCTCTAGTATTACCAAACAAACCTATAGATACTAGACCTAATTAGCATAATAGAGGTGAACTTGAGATTTGAACATATCCCATTGAACCCTTCATTCACATCCTTCAACCATGCATAGACTTGGACTTAGTACAAGTTTTTCATCATCCACATAATCATCCACACATTCGGATCAAACTCATTATAGTTATCTAGATCTTTTATATCCCCTATTATCCCTAGTTTTATTTTTAGCTTGGAATTTTTTCTTCTCTAATTTGAAGAATCAAACTAAGCCTATTTGTGGGTAGATTAGCTTAGAATATTTGGCTACTTATAAGTTAGAATATTCCACCCCTTTTATCGTTTGAATTTGAACTCAAAAATCTAGTTCATAATTCAAATATATAATTATCCAACCCTCGATCATAACATCTTAAGATATAGATACACTTTTGGTATTTTCCCAAATCATCAAACACCCACACAAATAAAATCTTAGACATACCTCCTATGCATGTTGAAACAAGGTCACAAGCTAAGAAAATGGAGCACCAAGATCCTAACAAGACACCCTTACATAGGGAACTAATCGAAGGACCACAAGGAAAGATACCCATGTTTGTTTCAAGGGGCTTTGAAACCCCATCTCCATTAATTCCTAATCATAGTCCAAACCTTAGTGGAATCAAAGAACTATCAAAGACACAACAAGATAAAAATTCCATGAGATTAGTTGATGCCCTAATTGTTACAAATTGAGATTGATATTTCCTACAACTTGCACAACAAGGTGTCAAGTTACCCACAACATTAAGTCTTAATCATAGTCCAAACCTTAGTGGAATTTGCAAGGCCAACCTCTATGTGACTATTAATATTCAATTATTCCTTGGCATGTGCTCCATTATGGATAGATAAACCAAATGCATGATGCAATTTTGTAGATGTTTGGTGGATTCATATGGATTCAGTATTCTCTACTTGACCTTATGTAACAAACACGATTATTTTGTTAAGTAAATCTTACTTAACCATTTTATAGATGGACTATATGGGAGATTATTCATTCTTGTATTTATTACATGCTTTGAACCTTGATGATGTTAATGAATGCAACTATAAGTAATACTAGGGAATATGGATTATTTAAACTTGGAAAGATGATTGATGTAAGCTATTTAATTATTATTATGGAATAAGAAATTATGATTGTGTAACCAAGATTATGATGATGGATGATTCTTTTGAAAATGGACTATTTTCAAGAAACGGGATGTAATGGAATTAGTTAAGTAAAAATGTGAAAACTAATGTGGTATTAAACCCTAGTTTAAAACAAAGTTACTAATGAGTTGAATGTTTGGATGAAGATGTTATTTATGCTAGGTTTTGGAGGTCTTCAGGGTTTTATGAAAATTGAAGGAATATATCATTGAGAACATGTGGATGTAAGTCAAGGTAAAATTAGTAGAATAAGTGATTAATTTCAAGTAAGTATAGGTGTTAATTTATGTGTTTAATATCTATTCTTTCTTGATAAAGAGAAAATTTTCTAAAGGTAAAAATTAAGGAGGGTTAAACCAATGGTCATGATTTCCTTTTACTTGATGAGATTAAATTGATTATGTGAAATTATTTCTTACCAATTAAGTTAGGAAGTGATCTTAGTGTGAGTAATAAAAGCTGTGTAAATTATGAGGATGGTTAATTGTATGCATAATTGATATGTATCTACTAAAGTTGCAATTGTGTATAGGGAATAAGTGACATTGGGGAAAAAGGAGAGACACCAAAACCCTATCAAAGAACTTCCTTTTTTGAAGTGGTATGTTTTATTTGATGTTGTGAGGGAAGGGTAATGTGATTGTTTTTATATTTTAAATTGTCTTCTTGAGATCTTGGATTATTGCGATTTTAGTTATTTGAGTTTATTTGACATTTTTCTTGGGAAGCCATGTATTAGGAATATGAGTTTTATATAATCCCTTGTTAATGGGAGGGTATATTTTCTAGTGGGTTAAGATGTGTTTTAAATGTTTAATGTTGCTTATAATTGCATTTTTGGAAGTCTTAAGTGTGTACTTAAGGGTTACACACCTTTTGATACCCAAAAGTTATGTAAAACATGAGATTTAGACCATGTTATCATACCTTTCATGAGTGTGACAGGATTTAAGTTTAGGTTTTGTTTTATTTTATTTTATTCATTATTGGGGGATAAGAGGAAAAGAAGGAAAAAAAACCAAGTCATTCTTTGAAGGGGGGTGAAAATTGGAAGAGCTAGAAAGAAGATTTTCGAGGAAGGAGGTGGAGAAAACAACATATGGAGTGAGTAGTAAAAGAGCTAAGTCCTTAGACCCTACTATTCCATGGATGGTTGGATGTGTTTTCTTGATTTTGTTTACATTTTGGGTGTGATTTTCTTAATTTGTTTGAGTTATTTCCTTGTTGGAAATGTTTGAAAATGGTGGAGTTTTCGTTAGTGAAATGAGGGTTTTATTCCTTGAAAGGTTGTGGGTGTTCCAATATTTAAATGGGTATTTGCCAATCTATTGTATGAGGTTTTTATGCAACTTGTTTTGGGCTTGTTTCCTACTATTTGAGTTTGGCTAATTGTGGTTGAATCATGGGTTTGGTGATCTCTCCTTGCTCAAGGGTTGGCTAGAGCTTAGTAATAGCTTGATGATGCCAAGAAGGTTAGGTGGAGAGCTTTCTCTCCTCCATTAGAATGTTGTCCAAAGAAATCCTCTACTTAAATTTTGGAGATGGTTTACAAAGTTGTTTCTTGAAAACATATGTGTGTATTTTAAATAAACTTTAAATTATGTTGATTTAAAGTTTATTTAAAATAATAATGAATGAACTTTAACATTTAAAATTAAAATATATTTATAAGAGATGTGGCTAATCTCTGGAAAAAATGCACCTATGTATATACAAAAATGCATAAAAACATACATAACATACATGGAAACATACATAACATGATGAGACGATGTAGTGTGGGGCCCACCAAACAAGGGATAAAAGTGACGAAACTGCTAGATGGGACCAAATGTGAGGGAAACGGTATGTAGGATTTAACTGTGTCATCAGGTTAGTTTTCCCACCTCCTATCGACCGATAAAAGTGGGTCTCATGGCTTGCGATTGAAGATTCATTTTCAAAGCTTTTTTTTGGTGCAAGAAAATTAGAGGTGAACTGATGTGTGCATTTTTGGTTTGGAGAAATGAGGGTGAAAACACTTTGAGTTTCCAGTCTACATGTTGAAAGCTAAAGGTTGAAGTGCACATGGAGGCTCATTGGAGGAGAAAACTGAGTAAATCGAGGTGCTTTTGCAATTTGCACGTTGAAATCCAAAGTTTGGAGTGCACGTGGAGGAGTTGGAGGAGAAAACTAACCAAATCGAGGTGAGGGGTGCTAACCAATTGGCTTGCAGAGGGTTTTACAACACTATATGGGTTGCTTGATTCTTAACACCTAGGGTTTTCGAATATGATTTTTTATAAAACAGAATGAATGTCTTAAAAATATTTTGTAATTTAGACAATCTAAATGTATTGAAACGCCCCTTCAAAATTTATAAGGACTTTTAATTTGAGTAATAATTGTATTTAAGTTTCACGTGATTGAAAAAAAAATTGCACAAAATATTTATAATTTGGGAAACACGATGTGGGTTTTCAGTTATTTGAATCTCCTTGTTTAAATGTAAAGGGTTGTCTCACAGTGGTTTGCTTGCTTCTTAACATGTATGGTTACAACATGGAATGTTACAAAATAGTATGAATGTCTTCAAAATCACACCTTCCATTGTTGTGTTTAAGTTTTGGATGATTGAAAAAAAAGTGCACAAAATAATTGTATTTTGGAAAAACACAATGTGGGTTTTCAATTATTTGAATCTCCATGTTTAAATGTAAAGGGTTGTCTCGCAGTGGGTTGCTTGCTTCTCACCTAGGGTTTTGGAACATGGATTTTTATAAAATAGTATGAATGTATTGAAAATCACACCTTCAATTGTTGTGTTTAAATTTGGCATGATTAAAAAATGCATAAAATAGTTGTAATTTGGAAAACACAATGTGGGTTTTTAGTTATTTGAATCTCCTTGTTTAAATGTAAGGGTTTGTCCCACAATTGGTTGCTTGCTTCTTAACACCTACGGTTTTGCAACATGGAATGTTATAAAATAGTATGAATGTCCTGAAAATCACACCTTCCACTGTGTTTAAACTTTGCATGATTGAAAAAAAAGTGCACAAAATAATTGTATTTTGGAAAACACGATGTGGGTTTTCAGTTATTTGAATCTCCTTGTTTAAATGTAAGGGGTTGTCTCATAGTTGGTCACTTTCTTCTTAACACCTAAGGTTTTGCAACATGGAATGTTACAAAATAGTATGAATATCTTCAAAATCACATATTCCATTGTTGTGTTTAAATTTTGCATGATTGAAAAAAAAGTACACAAAATAATTGTATTTTGGAAAACACAATGTGGGTTTTCAATTATTTGAATCTTCGTGTTTAAATGTAAGGGATTGTCTCACAATTGGTTGCTTTCTTTTTAACACCTATGGTTTTGCAGCATAGATTTTTTACAAAATAGTATGAATGTCTTCAAAATCACACATTCCATTATTGTGTTTAAATTTCGCATGACTGAAAAAAAAGTGCACAAAATAATTCTAATTTGGAAAACACAATATGGGCTTTCCAGTTATTTGAATCTCCTTGTTTAAATGAAAGGGGTTTTCTCACAATGGATTGCTTGCTTCTTAACACCTACAGTTTTGCAATATGGAATGTTACAAAATAGTATGAATGTCTTGAAAATCACACATTCCATTGTTGTGTTTAAATTTCACATGATTGAAATAAAAATGCACAAAATAATTGTAATTTGGAAAACACAATGTGGGTTTTCAGTTATTTGAATCTCCTTGTTTAAATGTAAGTGGTTGTCTCATAGTGGGTTGCTTGCTTCTTAACACCTCCAATTTTGCAACTTGGAATATTGCAAAATAGTATGAATGGCTTCAAAATCACACATTCTATTGTTGTGTTTAAATTTTGCATGATTGGAAAAAAAAAGTGCACAAAATAATAATTTTTGGAAAACACAATGTGGTTTTTCAGTTATTTGAATCTCCTTGTTTAAATGTAAAGGGTTGTGTCATGGTGGATTTCTTGCTTCTTAACACCTACAAATTTGTGACATGGAACATTAAAAAATAGTATGAATGTCTTTAAAATCACACATTCCATTATTGTGTTTAAATTTTGCATGATTGAAAAAAAAAATGCACAAAATAATTATAATTTGGAAAACACAATGGTGGTTTTCAGTTATTTGAATCTCCTTGTTTAAATGTAAAGGGTTGTGTCACAGTGGGTTGCTTGCTTCTTAACACCTATAGTTTTGTGACATGGAATGTTACAAAATAGTATGAATGTCTTCAAAATCACACATTCTATTATTGTGTTTAGTTTTTTAACTTCATGTTTTTTATATTGGAATTGTGTGTCAACACCATTAATTGAACTCCTTTTATTTTAATGATAAAATTTTCTTTTGATCTTTTAATTTCTTTTCCAAGTGGTTAATTGTAGTGTTTATGTTGTTTTACTTCGATTTCAGCAGTTCCAACTATTGCTTTTGCATCTACAAGTTGATCAGTCACACATTTTTCCTCATCCCCACTACTATTACCTATTATCACCCCCTTGGTATTTCATTTCCTGACCTTCTACCTTCTATTTCATATCTTTTATTTTAAGCTTTGGAGCAGTTGCTCCCTCATCAGCCCTTAGTACAACAACATCCATTTTTTTGATAGATTTTTGAATGTATTGAATACTTTTGTGCAGCTTTACAACCACTCTTTGCTCAGCTTTGAGAGTGTTTCTGATTAGAGAACGTAGATGTTTTTTGTTTGATAAGTTATTTACAAAAACTGTCTACCTTTTCACAGAGGGCTTTCATGTCTCTAGCCAATTGATTCTCTTTTTTTGCTCTAAGATCTATTTTTTCCTTTTCATTATCATCTATTTCGAATTGTATTTGTTCCATAGAATTCTAAAGTTGAAGAATCTTTGACTTCATTTGTTCAACTCCACTTATAGCATCATCTCTCACTTTCTTTTCTTGCATAAATTCATATGGAATACAAAAGTTCTTGACTTTATCCACTTTTGCATTGGCATTTTCCCATTGTGTGTACTGCACTATGCTCCTTCATCAAGTTGTCAAGTGCAAGAACAATCTCATCAGTCAATACATTATTTATCTTATTCACTTTGTTCTGCTTGTTTTCAAGTGTTTTAAGAGAAGATTCATTATTCATTACATACTTTCTACTACCTGCTACTCGAGTTTTGAATTGCCATATGCCCATTGCGGATACTACACAGTACCTTCCTCAACTTGTGAACATCACTGAGTCTCTTCAATCAATACACTATCTATCTCATTCACTTTGGTCTGCTTCTTTTCAAGTATTTCTACAACAGATTCCTTTGTCATTTCATACATTCTAGTACCTATTGCCTCTAATTTTTCATTGTCATTTTCCCATTGCACATACTTCAAATGCCCCTTCCTCAAATTCTCAAGCGCGGGAAGAATATCTTTAGTCAATACATTATTTATCTCATACACTTTGGTTTGCTTCTTTTTAAGTGTTTTTATGGATGTTTCCTTATTCATTTCATACATTCTATTACTCGTTGCCTCCTGAAGCATTAAGAAGATCTCAGGTTCGTGAACTCCCATTGTTTTCCAACCTTGAATTATAAATAGACAAAATGATTGTAATGAAAACCTAATAGTACCAATGTAATAAAATTCACCTTGAATATTTAGCAAAAATATTACTTATAGTATGAATTGCATTTGGATTTCCTCATATCATTAAAATATAGACAAGTAGGAAAACATAGTGGATTGTGAGTTAGTTTGTTGAGCTTGTACAAAGCTGAAGGGTGGAGAATTTTTGGAGTTGCAAGCGGGGGATACATAAAACTAACCATATTTATCTGAGGGGTGACCAACCAATTGGGTTCTTATATATAGAGGGTTTTACAACACTATGTGGGTTGCAAGTTTCTTAACGCCCTGTGTTTTTCAACCTCTAACTATATAGACAATATTATTGTAATGAAAACCTTTTGTTGTTTACACAATATGAATGTAATGAAAGTAACGTCTTCAAAATATATAACAAGTCTCAGGTAGACTAAAAATTGCACTTCAACTTGCTCAAATCAATCAACTATAGGCAGGTTGGAAAACACTATGGGTTGTATTTTATATATTTGTGCTTGTTGTAAGTTGAAGGATGGAATTTTTTCTTTTGTGCTTGATGTGATTTTGTTGGTCATGTTTAGTTTTGTGCTCACAAATGTATGACTTCACTAATTGAAATCCAGTTATAGCATCATCTTTCACTTTCTCTGCTCAGACAAATTCATATGCAATACAAAATCTCTCGAGATTATCCACTTCTACACTGTGGTTTTCCCATTGCACATACTGCACATACTCCTTCCTCAACTTCTAAAGAGTGCAAATAATATCTTTAGTTAAAACAATATCTATCTCATTAAGTTTGGTCTCCTTGTTTTCAAGTGTTTTAAGAGCAGATTCATTTTTTATTTCATAAATTATAGAACCTGTTGCCTCCAGATTTGCATTGTCTCTTCGCCTTTTCACATACTACACATGCTTCTTTGTCAATTCATCAAGAGCATAAAGAATATCTTATGTCAACACAGTATCTATGTCATTCACTATGGTTTTTAATGCAAGTGAGCTTCCCAATGTATTGCAATTGTGGTTTATAGTTAAAATTATTTTTTGAATTCTTCCTATGATTCATGAATAAATGCACAAAAAAATATCACGTCACCCAAAGTGGAAGACTCGATATCACAACATGGTTGTTCAAGTAAAATAGGTTTTTCCACCCCATATACTATGAGGTCTTTTTTTTTCATGCGAGGTTGCGATTTTACTTGTCATCTATGTCTGCCTGGAGGTTCAACTAGACACTATGTTTTCCAACCTGCATTAGCGGACATCATGGTTGATAGGAAAATTTACACATTTATTCCTTTCATGATTCACTCCATTACTGATTCATTATTTTGTCAACAAATGCAAAAAACATGTTATTCTTTTGGCATTGTTGGCAGCAATGGATGCACATTTATTTACATACAAGGTTGTCATAAAAGGTTTTGGTTGCCCTCTAACCTTTCCTTTCCTCTCCATTAACACATAGACATGCACCACAACCAATGTATCTTCCCAAAATAATACATCTATTGTTGGAACTGTAGAAGTAATTACATATTGTTATGCACGTTATAGTCATACACCACATAAAAATTTGCAGGTTGAACCACTCATCGTGTGGTTCAACCTTCACTTGTTTATTTCATGAATTGTTAGATGTGTTTTTGTTGTGCATGTTAAGTCACCCCAAATAGAAGACTGAATATCACAACACATGCCTCCTCAAATAAAAGAGGTTTGTACACCCCATATACTCTAAAATTTTAGTTATGTTTACATGTGGGGTTGTGAATTTACTTGTGGTCTTTATGTCTGCTTGGAGGTTGAACTACACGTTGTGTTTTCCAATATGCATTGGCTTACATCATGGTTGATAGGATTTTTTACATCTTTTTGCCTTTCCTCATTCTGTCCATTACTGATTCATTTTTTTGTCAACAGATGCAACAAACATGTTAACATTTTGGTGTTACTGGCAACAATGGATGCACATTTTTTTGCATACAAGATTCTCATCAAAGGTTTTGGTTTCCCTCCTACCTTTCTTCTCTTTTAACGCATACACATGCACCACAACCAATGTATCTTCCAAAAATAATACATTTGTTGTTGCAATTGTATAAGTAATTACATATTGTTATGCATGTTACACTCCTACACCACATACAAAGTTTTAGACCTTGAACCACTCATTGTGTGGTTCAACCTTCACTTGTTTATTTATGAATTGTTAGATGTTCTTTTTCTCCTCATGTTAAGTCACACCAAAAAAAAGGTTGAATATCACAACATGCCTCCTCAGGTAAAAGAGGTTTGTACACCCCATATACTCTGAAATCTTAGGTATATTTATATGTAGGGTTGCGAATTTACTTGTGGTCGTTATGTCCGCTTGGAGGTTCAACTAGACACTATGTTTTCCAACTTGCATTGGCTTACATCATGGTTGATAGGACATTTTACACCTTTCTGCCTTTCCTCATTCTCTCCATTACTGATTCATTTTTTTGTCAACAGATGCAACAAACTTTTTATTATTTTGGCATTGCTAGCAACAATGGATGCACTTTTTCTACATACAAGGTTGTCATCAAAGGTTTTGGTTGCCCTCTAACCTTTCCTCTCCATTAACTCATACACACACACCACAACCAACGTATCTTCCTAAAACAATACATTTTTTGTTGCAACTGTGGAAGTATTTACATAGTGTTATTCACATTACACTCGCACGCCACATACAAAGTTGTAGGTTGAACCACTCATTATGTGGTTCATCCTTCACTTGTTTATTTCATGAATTACTAGATGTACTTTTTTTGCTCATGTTAAGTCACCCAAAATGGAAGATTGAATATCACAACATTCATCCTCAGGTAAAAGAGGTTTGTACACCCCATATACTCTGAAATCTTAGTTATATTTACATGTGGGGTTGTGAATTTACTTGTGATCTTTACGTTCGCTTGGAGGTTCAACTAAATGTTGTGTTTTCCAACCTACATTGGCTTACATCATGGTTGATAGGAAATTTTACTCCTTTCTGCCTTTCCTAATTCTCTCCATTATTTATTCATTTTTTGTCAATAAATGTAACAAACTTGTTATCATTTTGGCACTATTGGCAGCAATGGATGAACTTTTTTTACATACAAGGTTGTCATAAAAGGTATTGGTTCTCCTCTAACCTTTCCTCTCCTTTAACACATACACACACCACAACCAACATATCTTCCTAAAATAATACATATGTTGTTGCAACTATAGAAGTAATTACATATTGGTATGCATGTTACACTCACACACCACATACAAATTTTTAGTCACTTGTTTATTTCATGAATTGCTAGATGTGCTTTCATTGATCATGTTAGGTCACCCCAAATGGAAGGTTGGATATCACAACATGCCTCCTTAGGTAAAGGAGGTTTGTACACCCCATATACTCTGAAATATTAGTTATATTTACATGTGGGGTTGTGAATTTACTTGCGATCTTTATGTCTGCTTGGAGGTTCAACTACACGTTGTCTTTTCCAACCTGCATTGGCTTACATCATGGTTGATAGGAAATTTTGCACCTTTCTACCTTGTGCATTCTCTCCATTACTCATTTATTAGTTTTTCAATAGATGCAACAAATGTGTTATCATTTTTGTGTTGTTGGTAGTAGTGGATGCACACTTTTTTTACATACAAGGTTGTCATAAAAGGTTTTGGTTATATGAATACTTCAGCTAGACCTACTCAAACATGAATAAACAAACAATCATTAGTCAATAAACAAGTGTAAACCAAGCATTCCCAATGAAATTCTTTGAACATATGAATAATGGAAACAAAGCAAAATATCAAATTAATCACAAATGAAATATAATTCCAATGCTCAAACCAACATCCCATAGAGGGATTGGTGCTCCTTTGATGTGGAAATAAGCCCTTTCTCAATCCCTTGATAAGCTTTGGATGGATGTGTGATGAACAAAATAGCAATAACCTAGCTATGATTGAGAAATTCTATGCATATGCCTATAGTGCTCTTGCTCTAACTTGTGGATGATATTGTCGATAATGACTTTGCATTAGATTGTGGATCCTCAATAAATAGAGAAGGCCTTTATTTATAAGTATGAAGAGTTGAAGAGTGAAGAATGGGGAGAATATGGGATTAAAAATTGGACCAATTGCATTGTGCCACTTGTCAACATGCAAATGAATCTTAGAGGAGATGTGCTCACACGTGTGAGCACATCTTAGGAGATGGGATGTGTAAGAGGAATGAATTCCAAGGGGTGGCTTGTATAAGAGGAGGTGTAAGAGCCTTCAATGCAAAGGTGGCTCAAAAAAGAGGACATGTAAGAGCCTTCAATGCAAAGGTGGCTCAAAAAAGAGGACAAAAGTCCTTTGGGAGGGAAAAGTCAAGTGGGTGGAATATTCCAAGAATACATGTTATTTTGAATGAAAATAAGGTAATTAGTAAATCAAATAAATTGATTTACATGTGCAACTTGGTTAGTTGACCAAGGTTGACTTACCCTAGGGTGGAGTTAAAAGCTAGAGAAATGAGGGATTAGTGTTAGGAGTTAATTAATTTAGGATTAATTAATTTGAATGAAATTAATTGATTTATGATATTTAATTTTAAATGTTTGGGTTTATTTAAATCAAATGTTAGGATGGAAGAACATAATGATTTTAATTAAATAAATTGATTATTTAATTAAAGTAAGATGATGAAATAAACTGATAAAGTATATTATCTAATTCTAGGAGAAAATTCAATGAATTCAATTAATTAAATAAATATTATTTAATTAATTGGTTAGTGTGGAAATGATTAAGGAAGAATTAGTGTTAGTTAATCAAGATCAAGTGCATGATATTGATCTGGATATTTCGAGTGTCTAAATTTTTTCCCTCTTTGAAGCAATGTACATGTTGTGTTGGTTCAAAGGATAACATTGGCGAGATCAAAATTCAAAAAAAATCAAATATTTTCATATGCCCCAGTGGAAAGAAGTACACTTGTACACTACCCCCTCGAGAGATCGGGCAAAAAGTTTGATTTGAGGGTCGATCTCGTGACAAAGAGGTTCAAGATGGATATATGGACGGTTAGACTAACATATCTATATGATAATGATGATGCAAATGAGATGAATTAAGATTTTGAGAATAACAAATCTATATTATCCTAAACATCTTAAATGACGATGCAATGCATGTGATATGGATGATGTTACCTATTATGATGATATGTATGAATATGCAGGATGCAAATGGTTTGTGGATGAAATGATATCATGTTAGCGTGAAACAAGATAGAAGATATAAGATGATGAAAAAGGGTCCAAAAAGTCTATGATCTGTCAAGACTTTATTGGAGATAATGATGAGAGATGATGATGTTTCGCTTATCAGAGACTGGGGACGTAAAGATCTTAATTTCCTTATGTTTGATAACACACATAGATATGATGCATCAGGTTATAAAGAACTAGGGTGGCATTGTATCTAGTGAGATGGACTTTGACTTGATAAATAGATAAGAGTATCCTTATTTACACCTGACATGCGAAAACCTTACTAGGATGTACTTTAGAAGATTCGAACATCTTAGACCAAGAAATAGAAAGGCATAACCTCCCAATGTAATAGTCAACAAGCTTTTCAAAATACCTTCCATACACACCTAATAAAGCAAGTATTCACCAAGGTTATATTCCAAGAACATCCAACAAGCACAGCAAACAAAAGATAAAGATCAATTCTCCATTCCTTTATCTCGAAATCACTTTGATAGACATCATTGAGAGGTCATTGGAATAAGCACAATAAGATAAATCATCAAGACAGAGATCAAGTAAACAAACAAGCTAATGTTCTTCATACCGCTAGCCAAGATTAAACTACGATGATGCTTGATGTTGATGTCCACTATAGGAAGGATGCATCCTAGGACATGATGTTATCAGATGATGGTGAGATTGACTGGATGATGGCTAGTGATACCAAGAGTTGGCCAACATGTTTACCTACTAACCTAGACTTAAGACCTTGATGTTGGAGTTCACACTTTCAATTTGCTATACTTGTTTCTAATTGTGTTGCCGAAGGGTGAAGGTGACGATCGATTTATTGTGAGTGGAAGTTTATTGCGGGTGAAAGTGGAACGGGATGGATGATTTTGGGTTTTTTTAATTTTTTTGGTATTTTGAAATGTTTTGAGGTTGTTTTGAGATTTTCGAGATGTTTTACAAATGTTTTGATTTTTTAAAATTTTCAATGTTTTTGATTTTTTCTGAGATTTATGAATGTTTTTGGATTTTGTGTCTTGGGGGCCCATCAATAATGGTCTTGCCTATGTTTAAGCTCAGAGACGACGTAGTTCAGATACCATGTTTTTGATGTTTTCTAACTTTTTGACCTGTTTTGGAATTTTGACATGTTTTGGATTTTTTGGATTTGCACGTGATTTTGATGATTTGGATATGGATATGTGATGATATTAGTGCTTTTTTTGGGGGATTTTTTAAAAACCAAGCTAGGTTTGATTGATCAAATAACATCGTTGAGGATACACAACAATACAAGGATAGTGTTAAGCAGCACGAGGATTGGGAAGGATATCTTGAGATGGTGGATTGGTTGGATTTGATTGATCGAGATTTTGAAGCTTGATTTGGAACAAAAAAAAATTGATGATTTGATGTGATGCTAAAGTGCAAGTTAGATGTAACTGATATTGATTGTTTAGATTAATTTTCGATGAAAGATAAAGGTTGACAAGGAATATCTTCTCATCAAAATATTCCATGGGCTAGTGATTTAGATTTTGGCTCACAAATGCTTGACCAATTTAATTTTGTGTTTATCAATGTTTAGATCACCATATAAGTTGGAGGATATAGATCAAGATTTTATTCCCTAATCAAGATGTAAATATCTACCCCCAGTGTCTAGCAATGTATGGAATTCAATGGGTGGATTATTGGATAGATGTATGGATGGATGGATATGGTAAGCATGCAAAGGATGCCAAAGATTATTTTGTGATAAGATAAGGTGTTCGAACAGAGGATGCTCATTTGGATGGTGCTTCATGGCTTAGATAATGTTGGATAAGATAGGATCAATGAAAATGACCTATGTCAAGATATTTACCCTAAGAAAGTGTAAAGTGTACACCAAAATTTTATCAAGATCAAGATAATGTGGAAGATGGATGTAGATAGATGAAGATGGATTGGATAAATGGTTCATGAATGAATAAATTTATTATGGATAAGATGGATGGAATGTTGGATTTATAATGGATGTGATAAGATTCTTTCACTCAAAGTGGGACATGTAGATGTTCAATTCTACACATGATGCCTGCTTACCAGGTTTTCATCATGGTACCTGTCCAAAGTGTCACCATAGTGGTTTTCACTAGAGGACAATTTTTTTATCTTTACTATTTTCATGATTTTTGGATTTTTTTTTGGATTTTTTGCTGAAATATTTTAAGTTCATGTCAAATCACCTGGTGTTACCCATGTAGATGCCTCTTTCATAATGTTCCACTGATATCCTACTTGAAGAAGTTGATTTTCCAGGATACATGCACTTGAATGCAACTTTTGAGATTTGTAATCTACTTTTTCGATATTGGAGTTAACTTTGTCTCTATGCACACATTGCAATAGAATTCCTACTAAATCCTTATGATGAAGGGTTGTTACCAATACATGGTCAATGTGAGAATTGGATATCATGCATGGAGGAGTGGATGGTGTTGTGTGTTTACTAACAGGAGATGGATTGGTTGACAGCTTGGAACCTTTGACCCTCCAAACTTGGGAAGATGAGCAATGATGGATGGATACAAAAGTGTGCATGGAATTAGGACCAACAGCTTGATATACTTTGTACGTTGCTTGAGAAGCCTGATTTTTCCTTTGTGGAAATCTTTTATGGATACTTTTCCCTTGTTTATTTTTCCCCATAGTTTCTTTTGAAGGGGAAAACAGGTATGGATCTAGAGACCCAACAGTGCGGAAAACATTCCCTTAACACTAATACAACAGAGGATTAAAGCATAAACCAGTTCAATAGTTTCTAAAACTACTTGAGATGAATACATGCAAATAAAATAAATAATACAAAGAAGATCATTCACAGTTGACACAAGATATACGTGGGAAAACCTTTTCAAGTAAAAAATGCACCACACAAATTCCAGACTAATTGTATTACAGTAACAAAATGGTTACATACAATTTGCAGTCATCTCTGTTCAGCTCACAACAGCACTCACCAATTCTCCCTGTTACAATGTTGTCACAACACAACATACAATTCGAACTCCCTTTCATTTAAAATCACATACTCAACTTACATAAGTCATACATTGCAATCAATTCTGTCAGACACCCATCGATCACAAAGTACAATCATCCCATCAAATCACACCAATGATCTGCCCATGTCGATCTTCCTGCATCAAGCCACCCAGGCCATAACTGTCTTCACCCAAATCGGGTTATGTTACACCACCCTGAGTAGACCTGCAACTACTGCATTTACTTCATTAGCCTTTAGCCAATAATTGCACAACACTGATCCATGTGTCCTCCTGGTGTTCGCTGTCACTTTCTGAATCCGAGTCCAACTCGGTCAAACCAGGTTGTTGAGCTCACCGAGCTCTTCCATAGCCTCTATCGCGCTACCGCTGTCCACCTGAGCTCACCTTGCGGTATGGCAATAAGCATACCGAGCTCACCATTTACCTTACCGTGCTACCGTGGCCTTCTCGTGATCACCCTGTGGTATGGCGATAGGTGGTCAAAGGTAACTGCCAGGCCAAGCCACAGGCGGCTTACCGAGGCCACCACGATTAGCCCTTTGGTTGGCCGTGGTATGGTGGTAACCGCCAAGCCAGCCGCAGGTGGCTTACTGTGGCCACCATGGTCAACCCTTTGGCTGGCTGCGGTATGGCGGTAACCGCCAAGCCAAGCACCGCCAGAAATAGATTTAACCGCCACGATATGAAGGTAAAGGCCGAAATAAACATTTTTCCACACCAAGACATTAAGGGTGGGGCTTCAAGCTGGAAGTTGAGACATAATTTCTCAACAAGCTCCCACTTGGCGAACACTTCCAGCTAACCCCATGGCATTGAAAAATCACTGTCTGTCATAGGCCCCAAGGCCCATCAATTCAGCGCACCATCTAAACTTTTCCATACTCATAGGCTTTGTCAAAGCGTCTACTACATTCTTCAAGGTGTCCACCTTTTCCAAACTGACCCTGCCATCTTCAACCATGTCTCTCATGAAGTGATACTGCACATCAATGTGCTTGGTCCTGGCATGAAAAGTCATATTTTTTGCCAAACAAATGGCACTCTGACTGTCACAATAGATTGTAATCTATCCAGCATCAAATCCAATGTCTAAACACAAACACCTTAGCCAAATAGCTTCTTTGCAGGCATGAATTGCAGCCATGTACTCTGCTTCTATCATGGATAGAGCAACCACTGCCTGTTGCTTGCTCATCCAAATGATAGCTCCACCATTAAGCATGAAAGTGTATCCACTGGTGGATCGCCTACTGTCGATGTCCCCTGCCCAATCAGAATCAACATAACCTTGGATGCTGAGAGATCTCTGTGAAGCAACCATATTGCCATGGTAACACAAGGCATAATCTAAAGTTCCCTTCAAATACCTAAAAACTCTTTTCAAAGCATCCCAATGTGATCTTCCCGGATTTGCCATAAATTGGCTTAGAACTCTCACTGCTTGGGTAATGTTTGGTTTGGTACAAACCATAGCGTACATCAAATTGCCAACAGCACTTGCATAAGGCACATTGGTCATGTCCTCCATCTCTGTAGAAGACTTTAGACAGTCTTCAACAGATAGCTTAGTTCCATGCATGATTGGAACAACAAGCTGCTTGCAGTAGTCCATGCTAAACCTCTCCAAAACCGTCTTCACATACTTACTATGACTGAGCCAAAGCTTTCTGCTTGTTTTGTCCCTGGTAATCTCCATTCCAAGAATGTACCTAGCTGCACCAAGATCTTTCATCTCGAACTTTGTAGACAACTGAGATTTAAGATCAGAAATCATAGTCTTGCAATTTCCAATGAATAACATACCATCCACATACAGGGTGATGACAAGCACATGATCATTCTCAGATTTATAATAAATACAATGATCAGATTTTGATCTCACAAACCCAATTGACAACACAAATGTGTCAAATTTCTGGTACCACATTCTAGAAGATTGCTTTAAACCATAAAGAGATTTGTTTAACTTACAGACCAAATTTTGTTCACCTCTTTCAACAAAATGCTCAGGCTGGGACATGTAGATTTCTTCTTCTAGCTCACCATGGAGAAATTTTTTTTTCACATCCATCTGCTCAATTTCAAAATCATATACAGCTGCTAAAGATAAAAGAAATCTTATGGATGTCAGCTTTGCTACAGGGAAAAAAATATGTCCATAATCTATTCCCTCTATTTGAGAAACACCTTTTGCAACCAGTCTAGCCTTATACTTCTCAGCACTACCATCAAGACCTGTCTTCTTCTTGAATATCCACTTATAGCCAACAAGTTTTCACCCCTTAGGCAGTGGCACTAAATTCCAGGTGTCATTCTTTTTCAAAGAATCCATTTCTTCATTCATGGCCTCCAGCCAAGAATTTGAATCAATCATGCTGATTGCTTCTTTTACAGTCCTAGGCTCATCATTGCTAGTAATTAAAGCATAGACACAGTTTGAATCTAACATAGAAAAACCATACCTATCAGGTTGTCTTCTTTCTCGTGTAGATCTTCTTACAAGTTGAGGTTGATCTTCATCATCAGAACTTCCAGAGCTACTTGAGCTCTCCTCAATCTCAGAAATACCATGTAGCTCTTCCCTTTCTGGAGTTTGGGGAATCTCAACTGCATCCTTCCTCTTGTCACTCTAATTTGTCCCAAGCTGCTGATCACTAACTGAAGGTTTTAGCTCACAAAATATCACGGTTTTGTTGTACAAAACCTTCTCAGTATTAGGATTCCAAAGCTTGTATACTTTCACACCAACCCCATAGCCAATGAGAATACATTTAACAGCCTTGTTATCCAGTTTAGATTTCTTTTCATTTGGCACATAAACATATGCCTCACAACCAAACACACGGACATGTCTTAGAGAGGGCTTCTTACCAGACCATACTTCCAAAGGTGTCTTGTCAACAAGAGTTGAATAAGGAGATCTATTTATCAAATAACATGTTGTAGCCACAGCCTCAGCCCAGAACTTCTGCTCCAGACTAGCACCACTCAGCGTACTCCTTGCCTTTTCCATCAATGTCCTATTTAACCTTTCAGCAACTCCATTTTTTTGTGGAGTGTAAGGCGTTGTCTTGTGCCTTTTGATCCCATGATCAGTACAATACCTTTCAAACTCTGTAGAATAGAATTCATGACCATTGTCTATCTTCAAACACTTAATTTTCCTTCTAGTCTGATTTTTTACCGAAGATTTAAACTCTTTAAACCGACTAAACACTTATGATTTACTTTTAATGAAGTATACAAATGCCCTTCTCAAACAGTCATCAATAAAAGAAACATAATATCTAGACTTTGATAACGAAGGAACATTAACTAGACCAAACACATCAGAATGAACATAATCTAGTATACCAGAAGATTTGTGAGGACTAGAATAAAAATAAACACGGTGTTATTTTCCATAGATGCAATGTTCGCAGAAATCGAACTCAAGGTTACAATCATCAAGCCCTTCTACAAGATTTTTATTCTTCAAGTTTTTTAAACCTTTCTCACCAATGTGACCAAGTCTATGATGCCATAGCATAGTCTTCTCAGCTGGGAGTTTTACCTCCATCGCATTTGTAGCCAGAGAAGAGTCTTCATCTTTCTCTATAGGTGCAGCATTACATGACTTTACAGAGGCACTGTTACAAAGAACAGGACGTGCATCCAGCTTGTACAGACTGCCAGTACGAACACCCTTAGCCAGCACCATTGCACCTCTAGCCATTTTACACCCCTTACTAGAGAAAGAAACTTCTACCCCAACATCATTTAACTTACTGACAGAAAGAAGATTTTGAGCTAAACCTGGTATGTGAAGTACGCCACCAATACCTTTGACTCTCCTATCAGGAAACTGAATTTTGACTCTCCCTCTGCCAACAATCTCTAGTGTTGAATCACTTGCTAGGTACACCTTTCCACCATCATATTCTTTGTATTTATAGAACCATTCTCTATTGGACGTCATGTGAAAAGATGTGTCTGAGTCAACCAACCAGACATCATTAGATGCTTGAGTTGTCAAGGTTGTTGTAATGAAGGCGTCTGCATCACTTTGAGAAGATTCGTTGTCAGAAGCATTCTTCTTCTTCTTCTCCTTGCAGTCCTTCCTGATATGACCAGATTGCCCACAGTTCCAGCATCTCACCTTGAAATTTTTACCAGGAGACTTTGATCTCCCCGTAGATTTGGATTTTGACTTCTTGTCCTTCTTCTTGCCTTTCTCCTTTGGTCTTCCTCGAATAGCAAGAGCCTCTTTGGCCATCTCTGAAGACTTCTTCCGCATCTCTTCAGATAGCAATGAGGCAACAACATCTTCCATATTGAAAGAAGCAGTAGTGCTTCCAATGGCCATCACAAGATGATCCCAACTGTAAGGTAACGAACACAACAAGAGCATGCAATGATCCTCCTCCTCTATCTTTACACCTACAGATGCCAGCTGAATAACACTCATATTAAACGAGTTCATATGGTCTACAACAGATGCACCTTCATCCATCTTCAAGGAGTATAACTTCTTCCTCAAGAATAACTTATTTACTAGGGACTTTCCCTGATAAATATCACCAAGTTTCTTCCACAATGAAGCTGCAGACTGCTCCTCATGAACATTCAGGAGAACAGAATCAGCTAGACTCAATCTTATCAAACCTCTTGCTTTTCTATCAGCAAGATCCCAAGCTTCTTGCATTGTACTTTATGGTTTAGTTTCAGAGACAGCAATCCAGAGGTCTCTATCCACAAGCAAGTCTTCTATCTTGAGTTTCCATAACTCAAAGTTACTACCATTGAATTTTTCAATATCAATTCTACCAGATGTACTCGCCATCTCAAACAGCAACAAGTTTTAACAATGCAAGACTCCCACTAAAACAGTATTAGCACAAAAAAATAATATGTCCTACAAGGATAACCTAACTAGCCAAGCTCTGATGGGTTGATGCAAGAAGTTGGGTCCACAAAAAACTCAAAAAGTGAAAGTGTTTTTGTTGTTTTTCAGAATTTGTCACAATTCGGCTGAAAATTTGAGGCACTTACACAAGGAATCTTAAAAAAAGTGAGTAATATGAAAGTTTTTATTTTGAATCCAGTTTCTAAATATGTAATTTATTCAAATAACCAAATGATAGAAATAAAATTTTGACAGGGATGTATAAAAACCACTTTTTAAAAGTCCCTATTTTTTTACCATACCATGCATGTGTACGGACACCACTTTTTGACCTATATAAAAGTATTTTTCTAATTACTTATTGGGAAAGAGAGTTAACAACATGACTATTGATGAGGAAATTTTTTTGTAATTTTATTGAATTTTTATTGGCCTTAATTGTTGTTTTTAAAAATCAACGTGTACGGACAGTATAATTGGACCTAAACTAAACATTTTTTGAATCTTTTTTTTTTCATTGTCTAGATAATTGTTTGAAGATTGATGCCATATAAATTTTTTTACGAGAAACATAACAAAAAAAAGTTTTAAAAAAACCTGATATTTCATGTTTATGGACTAGTTTTCTTAGAAATTAATTTAAAAAATAAATATAATCCAATCTTAATAAAAATCGCATATTTGGAAACTAGACATCATTTTCTCTAATGGGTTTTAATTTCATAAAACAATTTTGAAAAAAGGTTCATCAACTATATTTGCCAAAGTTAGTATTTTTCACTTGAAATTGCCATGACCTTGTACTTGCAAGTTCATGGCTAAGTATTGGGTTACCATGCCTTTTCTAAGCCTAAATCCAAATAAAAAACATGTATTGTGAGTTTCAAACCTTTTTGAATGAGTACCCACTTTAAAATGAGTACTTATTCTAAAAATGAACGAATACCTATTTTAGAGCTGAAAAATGACACTTCCCTTTAATGTGGACCCAACTTCTTGCACTTACCCTGATACCACTTGAAGGGGAAAACAGGTATGGATCTAGAGACCCAACAATGTGGAAAACATTCTCTTAACACTAATACAACAGAGGAGTAAAGCATAAACCAATTCAATAGTTTCTAAGACTACTTGAGATGAATACATGCAAATAAAATAAATAATACAAAGAAGAGTATTCACAGTTGACACAAGATATACGTGGGAAAACTTTTTCAAGTAAAAAAACCACCACACAAAGTCCAAACTAATTGTATTACAGTAACAAAACAGTTACATACAATTTACAGTCATCTTTGTTCAGCTCACAGCAGCACTCACCAATTCTCCCTGTTACAATGTTGTCACAACACAACATATAGTTCGAACTCCCTTTCATTTACAATCACATACTCGACTTACATAAGTCATATATTGCAATCAATTATGTCAGACACCCACCGATCACAAAGTACAATCATCCCTGATCAAATCGCACCAATGATCTGCCCATGTTGATCTTCCTGCATCGAGCCACCCAGGCCATAACTGTCTTCACCCAAATCGGGTTATGTTATACCACCCTGAGTAGACCTGCAACTGCTGCATTTACTTCATTGGCCTTTAGCCAATAATCGCATGATACTGATCCACGTGTCCTCCTGGTGTTCGCTGTCGCTTTCTAAATCCGAGTCCAACTTGATCAAACCAAGTCGCTGAGCTCACCGAGCTCTTCCGTAGCCCCTACTGCGCTACCGCTGTCCACCTGAGCTCACTCTGTGGTATGGCGGTAAGCATACCGAGCTCACCATTTACCTTACCATGCTACCGCGGCCTTCTCGTGATCACCCTGTGGTATGGCAGTAGGTAGTCAAAGGGACCGCTGACAGTCTTACCGCGGCCACCACGATCAGCCTTGTGGCTAACCGCGGTACCGCTGTAACTGCCAAGCCAAGCCGCAGGTGGCTTACCACAGCCATCGCGGTCAGCCCTTTGGCTGGCCGCGGTATGGTGGTAACCGCCAAGCCAGCCGCAGGCGACTTACCATGACCACCGCGGTCAGCCCTTTGGTTGGCCGCGGTATGGCGGTAACCGCCAAGCCAGCCGCAAGCGGCTTACCGCGACCACCTCGGTCAGCCCTTTGGTTGGCCATGGTATGGTGGTAACTGCCAAGCCAAGCACCGCTAGAAACAGATTTAACCGCCGTGATATGAAGGTAAAGGCCGAAATAAACATTTTTCCATGCCAAGACATTAAGGGTGGGGCTTCAAGCTGGAAGTTGAGACATAATTTCTCAACATCTTTGACTAATGGAGTTTGATAGGGATAATCATTCTTTGTATTCTTTGGTATCCACTTGTATTTGATTTTTCCTTCATGCTTCGCTACTTCTTTTTCTTTGATAACATTCTTTGTGCTTTGATTCAAATCTTTCTTTTTATGTTGGTCCCACTTAGTAGATGGGGTGATGGGTGGATGAACATTTGTGACATGGCAGGTTGTAGTATTGGCATTGGTTTCATCATAAGGATTCTTCATGATCCCTATGTTGACGTTTCCTTGAGAAGAAATTTCCTCCAGTTTTATAGAGGTATCACTGATATGTTTAGATCCCTTAATTTTTGAATAAACAAGACCCTGATACTTAGGATTACCAATCTACACTGGTTCTAGGATACCCTTTTTATGTAGACCTAATCTTCTGCCTTGATAATTCATTTGTTCAAAAAAATTATTTGCAATAAGATATGATTTACCTTGGAAACAAGGTGCTAACCCTTCTCTACTCTATTGTGGATCTTCAAAAGTGACATATTTTTCATTGATAAGATAGCTTGCCCTAAAAAAGGTAATTGATCCAAGTTTATAAGTGATAGGATCCTCCATATGTGGGATAAATTCCTTATTGATATCTTTGGCTTGATTTTCTGAAATATCATATTTTAATGCTTCTTCAAGAGGTGTTGATGATCCACTATCCATGTAAAAGTCTTCCTCATGATTCATTTTTTATATGTCTTCATGGGATGTTTCTAATTCACAACTTCTGTAGAAGCCTTCTTCATGACCCCTTTCTAATATGTCTCTAGATGTTTCTATATCTTTAAGAGTAGGAGACTCTTGTTCCTTTGTAATGATATCAAGAGTATGAGACTCTTGTTTTTAATGAAGATTATACACATGTCCTTCCAAATAAATCATCTCATGGTAGATGGAGTGTGTGCTATATGGATATGATCATCATTTGTGACATCTTGTATAGATAGGAGAGTTCCCATTAGATCATTGTAGTATTGTGGAGATACAAATTCTTGATCTTGGTTAATGTTGGAATTGATTTTGGCATACTTTGGATCAATCTCTTGACATGGGTCGATTTCACAGGATGGATTGCTTACAAATGGTTCTTAGATATCATCATTAGGCATGGGAAGTGGCTCAATATCCTGTTGATCTTTGATTGGATCTGGATTAAGTGTTGAGTTGAGGATTCCTTCAATATTCACAACCATGAGATTGAAGGGTGTCAATATGTCTTGGAAATGACCATTGCTAGACTTTGGTGAAAGATGTTGATCATGATTTGGAATACATTCTTGAGATATGTCCTCTAACTCATTAGGTGATGTAGATAAATTGTCAACATCATCATTGTTGGATGGATCTTGGATTATGTCAATAGGATCAAATAATTATAACACTCCTTGAAATAGATCATTGTTGGATATTATTGGTGAATTTTGATCGACATCAAAAAGTGACCCTTGATGAATGTTGATTTAATCATTGGATGAGGTAGAAACATATTCAAGGTGCTCATTGATGGGTAGATCTTGATTATTGTCCTCAATAGTTGTGGTGGAGAGATTGTCATCATTATCACTAGTGGTTGAATCTTGATCATTGTCCTCAACATTTTTAATTTTTGATCAATAAGGTCTTAGATGAGATTCTTGAGCTGAATACAATTTGATGTTTTATGAAGATTTTATCTATGATACTCACAATAAGATCCACCCCTATTCTGAGGGAAGTCTAGGACAGAGTTGAAAGCACTTACTTTTGGAAGAGTGATGAGCTTTGCATTAACTATCTTTCTTAACACTAATTTGATTGGCTCTCCAAAAGGAGTGTATTCACGTTTGTGCTCTTGTGATAATTGTGCTTGTTGAGGTGATTCTTGTTGTGATTGATCTTGGAGATGTGGTGATTGGGTTTGTTGTTGATGTTGTTGATCTTGATATCCGGCCTCTTGACATTGGGAATATTCTTCTTGATGTGGTTCTGGAGACAACTCAATGTTTTGATGAGATAATCCTTCTGTAGTCTGTAGATTTTGGGTTGGAGATTTTTCTTGGTGATATGAATCAATGAGTTTCCTAAGTGTAGCAATTTGATTTCACAAAATTTGATCTTGATTTTAATCTTGGCATCCTTCATATAGTTGATTTGGTTGTTGAGCAAGCATATTTGGAATGTATACTTGTGGTGTTTGTTGGAAAAATATGCCTCAACTTGCTGGCTTGGACCTCTTGTAAAGACTTGGCATATTTTCCCTTTGTTGGCCTTCATTGTCGGACTATCACCAAAATTCAAAACCTTGAAACCTAAGTCATGGAGTTCCAAAAGTTCATAACTTGGCAACACTGAGCTTCCTTTTGTTGTCACCATGTCACGAGTTTTGGAATTTTCCTAACCTCCAATGAAGGTTCTGAATTTTTGGTTTCTCTCGACTTAGCAACATCATGGACATGTTGCAAGTTTTATGATTTTCCTAACCTCTGATGGAGGTTGTGAAGTTCGGGTTTCTCCTAACTTGGCAACATCGTCAAATGCATATCACTAGTTTTAAGAAATTCCTAACCTCCAACTAGAGGTTCTGAAGTTGGTTTTCTCCTGACTTGGCGACCTTGTTATCAGCATGTCATGAGTTTTGAGAAATTCATAACCTCTGATGTTGAGGTTGTGAAGTTTGGTTTTCACCAACATAGTGACTTAACCGATGGATGGTGCGACCGGTCTACGTGGATGGTGACGTCAGCTATACGAAAGTGATATGGATGTCACGTGGATGGTGGGGACCACATGGTGGTGATCAATTTGATGTTGATCAATGGTCGTGATAGGATCTAATCCAATGGTGCACATTTATTTCAGGCTCCTTTGTGGTGAAGACTGATAGACTTTTGTGAAGTACACAAAATTGTTGAGTGGTTGACATTTGTTGGTATGATCAAAAGTTGGCAATGGTTGAGTTGGTGAGCCTAAATGGTACGATAGTAAAAAGTGGTGGATGAGTGATGTGTTGACATGTGGCACAAATTCATTTGTTGATTCTACATCACTATTATGAATCAACAATCATTGGACCGAAAGTTGTATTTCCTAATAACGATATATTTGAATTTAATGCATGATTTGACTCAGGGGTGGATAAAGATAAAATATGGTAATATTCTCTAAAATTGAATTAATTGTTGGGTGGCTTGATGTGTGCTAGATGGTGGTGTGTGTGGCCCGAGATGAAGGAAGCTTGTTGGTGAAGATTGTGAAATTAATGAAAACCTAATGGTTGTTTTACATCTCTACATTGTATGTTTTTACAAGCATTGTAAGAGTGTGAGCAAGTAGAACTGTAATCAGTGTGTGAGGTCGACCAAGGGATTGTATTGTTGTTGTGAGTTAACATCTGAGAGTGAAGTCTGTAACTATATATGCAATCTATTTACTATAATACAAAGTGGCTTTAATTGGTGTGTGGTTTTTTCACCCATAAGGGTTTTCCCATGTAAATCTGGTGTTATCTCTATGTGTGATAATTTTTCTATTCTTTTATCCTGTGAATGTGTATCTCAAATGGATGTAACTTGTTAAATGAAGTTTTTTCTGCACTTCTTTCCTGAGGATTTTGCATTAGGAAGGAATTTTCGCTCCACTGCCTTCCCTTACAAGTGGTATCAGATCCTAGATAGTTGTGTCATCCTTGTGAGTAGGGCTAGTTTTTTGTGCTAATTCGGTTCAATGGGAGTCTTGTAGAGAAAAAATTGATTGTCTTGTTTACAGTTTGAGATGGCAAGCACATCAGGTAGAGTAGAAATTCAAAAGTTCAATGGCAACAATTTTGAGTTGTGAAAGCTCAAAGTGGAAGACTTGTTAGTGGATAGAGACCTTTGAATTGTTGTGTTTGGAACTATGCCACAAGGTATGAAGCAAGAAGAATGGGACCTCATAGATAGAAAATCTAGAGGGTTGATAAGACATTTTTTGGCTGATTATGTACTCTTGAACGTCAATGAGGAGAAGATTGCATCTTCATTATGGAAGAAACTTGGTGAAATTTATCAGGGGAAGTCTCTGGTGAATAAGTTATTCTTGAGGAATAATTTATACTCCTTGAAGATGGAAGAAGGTGCATATATATTATACCATCTTAATACATTTAATATGATTGTTGCTCAGTTGGCCTTTGTGGGTGCAAAGATAGAGGAGGAGGATCATTGTATGCTTTTGTTATGCTCCCTACCTGACACCTGGGATCATTTGGTAGTCACTATTGGAAGTAAAACAACCACCTTTAAGATGGAAGACGTGGTTGCTTCACTATTGTCAAAAGAGATGCGAAGGAAGTCTTTTGAGATGGCCAAGGAGGCTCTTGTTGTTCGGGGTAGATCAAAGGAGAGATGCAAGAAGAAATACAAGAAGTATAAATCCAAATCTAAAGGGAGATCAAAGTCTTCTAGTAATAAATCCAAGGTGAAATGTTAGAACTGTGGGTAGGCTATTCATATCTAAAAGGATTGTAAGGAGAAGAAAAAGAAGAACAACAACAACTCTTCGGACAATGACTCTTCTCAAAGTGATGCAGATTCCTTCATTGTTTAGGTGAGTCTACCGTAATACCGTGGGTGGTCAAAAGGAAGACCGCAGTGACACGGTGGCGATCAAGTGATGGTCTGGCAGATCCACCATGATACCGTGGGTGGTTTGAGCAGGCGGCGCAGTGACGCGGTGAAGATGGTGGAAGACAACTGCACTACTGCAGGCGGTTAGGTGGGAGACCGCAGTGATGCGGTGACAGTCAAGTAACAGTCAGGTGGTTAACCGCAATACTATGGAAGGTTTAGCAAGGAACCGTGGTGATGCAGTGACAGTCGAGAAAGACAGGGAGGCGGTTACTGCGCTACCGCGGAGGGTTAGCTGGTAGACCGCGAGACAGTGGTGAAGACCGTGAACGGTTACCGCACTACCATGGGTAAGGGAAGGTTACCTGGTAGTAACGTGGTGAACACCGCTCTACCGCGGTGGGTACAGAAGAAGGTTGCAGTAATGCGGTGGAGGACAGTGGAAGCAGCAAGCAACGATGACGCGGTTGCATGGTAGAAGGCAGAAACAAAGGCCAAGGAAAACATCTGACACCGCTATACCACAGGTGAATGGAAGGAGAGGCGTGGTAATGCCGGAGATGGCCAAATTAACTACGTGGGAAATAGGTAAAATTCAAACAGTCTTATGGGGAGCAATGATTTGTGACAGGATGTTGAGGCAACGGCGTGCCCAGAACTATAAGAAATAGTATGGAGAATAAAGCCAGACCTGCGAATGTAAATTACAAGTGTTGCAATCGAATTACATGTCCAAATTAGCGTAAACTTAAGGAAATTTATAAAAAAAAAAGTAAATCAACGCACAGCAGGCCGCTAGCTTGAAACTTAATTTCACCCACAGTTTAAATAGTAAAAACAAAGCTTAGCTTAAATTCCTTCTAATATTTAAAAAAATGCATCAAAAATCAGGAATAACCGATTACTAAAATCACTAGACATTTAGAAATGAGATTAATAAGAGCATTTCTCTGTTACTGTCAAGCCCTCCTTCTAGCGCTAGAATGTGAACCCGAAATTCAATTAACCTGCACAAACACAGAAAATAAGCATAACATTAGATCAAATGCAAGAGAGAATCAAGGTTCCCCGTGAAATTAGATTGTAACATTAAAATAGGAAAACAAGTGAAGCACAATATAAATGGAAGTAAGAAAATCCTATTCTAATGAACAACTATCAATCCCATGGGGGAATTGGTGTTAATTGGTATGTCAAAATCAGCCCTTTCCCAATTCTTGTTTGTAAGTTTGATGATTGTTGATGGTGAGATTAGCTGGCTTGATTGGAACGAACAAGATTAGCTCTCAATTCAAGAGAGTAACCTTGCATGAAATCTGTGGAATGAAGATGAATTTGAGTATAGTAAGTTTACTCAAAATTGTGTGTTTTTGAAATGAGGAGAGAAGCCTCCAATTTATAGATTTCTAAACTGGAAAAGACAAAGCAATAGAGCAATGTGGGATCATTCAACATCCAATGGCCAAGTACCACTTGTCAAGATGTGAATGGCTAATGGTTGTGCATATTTTGGCCAAAGTGCCAATAAATGCAATTAGGTGGAATTTCAAATTTGAGAAATGACATGTGAGAGGGAAAAAGGAATGAAATAAATGCCACTTGGCTCAATGCACAAGGACATGTAAGAGGAGTGAATACCTTGTTGGATGTACAAGTCCACTTGGACTTTTGAATTCAAATTGAGGGAATATTCCCTTTTGATGCTATGTGAGAGAAAATAGATGAATTAATAAATCAAAGTAATTGATTTATTGTGCAAGTCGCATTCTCTAGAGAATGTGACATAAATTATGATTAAACTAATCAGAGTTTAATTAATTTAATGAGGAATTTAGGAGATGTGACAATTTAAACTTATATTGTTGAATTAATTTAAATCAGAATTGAGAGGAATTGGTTTAATTAAATAAATGATTTTGATCTATTTAACTAAGTGGGAAGATGTTAGATTAAATCAAATAAGGTTTTGATTTATTAAATTTGATAAGAGGACTTTAGAAACTTTAATTAAATAAAATGATTTATTTAATTAAACAGAGACATAAGATTAATTAAATTAAATTGATTAATTTAATCAAAGAAGGAGAAAGACTTAATCAAATAAACAATGATTTATTAAATTAAGAGATAGAATATGATGAAAAGTTGAGAGTATGATTCAAGAAGAAATGTTGTTAATAATCAAGATCAAGTGTGTTGAACCAAATTTGCACATTTTCCATGTCTACACTTCCAGATGCAACCAACTAGGAAAATTTCTCTCATCTCTTGGTAAAAATGAATTGACCAATCACATAAATTTATAGTCTCAATTTGTAGATTGTGATATTGAACACCCACTCTCATTTTCACCCATACACCAAATATGCAAATAAAGAAATGAGCATAATTGTGTTATTTGACATCACTGCACTTTGACCCTTTTTTGTCAATTCTCCTTAACATCTTCTCCCTCGACCTGTTCAGGAGACTCAATTCCTCTATCCGAGTGAGGACATTACATGGAAGATACAGGTGGTAGTTGGTCAACCAAGTACATACACATGCTTCATCAGTACATGATATCTTGCATAGTTGCATCAAAGAAATTATTAGCTTTCACATCTTCACCATACAAAGAAAAATTAAATAACACATAACATGTGTTGTGTTTTCCACCCTGCCAATATGTGGTGCTTTTTTGTTTTTTTGACATCAACATCTGCAGATGATACCACTAGAAAGCTCTTGAAAAACCCACATCAAATATGCAACCTATTTTCTCCTCTTACCTCAAGAAGTAACCTCTATAAAAACATGACAACATTTCATGACAATTGGGCAACATTGAAACATACCTTTCTCATTTGCAAAACATGCACTTATCTCCATCATACATCGATGACACCTTTCGACATCATGGACCTCAGTGGATTAGATTGTGGAATAGGTGGTGGTGTGTGCTGGAGAGAAGAGCTTGTTTTGAAAATATTCTAAATATGATTGTCATTCAATGTTGTCATGTTTTTATAGAGGTCTTATCTAACGCTTGTATCTGGAATTGACAGGTCGACCTTTTCATGCAATAGCAAGGCCAACAATGTGTAATTGCAAGTTGGAAAACACTGGGTTTTATTAAACTTGCAAACCAAATACCATTTTAAAACCCTTGACAAGTAACAACCCAATTCGTTACTCACCCCTTAATTGCATTTGGATCGTTTTATATATTATGCACCTGCAACTCCACCCTGTGCTCTCAAACCTTCAGCTTTCAACATGCAGAATGAAAGAACTCACAACACATAATGTTTTCCAACCTCTAGTTATTTTCTACAATATGCTATCCCATCATGTGGTGTATGTATTTTTGTATGTTTTAATGCATTTTTGTATGCTATGATGCCTCTGCTATGCATTCTTCTAGGGAGAATAGTCACATCCAATTGCAGGGCAGAAGCTAATCTCCCTACAAAATATAGTAAAATCAATCTATTATCCCTAAAAAAATATGTCTTCGGCATGATAACATAATCAGACATGTTTTATCCCTAAAAAAAGGAAATATGTTATCATATGTAAGCCATGTGGCTTTGCAAGGAGATCACCTTCTGCAATTGGGACGAGGCTATTCTCCTTACAAAAATGCATGTCAGATGCATCATAACCATCATCATGTTTTAAAAATCATATTTCGAAATGGAGAAAAAGCCCAAAATATCGCATTCAAAACCATTATTTGCAAATAGAAAAAATCCTAACGAGGTCCCATTTTCCACACTAAGGTTTTGTAGGTTGTTGGAGATAAATAGGAAGGAGTTGCAAGCATTCAAAGGTCGAAGTAATTCAGCCAACCTCCATATGAAAATGCATTTGATAGGCGTGACCAGCTAGCTAGCTAGCAAGTATGTATATCCACCAAAAATATATGTCATTTTTCCTAGGAACTATGAAGAAATGAACGACTATTTGTTGCGAAGATGGGTTTTCATTGACATGAAAACAAAGGGTTTTCCTTGGGAAAAGGGGTTTTCATTTGAAATGAAAAGTTGTTTATGTGTTTTTGTGTTGAGGGTTTTCAAATTTTGATTTCCTCCCGTCTGCTAGTTTTGAAATTTTGTGATTATCGAATGAAATAGCTAACAGCCCATTGTGGAAATATGAGTGAAATAACTAAATAACGTTTAGAGAAATCAAAAATCATGTAGAATACATAATGAGGTATTCATTGACGAGTTTCCAAGGGTTTTCTCGTCTGTAAAATATATAGCAGAGGTATTAATTGAAAACACAATGTGGGTTTTTAGTTATTTGAATCTTCTTGTCTAAATGTAAAGGGTTGTCTCATAGTGTGTTGCTTGCTTCTTAACACGTACAATTTTGCAACATGGAGTTTTCAAAAATAGTATGAATGTCTTGAAAATCACACCTTCCGATATTGTGTTTAAATTTGGCAAGATTGAAAAAAAGTGCACAAAATAGTTGTATTTTGGAAAACACAATGAGGGTTTTCAGTTATTTGAATCTCCTTGTTTAAATTTAAGGGGTTGTCTCATAGTGGGTTGCTTGCTTCTTAACACGTATGGTTTTGAAACATGGAATGCTACAAAACAGTATGAATGTCTTCAAAATCACACCTTCCATTGTTGTGTTTGAATTTCAAGTACATAACAAATTGCATGTTTCATAACACACTACATTTTTCAACCTCCACATCACAACATACCCAAGCCTATCTGGTTTTTAAACCTGTATATGTAGGTGTGCATTACAAATAGCAAGGACACAAATTTCTTTTTGTTATTTGCAATAATGAATAAACTTGTTGAAAGTGGTGAACATTATGTACTGCAAGTTGGAAAACACAATGTGTTTTGAAGCCTGCCTTTACTTATACCCAAGCTTTGTATTGAAATAAAAATATACAAACATATATATGGGGTTCTATTTTATCAAATATCACATTTCTCATTTAAGGTGGACTCTATTAACCATCAATACATAGTGTACTTCATAGTACGCACTTCATTCTATTTTGTAAAAATTCATGTTGGAAAACCCTAGGTGTTAAGAAACAAGCAACACAAATAGTGTTGTAAAACCCTCTACAACACTATTGGTTAGTACCCCTCACCTTGATTTGGTCATTTTTCTCCTCCAACTCCTCCACGTGCACTCCAACCTTCAAATTTCAATGTGCAGACTAGAAATGCAAAGTGTTTTCACCCTTCTTTCTCCAAACCAAAAATGCACACATCAATCTGCCTCCAATTTTCTTGCGCCAGAAAAAATCTTTGAAAATGACACTTTTGCCGCAAGCCATGAGACCTAGTTTTATCGGTCGGCAGGAGGTAGGAAAACTAACCTAGCAGCACTGTTAACTCCTACCTACCGTTTCCCTCAAATTTGGTCCCATATGTCAGTTTCCTCATGTTTATCCCCCATTTGGCAAGCCCCGCACTATATTGTCTCATCATGTTATGTATGTTTCTATGTATGTTTCTATGTACATTTCTATGTATGGTTTTATGTATGGTTTTATGCATTTTGTATGTACATAGGTGCATCTTTTCAGCATAAGCGTTCGCTTAATTGACAACACATTGTGTTTCTAAACCTCCAAAATGGGAAATTCAAGGAAAAATCATATTTCTAAAGAGGCTTCTACATTGCAAAACACATTGTGTTTATAGAACTTTTGTATTGTGTTTACAGAACAATAATTCCATTACAAAATTTGGGAAGCCTAATGGTCATTTTTGTGTTATTATGGCCTCGCCTTTGCAATTTGTATGGTATATTATACATAGTAAAAATAATTACAATAACAATGTTCCTTATTCACAACCTTATGAAACCCAACTATGTAACGATGCTTCACAATTGGACAAAGGTACATGATTTAAAATGAGAAGTACTCTAATGTAAAATCATAAATATTATGTTCTTTTCCAAATATATATGATCTAATTACCAAGAATCCAAAGGTTCCTATTCTATTTTGGGAGATAAATAATACTAATGTATTGTTGCAGAAATCATCCTAAAATTAACACAAATCAATTATGAGAAGGATAATTAAAAGGATGCAATATCACCCTTGAATAATGCTTTAAGCATTTCTCGTGCAACACTCACACTTCAATGAGGAAACATGATTCACGTAAAATTTTGGGATATAATACACACACAATAATATAACATTTATTTTATTTAAATTAAACTGCAAATTGTTTGCATTCCCCACACTAAGCATCTCATCTATATATAAATTAGAACTTATAAATGCAAAATAAATTTTAGAAATTTAATTGTCTAGTACACTTTTTGATTCAAGCTATGATAGCTAGAATCACCTATATTTAGTGTAGAAGCTTCACGTCTCCTGAAGCATCCTTCTCAATCCACCTGCCCTTGTTTTGTTCAAATTTTCTTCCTCGACTATATCAACCACTTGGAAGAAAGATAAGTGTTAGAAATAGATTAAATTAGAAATTAAAGACATTTGGTGCTACAAAGAATTCACTTCATTCCAAACTTCACTGATATCAGATTATATGTTGTGTTGATTGCAACATTCTAGCTTGTATAGGTAATAAACAAACATATTAAACTATACAATGGGAATTTAATTTCCAATTTAACCTATCGCTAACACTAGTAATATATATCAACAATTATATCTATCTTTTTTCATTCTACTAGAACTGTGAAGCACAGAATGTTCATTCAGATATATCTCAAGCTCATCTCCCCTAGCATATGAAAGAGTCCATAAGTTGCATAATCAATAAGGGCGGACAAGATAGACAAGAAAGATACCACACACCACTATCAAACTTCTATTTATATCATTACTTGTGCAGAGAACTGAAAAAATATAGATGATTACAAGACACATTGGTTGCAAAGCACAATGTGCATTGGCTATTCAATAATAAAGGTTAAGAAGTCAATGAAAATCTTGGTGATCACCTTGATTGACCAAAAAATAGCAGGTGATCGCATTGGTTAAATATGATAATGCACAAAATAATTACATGTTGGATAACACTTTGTGTTTCAATATCCATGCTCAAACCTGAAGGGTGAAGAGCACAAGGAGGATTTGCACATGGGGAAACCACAAAACATACCAAATTGAGGTGAGGGGTGACTAAGCAATTGGGTTGCTACTTGTAAAGGGTTTTAGAACAGTATGTGGGTTACAGGTTTTATAACACCCAATGTTTTCCAACCTAGAATTTTAGAAAATAGTAAGAATGTATTCAAAACCTTTTGTGAACAATGTAATAACAACCCAACTAGTTTTTCACCCCTTGGCTCAATTTGATTAAACACCCAGTGTTTTCCAACATGTAGTTATATATAGACAGTAAGAACGTAAAGAAAAAGTTTTGTTTAGTACACAATAAGAATGTAATGGGATGCAGCTAATCTCTAGACAAAACACACCTATGTACATAAAAAAATGTATGAAACCATACATAGAAACATACATAACATGATGAGATGGCATAGTGTGGGGCCCACCAAATGAGGGATAAAAATGATGAAACCAACGGATGGGAGAAAACATTAGGGAAATGGTAGCAAGGAGATAATGGCACCATCAAGTCAGTTTTTCCACCTCTTGTTGGTCGATAAAATTCGGCCTCACGGCTTGCACAAGCATGAGGAGGAGTTGTAGGTGGGAAATACAAAAAACATACCAAATTGAGGTGAGGAGTGACTAAGAAATTTGGTTGTTGCTTGTAAAGGGTTTTAGAATGGTATGTGGGTTGTAGGTTTTATAACACCCAATGTTTTCCAACCTGGAATTTTAGAAAATAGTAAGAATGTAATCAAAACCTTTTCTGATTAACACAGTAACAACCCAATTGGTTTGTCACCCCTCACCTCAATTTAATTACACAGCTAGCGTTTTCCAACATGCAGTTATATATAGACTGGATGAACGTAATGAAAAATATTTGTTTAGTATGCAATAAGAATTTAATGATCACCTTCAAAACTTATGCAGACCACATTGAATGAGATAGATAAAAGACAATTTATTGAGTGAAGAGATTCTCCCTACTATTCAAAAGTTGAGGAACGTGCATGTGCAGTATGCGCAATCGACAAATCGCAACGCAGAACTTGACTAACGAGTAGTAGAAAGTATGTAATCAAAAAGGAATCTTCTCTAAAAACACTTGAAAATAAGCAAATCAAAGCGCATGAGATAGATAATGTATTGACTGAAGATATTGTTCCTCCTCTCCAGAAGTTGACGAAGGATCATGTGCACTATGTGAAGTGGGAAAATGGTAATGCAAAACCAGAGGCAGTAGGTACTAGAATGAATGGAATGAAAAAGGATTCTTCTCTAAAAAAACTTGAAAAGAAGCAAAGAACTATGAGTAAGATACCTAATGTATTGACTGAAAAGATCCTCCATGCTCTTGAGAAGTCGAGTAAGGTGCATGTGTAGTATGAGGAAAGGGAAAATGGCAATGCACAAGTGGACAAACTAAAAAGGTTTCGTATTGCATGACAATTTATGCAGGCAAAGAAATTGAGAGATATTATTATGGATGGAGTTAAACAAGTAAATATATAATGAATATCTTCTACAACACAAGATATTTTCTACTATGAACTGTAATAACTATTTTATTTATTACTTTTGAAGCTTCATAAGTTTCATTTTCTAGACTAATAACTTGTAATTTTCTTGTGACACATTCCACAAAATTGTCTTATCCATCAAAACTTTTTCTCGAACTTCCCTAACTTATTATCCTTTTCAAAAATAGTACATAGGAATTTGAATATTCCTACTCTTCAAGTGAATTTTAATGCATTCCACTCAATTATCAACACACCTTGGATAACTCTACTTTCCTAATTTTGATTCAATTAGATAAAAGAGGAGTTACCCAAACTATGGTCAACATTGATTGGAAGTGCATTAAAAGTTGTGCTTCAAGAGGAATATTTTTTAAATTAATTTTGTACTCTCTCTAAAAAGGAAAATAATTTTAGGCAAGTTCTTGAAAAATATTTTATGGACAAGACAACTTAGGTGCTTTGTGTCCCAGTAAAATTACAAGTTATTAGTTTCATGGGATTAAATGTAGACAGCATGAGTCTAATGAAAACCTTTAGTTTTGTAGACAATAGGAATGTAGTGAAGTCCACTGACCTTCACAATTTAAAGAAACTCTTACACAAAAATTTGGATTTTAGTTTCCTCATATGATGTTAAAAATAAATACATAATATAATTTAGAACAAATAAAATGCTCGCACTAAACTAACTGAAATGGGATAGTGTGTTTTCCAACAATGCATACTATATATATATGTTTCCAACAAATAAAATGCTCGGCCAAAACTAACTAACACAGGACAGTGAGTTTTCTAAATAAAATTTTTGACACAGGATAGTGAGTTTTCTAAATAGATTTTTTTTAGCTCCAAAATACTCAAACAAATCTTTTCATAACGAACTAACTGGCATAAAATGGTGTATTTTCCAACACTCTAAATAATGCAAGCATTTTATTTGTTCCAATCAAATGAAAAAAGGGAAATGCCATATTTACGTCACCAAAAAGTTGTTCTAAAATATGAAGGTGGACTTCATTACATTTTTGGAGAGTATGAAACAGAAACTTTTCATGAGGGAATAACTGAGAGGAGACAGTGTGTTTTCCAACATTGCAAATAATTCGAGTATTTTATTTGTTTTAATCAGATGAAGAAAGTGAAATGACATTTGGACTGTAGCAAAGAGTTGTTCAAAAACTTTAAAGTGGTATTCATTACATTCTTGGAGCATAACGAAACAAAACTTTTAATAATAAACTAACTAACATGGAACAGTGTGTTTTCCAACACTATAAATGATGCGAGCATTTTATTTGTTCCAATTAGATGAAAAAAGGGAAATGTCATATTTATGTCACCAAAGAATTTTTCTAAAAGATCAAGGTGGACTTCATTACATTTTTGGATTTTACAAAATAAACACTTTTCATGAGGGAATGACTAAAAGGAGATAGTGTGTTTTCCAACACTGCAAACAATGTGAGTATTTTATTTGGTCGAATCAGATGAGGAAAGTGAAATCTTATTTTGACTGTACCAATCAAAAGAGAAATAAAAGAATTTTAATTAATGGTTTTGACAGACAACTGCAATCTAAAAGACACAAAGTTGAAAAAATAAACACAACAATGGAAGGTGTGATTTTCAAGACATTCATACTATTTTGTAAAATTCCATGTTGCAAAATCGTATGTGTTAAGAATCAAGCAACTCATTGTGAGACAACCCTTTACATTTAAACAAGGAGATTCAAATAACGAAAAACCCACATTTTTTTTTCCAAATTACAAATATTTTGTGCACTTTTTTTCAATCATGCGATATTTAAATGCAATTTTTACTCGAATTACAAGTCCTTATAAATTTTGAAGGAGCCTTTCAATACATCTAAATTACATTATTTTTTTAAGACATTCATTATGTTTTGTAAAAATTCATGTTGAAAAACCCTAGGTGTTAAGAAACAAGCAACCCATATAGTGTTGTAGAACCCTCTACAATTGAGAGGAGAAAGTGTGTTTTCCAACACTGCAAATAATGCAAGCATTTTATTTGTTCCAATCAGATGAAGAAAGTGAAATGACATTTGGACTATAGAAAAGAGTTGTGAAAATTCTTGAAAGTGGAATTCATTACATTCTTGGAGCATAACGAAACAAAACTCTTCATAATGAACTAACTAACATGGGACAATATGTTTTCCAACACTAAAAACAATGTATAACAACATTGTGCCTTGCAAGTTTCATAATACCTACTATTTTCCAATTCATTACATTCTTACTATCTAATTCACAAAAGGTTCTCAACAAAATCACAAAACATACCAAATTGAGGTCAAGGGTGGGTAACCAATTGGGTTATTACTTGTAAAGGGTTTTAGAACAATAAGGGTTTTAGGAGATAGTGTGTTTTCCAAAATGTCAATGTGGAAAATGGCGGTGAAAATGGGACCTCATCTGGGATTTTTTCTATTTGTAAATTATGATTTTGAATGCCACATTTTAGGATTTTTGTCCATTTTGAATACGAATGTGAACAATGGCAACATTTTGGGCTTTATGTGGTTTTCAACATATATCATTTCATTGTAGAACCCACATTGCATTTTCCAACCTTATAATATATTTTGCATGGTTTTGGTTTTTGGTTTCTATAAACGTTATTCAATTATTTCACTCATATTTCCACAATGGGTTCTCATTTATTTCATTTGAAAATCATAAAATTTCAAAACCAACAAACAGGAGGAAACGAAAATTAAAAAACCCTCAACACAAAAACCCATAAACAACTTTGTATTTCAAATGAAAACCCCTTTTTCCCAAGGAAAACCCTGTAACCTTCAAAATAAGAATGTGAACAATGGCGACGTTTTGGGCTTTATGTTGTTTTTAAAATATATCATTTCATTGCAGAACCCACATTGTGTTTTCCAAGCTCATAATATATTCCACATGGTTTCCAGTTTCTACAAACGTTATTCAGTTATTTCACTCATATTTCCACAATGGGTTGTCACTTATTTCATTCAATAATCGCAAAATTTCAAAACCAACAGACGGGAGTCCAAACAAAAATTAAAAAAACCTAACACGAAAACACATAAACAGCTTTGCATTTCAAATGGAAACCCCTTTTCCCAAGGAAAACCCTTTGTTTTCTCATCAATGAAAACCCATCTTCGCAACGAATAGTCGTTCATTTCTTCACAGTTCCTAGGAAAAATAGAAAAATCGTATATATTTCTAGCGGATATACATACCTGCTAGCTAGCTAGCTACCCGCGCCTGTCAAATGTGTTTTTGTATGGAGGGTGGTCGCATTGCTTTGGCCTCTAAACACCTACAACTCCTTCTCGTTGCTCTCTAGCAACCTGCAAAACATCAATGTGGAAAATGGCGATGAAAATGGGACCTCGTCTAGGATTTTTGCTATTTGGAAATATTGGTTTTGAATGTGATATTTTGGGATTTTATCCATTCTGAAATATGATTTTGAAAACTTGTCAGCGATGACACATTTTCCCAGCGACGGGACAGGCGATGGCAGGTGAGCTAATGTTCATCTGTCAAGTTTTTCCGTTGGTGTGTTTTATCCGTCCGGCAATGCTTTCTGTTGGGGTGTTTTGTCCAGCGCATGCGATGGGGGATGGGAGTTATGATATAAGGTTACATACATAGGTGCATTTTTTCCACACTTTAGCTTTCTCCAGAGAAAAGGGGGTTTAAAGAAAGATTTTTTTAAAATAAAAATAAAGAAAGAATATACATATATTGAAAATATTGGGCACGCAGGCCCTAGGAGGGTACAGCCCAAAGGGTCGCGGCCCAATTGCAGACTTGCAATGGAGGTCATGGGTCCCTTTGGGGCTACAACCTACCATTGCAAGGGGGTACAGGGGGGGTAAAACCCCTCCCGTGACTATTAATTTTTTTTTAATAATAACAGTAAAAGAAAAAAAATGTGGTCATTGAACCTAGAGATGAGAGTCGCAAACTATAGGGAATGATTTTATTTTTTTAATTGGAGGTTGTGTGGAAACTGTTTTGAGGAGAAACTTGGAAAATACTTGAATACCTGCATCACCACCAATATCAAAAGAGTGGGAAGAATTCAAAATCCAACACCAACAAAAGTAATCTATGCAAATAATGGAAGAGGAATGATGTGAATGGAATAATATTGAAAATAACAAGAGCTTCAACACCTGCATAACAAATAGAAAGACAAATGGATGAAAAATCCATTAGAGCATTCTCTCTTTCTTCTAACCTTCTAACCTACAAAAAAACAAAACACACCCAAAGGAATGAAAATGAAAAGAAAATAGGTTACAAGAATGTTCTTATGTTTAGGGTTAGGTTGGAGTTTCCCTAAGATCCAAGGGTTGAGATTATTTAATACAATGGTTGAGATTTGGTGCACAAACAATTAACTTTAATTTAAGGATTTTGTAGTTAGTCTCACTAATTAGTCAATTAAATCTTTGGTGGGGTTCCATGAATCTAGGCTTTCTTTTTAAGTGATAACTTGAAGTCATTTAAGGAAACTTTTACAAATAAGTCTCTATTATTCTTGCAAAATTTAAATTAAGGAAACTTTTACAAATTAGTTTTTACTCATTCTTGCAAAATTTAAATTAAGGAAACTTTTACTAATAATTTTGTATTCATTCTTGCTAAATTTAAATTTTGAAACTATAAATCAAATTGACCCTCAACCCAAAAAGGAAAAAGTCATGTTTTATTTATTTATTTTAATTCAATTTAACTAGTGTGCTTTAAATAAAATTATTATTATTACATAATATTAATTAATAGTGTTGGTTTAAATAAAGGTAATTTTTAAAAAATTATAAACATTGTTTATAAATAATTAAGGTTTAACTATTATTGGGTTCAATGATAACAATTTTATAAATTTGAGTATTTTGGGTGATAAATAATAGTATTATTAATGATTATATGGAGATTAAACAACAATGTTGTTAGTACTTATTTTCTTTATTTATAAGCTTTTGGATAAAGGATGGATTGGTGTGTAAATAATAAACAAATATTATGTTCTTATAATAAATTCAAAAAAAACCTATGAATTGGAGAATAAATAATGATCTTATTAATTAAGTATTAAGCATTAATCAGCTAAAGATAATATTAATAATACCTAATTTAGGATTGGCAACACTGTTAATTTAAGGATTGAATGAAGGTAATATCATTGTTAATGTATAATGCAAGTTTAAGTAATAATGCTCTTTTATTATGCTTAAAAGATGAATAATTGGTAACATTTTTCTTATAGTCTAGCTGATTGATTAATAATAGTCTTAATATTCATCATATCAATATATCTTGATGAAGATATGGAATGTTTCTCTTAAATTGAATATGTGTATCTTAGAAAATAGAAGGTAGAGTTCTATCACCAACAATGGGATATTCTCGTGAGAGACTAAAATGGAATCAAAAATTAATATGAGATCTAAACTTCAATTAAACTTCCTTCTCACACATTTAAGTATTTGAATGCAAGGATAGATGCAGCTCGTATCAAGGTGATCAAAGATACTTGAATCTAGTGGGATAAGATAGGAAAGTTGAGGTTAAGATGTCATGTTATGTCATCAGATAATGGTAATGGCTACATTGATAAGATTTATATTTGGTATTAGCTATAACATTAGATTTAATAATGGTATTAAATTATATGCTCAAACAATGTCAATCCTAGTGGCCATATGATTAACATAGGCCCAAACTCCACAGGCGAATAATATTACTTATGTGAATACCATGAACAGTATGGATTATTGTTACGCCATAAGCACTTTGAGAAACAAATAACTTAATTAATGTATAAAAAAATATTACAAGTGTTTTACATGTTATTCAAAAAAAAATTGGCTTGTGTGTTGCATGTTCTCATGCAAAATTTATGGGCATGATAGATCAAAGAACTATTAGAGGCACAACAAGATACAAATTTCATGATACTAGTTGGTGCCCTAATTGTTACAGATTAAGATTGATGTTTCCTATAACTTGCACAACAAGGTGTCAAGTTACCCACAACATTTGATATCACCCTCATAAAAGAAATCCTTGTAGTGTAGAAAAATGTACACCTTTACATTTTCATGCTATGTTTCAGTCCCTTAATTAAATTGGACTTAATTAAGCCTCTACTTGAACCAATTATGAATTTAACATCCTAATTAATCCTAATTTCTGAAAGGGGAACCTGCATTAAACAATTGCAAACATAAAATTAAACACATTGAAAATTATGTATCTTGGATTTAGGTCCTAGGACCCATTCGCCCAAGGGCGAATGGGTCCCCTTTAGATTCCAGAACCCAATTTAAAATATTTTTTTGGTGGTATTTTATTGATCCCAATTCAAGTTGCAATTGTCGGCTTTTGAATTTTAATTGTCGAGAAATTAGAAAATCGCCTATAAATACTTAGTTATTTTATCAATTCAAAACATCTAGCATTAAGGTTGTAGACATCGAAAATTGGTCTAGGCCTACGAGTGCCACTTTCGACATAATTTTCTAATGTCATTGGTCATGATTAAATAATGTTAATTATTTAATTACTTCCCAAACACATCTTTCCTCTATTAATTAAATAACCTTTTAATTATTTAATTAATTCATTATGACCCTTATTCAACTTTGATTAATTAAATAAATTAATTATGTCGCTAACTAATTAATTCTCTTTCTTAATTAAATAATTTATTATTTAATTAACCCCTTTGTCATATTTCAACTATAATTAAATATTCCTTATTTAATTATTCAATTAATCTTTTCAACAGTCAATTAAATAAATTATCATTATTTATTTAATTAAATCTTTCAATTTTGAATGTTGAATTAAATTAACATTTAATTCATAATTAATTGTTTTTGTCACATTCTTCTATTGTCCAGTTATCTAATTATTCACTCACCATCTGACTCGAGATCTATTTAAATCTGTCAGTTATCTCCGGATTCGATATCTGATCGTCTTTGCGAAGGGACTCTTTGTCACAACTAGTCAATTAACAAGTTCTAACTCATATGCATGAACATATTTATTAATTATAATCTTTATTTAATTAATTAATTCATGTGTGCATTCGAACAGGTCATTCTCCAAGTTCTAACTTTATCTTTGACATTCAAAGTCTAATTCTTCTATTTTTGAAGACTTTCAACTGAAGATTAAACCATTTATTTAATCTTGAACTCTTGTTCTTAAATATTTTCGAACAGTCTTAACACCAGATTAAATTATTATTCTAATTTAATCTTTATCTTGCAAAATTTATTTACTCATGTTCTAACTGACACAGAACTCGCATCGCATGGCATTCATCAATCGCGATCATTGATCTCTCTTTCGAATCTGAGCCGATCGTTTAAAAACCAACTTTCTATAAATTGGTTGATCTTTGCCAGTATCTCTGCTCCCGAAATCAATACACTTTTTGGAAGAACTTAATCTCCGATATTTTTCTTAGACAATACATCCAGGCTATGCTTGCATACATACAGAAAATCTGAGGGCAAGAATACCGATACGAAAAAATGGAGAAGGACAATCAAGATAATTCGAAGAGGTGGACTGACATTCGGTGAGATTGTTTCATATTATCATTTTTATTGTTTTAGTTCATTTACTTCATTCTTAGTTGTTTGATTTAGATTTATGCTTGTTAGATTAGATTTAACCATCTTATTGTGTAGCAATCCATTTTATCTACGTCACATTTGGTGAACCCGACATGAAGCACACTTCAAACTTCGCGACTCCTTTCTATTTTTCTATTTTTTATTTTGTAGATATCGTATGGAAAACCGCATATGACTAAAGAAACAATGCATCTGAGTTCGCGAACCGCATATGACAAATCTTGCGACGCATCTGACAACACGAGCCGCATCTATGACATTCCACAACGCATCCGACTATCAACATCACGATGCATCTGTGAGTTGAAACGACACATCTGCCTAGTAAAAAAAATCATTTTTTATTAACTTTCGTATTTTCATGTTTTTGTTTTATTCTTTTTTCGTATTGTTGTTGTTTTTCACTAATGTTTTGTTTGCAGCTGTGTTTAGGAGGATAACATTGTTTTTGCAGGACGAAGCGTAGAAGACTTTGAAAAAAAAAACCAAAACATCTTCTTTTCTATAGGACAAAAGCCAAAGACACCAATAAACTACTAATCAGTTGCATACAGGACCTATTGTCGAAGAATTTTTTTTTTTAAATGAACATTGTGTTTGGTAGCTAGAAAATTTTCATTTGGCTTAAAATTTACCAGTGTTTGTTTTATCTGGTGCGAAAGCACATTTTGTAACCCTTTACGATTCAGTATATCAAAGTATCCTCTCCCCTTGCACATTCATGTGATCCTGGGTGTAAGAGAAATGGTTACTGACTCTAGAACTTGGGCCTGTCTTGGTGGGAAAAAGTACTCACCCCAAGATGACTCAGACCGGTAGCACGCTAGACGCCAAGCGACTTCCAGTCGGTATATAAAAGTGGATTTTTGGGGGGAAACCCCAGAAATCACGCTCACTGTTCCGACGAGAAGGGCATAAATGGTCTCTCATCGTACTAGATGGTGCCCCACGAATGGAATGCCCTTACTAAAATCCATGTTGTAGTTTTTCCAAAATCCTATCTATTTGTTGGTGCAGTAGGTTCGGACCTGTGAAGTCATCTTACGTTCTTACTGTTCATGTGTTGAGATGAGATGTATGCCATGGGAGTTTCATGGGTATAGTAGCTTGGTTGCCCCGTATAAGTGAGTGTCGTGGAGGGGAGCCAGTGGGGTCAAGCTACTAGTCATCCGCCTTGAATATGTGTAGCTAGATTTATCCAAGTAAGAACTCAGTAAATACTGTCCAACATATCCTAGCTTGTAATTGTCTTATGGTTTTAACAGAGTCAACACATCAAACTAAAAACACTTTGTATTATCTGATTGTTTTTTGTTGTATTCGTCAAAAACTTGATCATTAAACTGAGTCAGTCATCAAAAAACCGCAATTGTCAAACAAAGTCACAACTGTCATAATTCGAATCGCATGTGTCTTAGAGAGTCGTAACTGTTCAACTAAATACCGCATGTGTCTGTCAATAAATTTTTGGTTTCACAGAGTCTAGTTTCTGAGTCGCAATTGTCAAACAAAAAACTGCAAGTGTCCGTCAATAGGTTTAGTTTCACAGATTTTATATTTCTGAGTCGCATCTACTTCGTGAGTCGCATCTGCCATAAAATAAACCTCATCTGTCAGAAAATTGCAATTGCCTATCAACATTCAAAACCTAGTTTGCTCAATTCACCGCATTTGAAACCTAAAACACATCTGTCAAATCTATCAACACATCTAAAAGGTGAACCGCAATTGGCTATCAACAAGGAAATTCGAAAACTGCAAACTTAGTCTGAAAACAAAATTGTATTTTTCGCTTTTGTTTCTTATGATCAACCTTGGACAGAAATTGGAAAAAAATTGCTCAAAAACCTTGCATTATTAGGTGTCATATACGTCCTAGTCATAGTCATCCTAAGTTGCTAACATTTAGACACCCCATAGGAAGTTGCATATCGTAGAATAGAATAAATTTCCGCGTCATTGGATATGTTCATGCTCCGATTTGTCATTATCATTGAACCTAGTCACTATTATCCTATTAGTGAATCTTTCCAACTCAACAGTCTAGTTTGGGAAATTCACCTTGTCAGTTGCCTTTGTCCTACAATCAGGTTCCTTGGTAAAGTTAGATCATTGCTTGGATTTATTCCATAGGTGGTAGGTTATCCCCATCTTAGAATCATTTACCATCATAGTCTACTCAAATTTTGCATATTGTCCATCCTAGCATATGTCATCTTAGTATACGTCATTTTAGAAATATTTAGCAACATCCTTTATATTCAGAAAATCCAAAAAACATAGAAATAGGACATACCAGTTTTTAGACATAGTTTGCATTACCCCATTTTGAGAAACTTTGCATGGTTGAAACAAGGTCTAAAAAGAAACATAAAGCAATGTTGGACCCTAATGAATTTTTCAATCCTTTCGGAAATCAACCATCAGGGAAAGAGAGACCACACAAAACTTTGCTTTAAAAAAATGTCACTAGAGACACACATGGACAAATTTATGTTGAAGACATAGACACCGCTGTATAAGATCCTAAGTTTGCATCCTTTATGGATGTGTTTGGAAAATGATCCCCAATGATATCTAGCAAAGTTGCTAGTAGAAGGTGCCACACTACCATCGGGATTTGATATTCACACTTTGAAAATACCATCTACTCAACCAACACAAACCATAACATCAAGTGTGTCTATTCCGCAAATTACCACAACAATACCAACTAGCATACCTACTCAAACATCGTCAATTGTAAGCACAATCCCTTTCAACATAACACAAGGTTTACAATTTATTGTGGGAGCAACTTCATCAAACCCCTTTGGCACAAACACTACTGGTAAGAGATCCAAATTAGGCATGAATATTCCTATACCAAATCAGAACATTCAGACAGGAAAAATTCCTATACCAAATCAAAACATTCTGACAGGAAATATTCCTATATAGAATCAGAACATTCAAATAGGAAATATACCCTCACCAAATCACAATCCATCATAGAACATAGCATTTCAGAACACCTACATTGATCCTAACAATGCAAACAACATGTCCTTGACACAAGTAGATGTCCTCCAAAATCAAATGCAAATACTTTAACAACAGATGGAAAACATGTCTATGTCAGGCAAATTAACTATCTCAGCGCAAGATTTATGTCCATGTCCTTTTGACAAAGCGCTATACATGACACGCTTCCCACACGGATACATTATACCAAATTTTCCTAAGTATAATGGGAGGAGGAATCCTTTAGAACACATTAGAGAACTCTCTACAACATGCATGGACATATCATATGACCCCACATACTTGATGAGACTATTTCTACAAACCCTTGTCGGGAAGCACTGGAATGGTTCTCTAAATTACCATATGGCATACGATCCTGGGGTGAATTAGCTGAGAAGTTTGTTGAAAACTTTGCCTTTAACATAGACAATGAAATAACTATAGCTACCTTGTGTCACACAATTCAAGAAGAAGGTGAAACTTTCACCACTTTCTTCTAGAGATGGAGAAGTTTAGCTAGTAGATGTCCAGTTGAAATACCATAAAAGCAAAAAGTCATGATATTCCTTGAAAATATCAATCCAAAACTAAGAGGTGACTTAAGGGTACATTGTTGTACTTCATTCCTAGACTTGGTACAAAAGGGCATCATCATTGAAAAAGGCCTTATTGACAAAGGAGAAATTAAAGTACCAGGCAGAAACCCAGTTGTTCAACATCAAAACGCACCCTACGATAGAAACAAGTTTTGGTCTAGAAACAAAAATGTTACCAATGATGGTATTGTTGATGCTAAGACCATACATGTAGGACCGGTCATCACACTTAGAGGTTACAACCCCAATCAAGACGTGACGAGTAATCCAAATCAATTAGCAAATTTTAACCAAAATTCACAACAACGACGACCACAAAGGAGATTTCCTAAACGTGAATTTACCCCTTTAGAGCAACCAATCGAGACAATTTTCAAAGATTTGATTAAACATGATCCTCTAAAACCATTGGAACCAAGACAATATGATCCTGGACAGTTTAAACCTTCATGGTGGGATGATAACGCCTATTTTGAATACCATCGAACAAAAGGACATAACCTACAACAATGTCGACAACTAAAGAATATCATACAAGACTTTGTTGAACATGGAACCATAAAGGTCAATGGGTAGAAACATACCAAGAAAAGTGATCTTAAGGTCTTCATAGACCCATTACATGACCACACGCAAGGAAAGGCCTCCAGTTCGGGAACTAAGAATACTGCATCATCCAATTATGTGAATACCAAGTATGACTATGGAAAAGGTACGATCATAAATCACCTCTGAGCTGCGAATGAAAATATCCATACCATCACCATTAAGAAGCATCCTGAATGTGCTGTAAACACATGCAAAACTAAGATAATTCTTTCAGGCCCTTCTTCTGAGCCACCTACACAGTCTTCCAAGTCTAAGTACAATCTACTTGATCAACTGAGCAAGACCCCAGCATAGATATCCATTTTGGAGTTGTTGACTTTATCACCTGATCATCGAGCCATTCTCGACAAAGCCTTACAGAGCACGGTTGTCCCTACCAACTTAGATGTCAATCGTTTCGAAGAAATGGTAGGATACTTAACCAACTCCCATCATGCCACATTTTCTCAATAAGATTATTCAACAGAAAAGACCGATCATAATGACCCATTACATCTTGAAGTCCTAGTCCATCAAACCACTTGGTAGACGGAGGAGCAGGTTTGAACCTTTTTACCCTAAAATTGGTTAAGGCATTAGGATTCTTAGAAGCATGCATAGACACCTCTAAGATTATAGTCATCAAGGCTTATGATGATGAGGAAAGATCATCCAAAGGAGTTGTCACACTCCCTATTAGAACTAGCTCGGCAGTTATGAACACCAGCTTCCAAGTCTTGGATCTCACCCTTCCATACAACCTCTTGTTAGGTAGACCTTGGATACATGCAATGAAATTTGTGCCTTCTACATATCACCAGTGTCTTAAATTCCTGTATAATGGCACTGAGATCACAATTGATGGTGATCCGGATCCTTTTCAATATTGCACAACCCTAAGGGAAATTCCACAATGACAAGTGTCAGTTAATCAAGAAGCTTCATCATCCACTTTATCCCTATGCGTTGATCCATCACATCTTGTCAAGTCCATTTCATTAAAACCACCACCATCCACTCCTAAGGTCGAGATCCAAGATAAGGGTTGTGGAGAATATTACATGAAGGCATCCTATTGTGTCATTCAGCTGGTTCCACCTAAGGCATATGGTCTACCCATGGTAGACAGGAGACAATCCATAGTCACATTTCATGTTCCTCCTACAATGACATTGACAAAATGGGGAGAGTTAAGTGAAGAAGTTGTGGACCAAGGTGATATTACCTCCTGGTTATACCAGGAAGACAATGAATACCCCTCATCGTCTATTCAGATAGCTAAGGATCAATATGGAAAAGGCTTTAAGATAATTCAAAGCAAAGGCTACGACGGACATAGTGGGTTAGGACTACATCAAAATGGAAGGACTGAATCGATCATTGTCTCACCATGACCGAAAGGCCTAGGGCTAGGGTTTCAACCGCTTAGAATTGGCTTTCCTAGTACTTCGTCACCATTTCAAGAGGAAGTGAGTGCTTATGAAGATATTGAGATATCTCACGAACCACTTCCCCCAGTTTATGATGAATCCCCTGACTCAAGTGACTATGAATGGGATTCCCTTCCCTCTAGAAGCACCATGAACCTAGATAATCTATTTGGAGAACTCGACCAAATGATAAAACCCATACCAAATCCATCTAGTCCCCATAATAAAAAACCCTTGACCAAAGAAGAATGGCTTAAGAATTATTATTAGGAAACCCTTGATCCTACATCTTGGGCATCTGATGAACCATCTTCTGACGACTTAGCCCTTACAGTAGTCCCACATCAGAGTTTACCTACCCATAGGAAAAGGAACAAGAAGGAGTTAGTCCAAAACTTATGTGACCATGTTAACCACTCTATATTCACCTTGTCAGCTTCCACATTTGATAACTCTGATGATGACATGCCCCTCATATATCCCCAACTTATCGACTAGGATCAACAAGGTACGCCCATCTTAGACATATTCGAGAATGACGAAGCGATAGCTGAGTTCATGGGACTTTGAGAAGGCATACCAAGAGGGGATCATATAGTTGGTTTTACCATAGACTTGGATGACAAAGCATATTTTGGGGAGTCTATTTACACCTTGAGTCACAAAAATGAGAATAAAAAGAAAAACAATGAAAATGAGCAAAATGACGAGTCCCTAGGTGAAAACCGAAAGGCACCTTTGGATGAAGAAATAGTAAAAATAAAGGATGTATCCGAGGGTGAAAAACTCTCTGGGGCACCCAAGGATGGAGGTTTGAATATTCTCCCTATTGCTTAGGAAAAGTCACCGATGTTAGTAGAGGAGTCTGTTGAATTCAACATAAACACAGAAGAAAACCCTCGGGTAATATACTTTGAAGCCTCTTTGACAGGGATAGAACAACAAGAATTTCAAGACTTCTTTACAAAGAGATAAATAAACTTTGCATGGTCATATGTTGACATGCCTGGGCTAGATCCATACCTAATATTGCACCATCTACCATTATAGCTAGGTATTAAGCCCATCAAACAGAAGTTAAGGAAAATGCATCCGCAAATTTCTCTACTGGTCAAAGCAGAACTTAAGAAACTATTGGATGTCAGATTCATAAGAGCCATAGGCTATGCAAACTGGATTTCAAATCTTGTGCCAGTGACTAAACCAATTGGGGGCATCCACATTTGTACAGACTTTAGAGACATCAACAAGGCATGTCCTAAGGATGACTTCCCTTTGCCGAACATTCACAAGATAGTAGACCTTACAGCAGGATACGAGATGCTATCCCTCATGGATGGTTTCTCTATGTATAACCAAATCAAAATCGCAGTTGAAGACCAACACAAGACAACTTTCACATGTCCATGGGGAACATACTGTTGGAGTGTTATGCCTTTTGGGCTTAAGAATGCAGGAGCTACGTATCAACGTGCAATGACAACTATTTTCCATAACTTTGTCCATACTCTCATCGAAGATTATGTCAATGATATTATAGCTAAATCAGTAACAAGGTAAGATCATTTGAAAGGTCTAGACAAGATATTCCAGAGGCTAGAAGATTACAACGTAAGACTAATTCCAAAGAAATGTGTCTTTGGAGTGAAATCAGGGAAACTTCTAGGGTATATCATTTCTAGAAGAGGTATTGAAGTAGATCCAGAGAAGGTAAAAGCTATTATAGAAATTCCTCCTCCAATCAACATTGGACAACTAAGAACACTATAGGGAATATTACAATCTATCAGGTGCTTCATTATACAACTAGCAGACAAAATACACCCATTCCAACATTTGCTCAAGAAAGCAGTACCATTTGTATGGACACCTAAATGTCAGGAAGCTTTCCAAAAGATCAAGGATTATCTACTCACTCCACCTGTCTTAATGCCACCTACAGATGGAAAACCGTTGATACTATACATTTCAGCAACTCAATCAGCATTAGGAGCTCTTCTCACACAAAATGATGATCAAGGTCATGAAAGAGTAGTGTACTACATCAGTCATACCTTGGTGGGATATGAATTAAATTATAGTAACATAGAACGTGCATGTCTTGCGGTAGTCTTTGCTACTCAAAAAATTTGGCACTATATGCTAAAATGCCAAACCATGTTGGTCACAAAGATTGATCCCCTCAAATATCTCCTAAGTAAAGCAGCATTAACAGGCTGATTGGCTAAATGGGTTATGATACTTAGTAAATATGACATCCAATATGTGGAGAGGAAAGCTATAAAAGGACAAGTAATTGAAGATCAGTTAGCAGATGCACCCATGAAGGTAGACCATCCTTTAGTGGCAGATTTTCCTAATGAGTTTATCTTCAAAGTTGACACTAGAACCAATTGGAAATTATACTTTCATGGGTCACATACTAATCATGGTTCAGGATCAGGCATACTATTTGTTATACCTCAAGGAAATACTATTCCTAAATCATTCTGAATTGCTTTCCCTTGAACCAACAACATAGCAGAGTATGAAGCCTTAGTGATAGGACTAAGAATGGCAGCCCAATGGAAAATTAAGAGTCTACATGTTTATGGGAATTCTTAGCTAGTAGTCCAGCAAGTAAATGATGATTATGAAACTAAAGATGAGAAACTTGTCCCCTACAAGCGCATGGTCGATAGTTTCGAGCAGTACTTTGATGACATTACCTCTCAACAAATACCACATATTCAAAACAGGGCAACATATGCTATGGAAACCGTGGGTTCCTTATTGGATATTCCAAGCTAGATTAAATCATTTATTTAATCTTGAACTCTTGTTCTTAAATATTTTTGAACAGTCTTAACACCAGATTAAATTATTATTCTAATTTAATCTTTATCCTACTGAATTTCCTAACTCATGTTCTAACTGACACAGAACTCACATTGCATGGCATTCATCAATCTCGATCCTTGATCTCTCTTTCGAATCTGAGCCGATCGTTCGAAAACCAACTTTCTATAAATTGGCTAATCTTTGCCAGTATCTCTACTCCCGAAATCGATACACTTTTTGGAAGAACTTAATCTTCGATATTTTGCTTAGACAATACATCCAGGCTATGCTTACATACATACAGAAAATTTGAGGGCAAGAATACCGATACAGAAAAATGGAGAAGGACAATCAAGATAATTCAAAGAGGTAGACTGATATTCGATGAGATTGTTTCATATTATCATTTTTATTGTTTTAGTTCATTTACTTCATTCTTAGTTGTTTGATTTAGATTTATGCTTGTTAGATTAGATTTAACCATCTTATTGTGCAGCAATCCATTGTATCTATGTCACAAACATAACTTTCACAAGAGCAAATATTATTGTCAAAAGTGTTCAAGAGCATATTTATTAGTCTTCTATAGCAAAAATCAGGATCTCAAGCATCATGTCAAGGATATTTTCATCTATGCATATTTTTGGAGCTAGCATTGTGATGTAGGTTTCAAGCATTCAAGCATCAACTCAAACGTCAATATCAACATCCAATCAATCCCTTTCATGCAAGATCAAGACCTTGGAGAGATGTGTTAGGAGTCATTCAATAGTTTTGGTGAGTTGAAATGTCCATTGCTTTGTTCATTCATCATTCCTTCCATTCATGTTCCATTTCATTTCAAGATTTAATTACCAAAATGGGGTTTGACCAAGGAAAACCCCAATTCACCAAAAACAAACAATTGTTCCCTCTTTGTATGTGCATATTTACTGGTGAAGAAGGATTGAACATTGATCAAAAGTGCAATTTTGTAAAGTTGTCAAAGTTATCATCAAATTTGTCAAGCCACATAATTTTACTTATGGAATTTAATTATGACTTTCTAGTAGTGAGATATAGAGGAATCAAGAGTGCATATCCAAGAGCGAAGGACTATGAAATTAGATTTTGGATCCCTGTAGCAAGACCCATTCACCCTAGGGTGAATCTATCTCAAGAGAACACTCAACAACTTTTGGTGATTGGTACACATCAACTTTCCCTTTTGTTGGTGTTCCGAATCAATAGATCAAATGAATCCTAAGACTTAGCCAATTTCCTATGTTCAGACTCAGATGGATTTGGCCAACTGATAGGAAATGGGATTAGAACACATTTCCCCTACACTTCAGGCTCTGTAGGACCTAGGGGGTGACCCTTTAGCAACACCTAAATATTTAGACACACAATTAATAGGATATTGCTTAATAGATAATGCTCTCATAGAATTATGCTAAGAAACCTAAAATATCACTCAATTGTTGTTAAGATATTGAGTGAATTTCATTAACCAGCATGGAGAACATGGAAAACACATAACCCAGAATACATAATTGAAATAGTTTTTGATTTAATAATTTGGGACCAAACTGAAAATAGCAGAAGCATAGAGATTGACCAATGCCAAGAAGAGGGCTATGGAGTCATATAACCAACATTTCATCCTCTGGTGTTAGACATGTTTTGAAGATCTTTGAAAATGTTATCACATTGTGACAACAAGACCACTGAAGCTTTATCTGGTAACCATTCTTACAAATCCACCTGGAAACACAACACACTTGTTATATTTGTTGAAGCAATTACACCATTCCTTGAACAACAAGCAATAAAAAATGTAGCTAACGTTCATTAAAGCAATTACATTATTCAATGAATAGAAGGAAACAACAAATGTAACTCAAATGCAGCAAATGTGCATGAAAAACCCCATGTAATCTTTGATTATTGGATTCAAAGGAGTTTTACATCTCAGCCATGGAGACAATTATCAGACAAAATAATACTCATGAAACTCAGTTCAAAACACCAACACCCCAAATTAATTGACTGTCATATTTCATCCTAGCTTTATAATCTACCTAGAACTTCTGCCTGCCTTGCAGAGCTTTCAAAAAATTTGGAACCCTTACAATGAGAAAAGAAGAGAATATATAGAAGAAAAGAAAACTCCAAAAGTTAATCCGTTGAAGACATCTGGAAGCTCCATCCACCATTAATCTACAAAAATAAAAGCCTCTCTCTTCTCTCTTCTCACTAACAAACTTTTCCTCTCAATTTGCCATTGCTTCAAGTTGTTCAGCAACAAAAAATTGCTCCATGTGGAGAATTTCACCATTTTACCCAACAGCTAAAAAATGTCTCTACCTGCCTGTGAAAACCTCTTATTTTTGCTCTTGACATTTTCACTTTATATACTATAGCTATATTTTACATCAAAATACTCCTTTATGCACTTTAATACTTTGGTCCCCAGCACATTAATACCCTGTTTCTAAAGTGAATAAATTCACTTTATAAAATACCCACATACCATCATTTTATGTTTTATATGCCCAGTATGTGAAGAATAATATCTCTATGAAAATCACTTTATATCTGCCCTATTTTAACTTTTATATGTTGTAGTTGCACACTTTTGATCTCCACATAATAAAAGCTTTCAAAATTGCCATTGGTAAATATAAAATATTTACCCATGCTTCATAAATTTACCCATTTTACTTTAAGAATAAAAACCCATTTAAATATTATATCAGGCAATATTTAATGTTTTGATGTTTCGCTTTCTTTTTAAAAAAAGGCAAGGGGCCCACCTAGCTCTTCCCGACGCACACCCCTTACATATTATCAAAATTTATATGCTCTACCTTTTTAACACCCCGCGGACCTCGCAGCATCCTGCTAGCATCACCTCTTCCTTTTGTGGGGTTGGTGAGGTGTGGTTCAAATCAAGCCATGACATCCTGTCTTCCCTTGGTCATTGATTCATCGTTGTTTCCCTAACCTCTCTTTGTTCGGTGTTCTCTGCAGCTCATTCATGGTGGCTCCCATTCATCTTGTACGATGGCTACTTCCAAGGTTCAAAGCAAACACATTCTCAATAAGGTCGTTGGTCTTCTCAAGGTGTATTCTTTACCAACATCGACTTGCTCTCAGCTTGCATGGTCGCTTCCATTCGATGGCTTCACTATCATTCATCAATCAATACACCTCATGTTGTTGCAACAAGTTTGACTCCTTTTAATTGGTAATGGCACCCCCTGCACCAACATTTCACAGTCACCATGGATTCTCAAGAAGTGTCGAGTCCTTCATTCGCATGGGAAAGGAGAGTAAAGACAAGATTTTTGGAGTTTGGCCTTAAAACTACCAAACACATTTGCATAAAAGTTTCTAAGGCATTTTCAACAAATCCATTTTGTACCATGCACCACACCCACAGTAATCTATGAGACCGCATTTATTTAGAGTTTATTTTATGAATATTTCACACGCCTCTTCTCACATAGTTTGTGAGCCTCCTCTAGACTTATGCTTTGGTGGACGTCAATACACTACGCTTTGATGATCCTCCATTATGTTGGCTCACCCCTTGGAAATTTACATGGGCGCCTTCAACCGCCATTTGAAAGCTTCTTTCAACAATGTTAATTCATGTTCATTGCAAAAGAAAACTCCCCTGTGTTCTCTATGTAGCAAGCATAGACAGCATTTTCCTTTAAGATTGTTGAAGACCTAGTCAACAAATTCGCTATATGCTAGTAATGGTTGTGACATATATGTTGATTGATGATGTTCAAGGGAGCACATCCACACAATTGTTGCTCCAAATATCTGTGATGAAGGAACTTCGTAGGATCCTTGTGAAGAACAATTGGACCCTTTGATACATAGAAGAGTATGTTTCGATGTAGATTTGTAGCCAAGCAGGCATCCCATCCAACCATTATTTATGAACCAAACATTTGAGTAAATTAGGCTCCTCCTTAGCTATCCTGGTGAGTAGGGCATCAATGCTATCCTTCAACTTTAATTGTGCAAATGATTTTGATGATATTTTGTTTTGAATCTAGGAGAGAGTTTGTAGTTGATTCAATAGAAAGTAGTGACTCAGTTGAAATTGAGGGATCCACTCCAATCTCCTTCATTGTAGATGGAATACTTAGTGCATAATCTCCATTAGAGATTATGTTGTCTAAGACATTAGGTGCTACCTCAATAGCAAGAAATGTTGCTTCAGATTATGCATTACTTGGGAGGGATGAAGCATTAGGTATTGTATTAGGAAACTCAACTTACAGCTCCACAAGTGGTAAGCATGTTTTTGCACCAATGCAACCTTATACACGAGGCACATAAAATATCACATCACTTCCAAAACATAACATCTCCTCATTTGGCAATTGTTCTTCACTTTAAAATCCACCATCTTATGAGCAAAAGACCAAAAGGTAGCAAAAAAAAACTTAACTGAACTTTGTCCAATCTGTTGAGCTTTTAAGGATATTAACCTTTTTCTTCACCTCTTCAATTTTTTACATGACACTGCCCTTCCCTTTCGGTTTAGCATGAATGTATAAACTTTTGAATCCATGAAATTTCCACCCTCATATGTTTTATGTCTGTCGAAGTCTCGAGTCTTCCCTAAATCATGTGACATAAGTCGGGTCCCTTTGTGGGCCCGACTAAAAAAAAAATCATTTTCAAACAACTCTTATCCCCCAAATTTGTCCCAACACAACTTTTGAATGCTCTTGGTATGAAAAAATGAACTGGGTTATCATCAAAATTTGCTTCCTGGCATACTTGAACAATGAGCAAAACTGGTCAGGTGGGCTCTGGAATTGCCTTGGGAAATTGGTCAAACGACCACCTAGAGTCACAAAAACTTGTAGGCATGTAAAAATCTGACCCAAGAATGGAGTGCAGAAAACGGTTTGGTAAAAGGAATCCCGAGGTGAAAAATATTAAATGCCAAAGTAGCCCAGTTAAATTTTTTGCATCTGCATCTGTTCAGAACCAATTAAAACTCACCAAATCACCATTTTGCAAAAATACCAAATCAACTCCTGGCGAGCTGCCACTAGACATATAAGCTCATTTTGGACTAGTGAATGAGTTTGAAAGAGGGGTTTCCTTGAATAATTATTCATCAAAAGATATTGAAGTTCAAAGTTGACCTCCCTGAAAGGTTCCACAAAATGCAGGTGCAAAACTGAACAAATTGCATTTGGTTTTGGCCTGATAAAAATAGCAAATCAGATCATGAAGCTCTAAAATCTGACATGGGAGTAGACTTTGGTATGAATAATGGAGAGAAAAAATTATTTTCTCTTGATGATCATCCAATTCCAAAATGCAAGCTCGAACAAGGGGCTACTTTTCAAAACTAAAAGTTTGCAAACAACAAAAAAGTGCAAAAACCCTCCAGCTTCGCTTTTCAAAACACTGTCAAAACTCATTGTGGGAAACTAAAAATTGACACACACGTTCACACATGTCATGTGAGTGGGTCCACCAAGGGGTTTGGCTTGAAAATCAACAGGATCCGAAATATGACCCTCCAAAGTAGGTCATTTAAGCATATTTTCAAGTGCACTTTTGAAAGTGCAGGGGCAAAATTTTCAATATGGGCACTTCAAATTTGCAAAATTTGAAAGTGCCATCACCTTCTTAGATCTATCAAAGGTTTTTTTTTTTTTTTTTGTTATACTTTAAATTGATGATTCAATTTTTACATTGAATAATTGAGTTCATTTACTATTTTTAGTTTTTCTCCCCAAAGTGCATTTCAAGCAGATTTTACCCCATTCTCAATCATAAGGAAATTTGCAAGATCTCCCATAGGGTTGACTCACCTAGGGTTGAAAGTCAATCCTACCAATTGGGGATTTCATTTCCTAATGAAATTAGGAAGATAGGTGCATTGCATATTCAACCACCCCATCTCAATATAGAAAGGCACCCATTTTCCTTTGTTTCATTTTGGTGAACCCGACATTGTACATCTAAATTTTTGAAATTGGAGTTCATTAAAACTCTAGATCTAGAATTTTTTTTAGTTGGCATTTCATTGCATTATTTTTCATTTCATTTAGGTTTTTCATTATTGCATTAGTTTTTATTTCATCTAGGATTTTAAATTTGCATTTTGCATTGTTTAAAATCTAAAAAATTTAAAAAATTGCATACAGATTCCATTGACTTTGCATAGTACTTGCATATTAATGTAATTTTAGTCATTTACATTAGAAAATTTAGTCAAGATTGCATTAAAAAAAGTGTCATCTTTGTTCACTTTTTATCCTTTATTGCACTTGCATTTAGACACCAAAATCTTAAAAAAATGTCACAGAATCCATAGTTTGCAACCTAGAATAGAGAACACAAAAAATAACTCATAATTTGAATTTTTCATTTTTAAAAACCCTGTACATAGACCAATTCATCCTTGGGTGAATGAGTCCTTGGGGGCACATTAGAACCAACTTTTTTGAGAATTTTTTTAGTCCTCTGCACTTCCGAGACCCACTGATAAACCACTGTTTTAGTCTATCAATTTTTGAGAATTTGTGTTTTATGCATTAGGTCTAATAATCCATTTAGTTTAGCCATTTTAAATTATTCTAAATTTATTTCAATATTGAAAATCATCAAATTTGTAGGAAAACTGGTTATATTTCTTGAATCATTACATAAGTTGGATAGATTACTTTTCATGTTAGCATGTTTCCTTTTCAAAGATTTGGTTTTGACATGGTTAAGAATGGATTGCATAAGTACAACATCCCTTCTTATGAATGAAATTTAGGGAAAATAAATGAGATCATTAAGAAACATGTTAGCCATCCTCCCACTATATTTCCTAGTTATGAGAATATCTTAGTGTAAGAGAACCAAACCATTGACACGTTTCTTAATATCACCTTGCCTATCCTTCACTCAACCCCTACTATCTCTCCCATTTTTGAGGATGTTTTGATACAAGAGGATACAAGCATGGATAATCATGAAAACCATAATTTTCTTCTCTCAATACCTCTCCTACTAGTGATGAAGGTAGCTTGGTGAAAGAAGATGTAGTCATTGAGAATCATGACAATCTTGTTTATCCCTCTCCATCTACTTCTCCCACTTGGGAAGATATTATGACACAAGAAAATGAGATCATTGACACATTTATTAATATCACTTTACCAAGTCTCCATTCATCTTCCAACATCTCTCCCACTTGTGAGAATGTTTTAGTGAAAGAGGATGCAATAGGGCACAATCATGACAATCACATTTTCTCTTCTCCCAATATCTCTCCTATTTGTGAAGAGGATATTTTGGTGTTAGAAGATCCAATAATTGATATACATGACAATATTATTTGTTTCTCTTCCCCTATCTCTCCTGCTTGGGAAGATATAATTGAACAAAAGGATGTAATCATTGGTAAGAAAGAAAACCATAGTTTTCCTTCTCTGCATGCCTCTCCTACTTGTGATGAAGTTATCTTAAAAGATCCAACCATTGAATTTCATGAAAATATTGATTTCTCCTCTCCTAAAAACTATGCTACTAGGAATATATCATGTTGTAAGAGGATGATAGCATTGATACATGTCTTTCAAACAATAGTAATGTGGCTTCCTTATATGAAGATGATAAGGTGACATTAGACTTCCCCTCGCTAGAAGATCATCAAAATGAGGACAAGTTTGTTGAGGTTTTGAACATTAGATATCCCTTCATTATTGGACCTCCTACAAGTCCTCTAATTATTTAACCTCCCAAGTCATCTCCTAAGCCACTTCTTATCATAGGACCACCACAACACTAACCAAAACATCCTAGACATATCTTAAATTTTGCAAGGCAACTCACTAGTAACAATGTTTCACAGCAACTGAGTTATAATACTATTTCTCATATATATAACACAAGTAACAATAAGCAACCACAAACAATACCTACTTCATTACCATTTCCTTAACCAATTTTGCTTCGTGCTCCTTCCTTGCCTTTTCACAGTGGAAAGGAGTATGATCTTGTGGAACAACTTAAAAATACTCCTGCAAATATTTCCTTATGGGATCTTATTCAAGCATCACCTAATTATCATAGCATGCTTCAAAACACCTTACAAAAAAAAATTATTCCTCCTAGTGTGCAACCAAATGATGTAGCAACCCTAATTCAAGGTATGAACTCAGTCAACTTAGACATTGCCTTTCATCACAATGAGTTACCTCCATTAGAAGTGCAAAAACAAAATGAGGGCTTGATGATATTGGCTATTATTAATAGACATGGAATAAAAAGAACTCTCATTGACAATGTTCTAGACCTTAATGTGTGTGGTGTAAACCTTTTGGATATGATTGGAATGGATAAGATGAAAATTGAACCTAATTCCTTGTCTATATTTTGGTTTTAAAATGTGGGAAAGCAACCTCTTGGTGTGATAATATTACCTATGACAGTTGGAAAGATTGCATTGCAAACCCCTATTCATGTTATGCCTAATGAACTTTTATGTAATCTTCTCCTAGGTAGACCTTGGATTCATGCAATGAATGTGGTGCCTTCAACATTACATTGTCTATTGAAGTACATTTACAACAACAAGGTTTACATAATCAAAGTTGGCCTACAATCAAAAAATTATTTTCAAATGGAAATAGGAATGGCATATCCTCTTACAACATTGTTTGCAAATTGTTTGCAAATTAAAAATGTAATGCATAACCACATATGACCAATTGATTCCCAAAGCGCTCAACATCGAAAGAGCCCTTATAACACAAGGGGGCATGCCCACATACCAAGACAATCGACCATCAACAAGTTACAATGACAAACCTCGCACAAGTGCTAATAATAAGAATGTCACCAATGATGGTGTTGTTGATGCTAAATTTGTTATCAGTGCTCCAAGGCCAAATGTGTAACAACAAACATACCAACAACCACAAAACAACACCCAAAACACTCTGCAAAAAAACACATCACAACAACAACCCAACAATCAAATTGTCAGTAACCTAAATGCTTAAGGAGGATCACCCCTAAAGAATAGATATCCCCCTAAATGAAAATACACAGCCCTTGGGGAACTAATCGAATCAGTCATGCAGCAGTTGGTACAAGCAAATCTCATCAAAATCCATGTTTACAAAAATTACCAAGAGCCTCAAGTTAAACCACGTATAACGAGAAGCACCTTTGTGACTTTCACAAAATAAAGGGACACATGATAGCCGGTTGCATGCGACTAAAAACCTAATCCAGGATCTCATTGATGATAAGAGGATAACCATTGAACAACCCATTGGGAATCAAGATCTTAAAATATACATGAACCCGATGTGAGATTACAATAAAGGAAACAATAATGGTAAAGGAAAGTACAACAATGTGAACCATATTTATGACCGTGTTGTCACATCTTTGGATGAATGGGTAACAGTTGTCAATATCAAAGGATCTAGAGCTGAGTGTAGATTCGCCAAATGTGACAGCAGAACTACCATCCCAGGACCTTCATAACCATCCAAGGCACCCATCACAAATCTGAAATCAATCCCTAATGGTTATAATTTGTCCTAGATCAACTGAAAAAGACCTTCACCCAAATCCCCATCATGGAGTTGCTAAAAATATTGCTCGTACATAGCGACATCCTAGAAAAGGAATTAGTTGCATCCTCCATCCCCACGGACCTTGATGCTGACCAGTTTCAAGCTATGGTCAGAAAAATCACTACACCGCATCTTCTCACTTTCTCCAAGCATGATTTCCCAACCCAACCATCTCATAACCGCGCACTCCATCTTGAAGTCCTAGTACACAAGAACAAAGTCAAAAGAGTCTTGGTGGATGGAGGTGCAGGTTTAAATATTTATACTTTGAAATTGGTAAAGAATTTTGGATTCTCAGAAGATGTTATCGAAAAAGGCAAAGGTATCACAATCAGAGCCTATGATGATCAAGAATGGGTGTCTCAAGGCACCATTCATCTCCCCATTCAAGTGGGGCCAACAATCATGGAGACCACTTGTCAGGTTCTTGACCTTTAAATTCCCTATAATATTCTCCTAGGATACTTGTGGATCCATGGGATGTAGGCTATTGCATCCATATTCCATCAGTGTGTCAAATTTCCCTATCAAAACCAAGAAGTCACAATCCATGGTGACCCTGAGTCTTTCTATTATTGCAAGAATATAGAGGCCAAGTATTATAAGTTCCACCAAGTCCCAAAAAATGATGAAGGACCCACATCTCCTTATATTGACCCATCCACCTTAGCCTCCACTTCTCAGACAAAGACACCCTCCATTATAAACATCCTAGATGTTAAGATTATTATCCAAGATAATGGATGTGGGGACTATAAAATGAAAAAGAGTGCCTTTATGGTAGGAGAGTTACCTCAATCTCCTAGATCTCATGGAAAACCACAACCAATTGACACAACATCTTAGACCTTCAAATCAAAACCTATGTAATGACCTAACCCTTTCATAAAGTAAAAATTTCTTAAATTTTACACCAAGAAGTAAAAGTAATGAGTAATAAAGCCATTGTAATAAAAAAAAATATTTTCTTTTATTGATAATTCCCAAACAAGATACACCATATTTTCCTTTTATTTTCAAATATACATCAAAGTAAGAAAGCATACAAATTCATACATAGCTCATGGAGCTTTTGAACAAATAGTAGTAAGAAGGTCTAGGAATCTGTCCTTTCAAATCTTGGTTCTTCAATTGTTTGTTGTGGAGGAGAAGCATCACTCGGACGCTTTTCTGCCAACCACAAACTCTTAATGTGGTCCCTCGCACATCTATCATTTGATAGATGGCCCCTTCCCTTCAACGAAGAGATTGGTAGAGTATCTGATAATGACAACCAACTTAGCATAGTGTTGTGTCCTACATAACTAGAACCTATGCAATCTAGGAACTCTCAAACTAGTATATAATATGGGATCACAGTGAACTGACAGTGCAATCTCAAACATCACACATCTAAGTGGATGTTATACATTGCACTAATTTGGCCAAAGTGTTTCATTCAATATGTTCTACTAAGGGTCATTTGTCACGTACACTATTCAGGGCCAATTTGACTTAGGGTTATCTTACACTATGCATAGGTATTGTCCTTCAATGGATAATTTGTATCCCAAACTAACCTACAACATACTAACTACTAGAAATGAATCTACTTAGAAAGTAAGTACAAAAGTTCCCTCACATACTGAAATACTATCCTAGGAGTAACACAAGCTTATCCGAGTTAAACAAGCAACTAAGTTGTTTGAACTTCAAGTGACTTGCAATCATACAATCCTAGTAAATATTAACTAATGAAAACATCATTCTCCTATTATGGAGATCTTACAAGCAATGTATAACATAGCTAGAATGCATCACTTTTTCCTTTCTCAGAGAACAACCAAAATCACTTCCTATGCACAATCAGAAAATACATTTCAAGTAGCATTATAATTCTTGCAAATAAATAGTAGAAGAATATCCCATGCCTATTTATTCTTATCCCAAATTGATGGCAGAGCTGCTTCCACTTCCATCTCAATCCAATTTCTTGAATTAAGTTCCCAGTCCCTCAGAAGATGATAGTTTTCTCAAAAAAATCTCTTTCTCACTCTCAGAAATCACTAGCAGAAATGACATATTCCTTGGGTAGAATATGTTTCCCTCAAAGATAATAGTAACTCACAAAAATGTGAACATTATTTGTAAACTATGGCCACTCAGAAATGTGAAGTATGGTTGTATATAATGTCACCCAGAAATTGAAGAATGAACATATAATGGTGCACCAAATGATATGCATATGGTGAATAAGGAAAACTCAAAGACAAATTATAAAAGCTAATGAAGAATGGTGAATGAGTACGGTGAGTGAGAGTTGGACAACTATTTATAGTGATCCCAACCTCCAAAAAATTTTGTTGCCATGGCATGTGAATTGACACCACTGCCAATTGACATTTTCAATCCTGGAGGTGGTGCCAAAACAAGTCCATACTCAACAAATAATATGGTGAGTCAACCTCCAATATTTCTAGCATAATGAAGACTAATTTCAAAAGCACATGGAGAAATTTACAAATCAACACCTACAGAATATAGTTTCAGAGGTGGCGCCAAACTCATGAAATGATGAGTATTTCATAATTAAGAGAAGAATTCAATTGTATTTCACTTACACATACTCAGAATCGACTGATTTCAAGGCTGAGTCGATGAAAATCATTACTGCATTGCATTTATTCTTGTTTCAAATTCAAGACTTGGTCAAAAGATTTAAATGGATTTTGAGGATTCATCCCTGTGTGATCATAAACAAGTGATGCACAATTTCACTTTGTCGTATTTGATTTAAATTTGAATATTGAAATAATTTGATTTCCTAAAGTTTAATGATGACTCAAAAATAATTCAACTTCCTCAAAGTCGAATGGTAATTTAAATCAATTCAAAAATAATTTGATTTCCAAAGTTGAATGATAATTTAAATCAATTCAGATATAATTCAATTTCCAAAGTTGAAAGATGATATTAAATCGACTCAAAAATAATTTGATTTCCAAAGTTGAAAGATAATGAATTATATATTTTATTATATATATAATTATAGTCTTAAATGTATTAAACATGTATATATTTAAATACCATTTCTATAAATATATATATATTTTTCAATATAACTATAATATATATATAATTACACATATATATATTCAACAAATATAAATATTGTGAGCCAGTTAGCATACATCTGATATATATATGTAAATTCGAAAGGAAATAATAATAATAGTATTAATATCTACATTATATAGGATGTGTCCATGTATACATATATATACTTGAATATACCTCTATGTACATGTATGTGTAGGTATACCATATTGATGCATCTATATGAGCATATCCATTTTCCAACGTACGCCTGTATCGATATGTATATAGATATGGATATATGTATATGCTATATATATGTATATATATATCCATTTTCGATTCACTTACATCCATTTATGTTACCATCATATTGATAGGTTTGTATGTGTGGTATCTTTATACATATGCATATACGTGTCGTCAGATCCTCCTGACACACATGTGCATAGATATAAACATAATTCCACCTACATCCCTCCTATCCATATGATCGTAATATCACAAGACAGATCACAGAAACCAAATAGATAAGCATCGCTCACAAATGCATACAAAACTAAACAAGACTCCTAATGCAAACATACAAGCTATAGATGACTTACCTATAACCCACACAAATTGGCTCAGTTCACTCAATCTAAGGTGATGTGTGTGTATGCTCAAATAGTTTATTTTATCGGTTACCTAACCAAGCTCCTCTCCCAAGTGATACTTCCCCTCCGCCTGGAGGAATGATTCATATACCCACATCCACTGACATATGCTCACAACAATTAAATGTTTATAACATAAGTACTATACATAAACATCTCAAAAGTTAGAATATTCCCAATTCAATAATCTTATATGCAATATTTCACCAAGGATTACATAAATTGAAGTAACATTAAATGAGACAATCATCAAATATGAAAAAACTCATATTGATAACAAGGAATAGCATATTTTATTCATCTTCAGAATTCTTATTACAATCATTTTACCCTATGTAGTACTAATAAATAGTAACTACACAATTGGGGTGTAACATACTCCCCCCCTTATTAATCATAGTCCCAGATGACCTAAGGTATTATTCAAAGCATAATAATTTAACACTACATTATTCTACATTCTCAAAAGCTTCAAGAATGACTAGAAATTTCTACTGAATTTCTACATAATCCTCCCAAGTAGTCGAATCTTTTGCATACTGATCCCACTGGACTTTGCACTATGAGACATCTACGTTACATAAGTGAAGCTTACATGTTTCTAGCACCTTGACAGGCTTGAGAGTTACTACTCCAGGATCCCTTACCTGTAAAGTAGTCCAATCAATTACATGATTATCACTTGGTATATAATTTTTAAGGTAAGACACATGGAATACATTATTCATTTTGGCAAGAGCTAGTGGCAAAGAAATTCGATAGGCTACATGATTCACTTCCTCTATAACTTCAAAGTATCCAACATAACATGGAGCTAACTTAGAAGACTTTCCAAAATTGATGAAAATTTTGTGAGGCTTCACTCTCAAAAGTACTAAATGTCACCTAAAGCAAAATTATGGGGCGCTCTCTTAGCAATTGCATAAATTTTATGTCAACTGTTAGCTTTTGCTAACCTTTTCTTAATAACCTTAAATTTCTCATCCATTTCTTGCAACATTTCCAGTCCAAGACTTACTCGATCCTCAAGTTTATCCCAACTTATAGGAGTTTGACACTTTCGACCATACAAAGCTTCAAAAGGAGTCATCTTAATTATTGAAAGCTATGAGTTACTGGAAGAAAATTTGACTAAGGGTAAATAATCCTCCCACTTGTATTGGTGATCCATGCAATACACCCTAAGTAAGTCCTACATTACTTGGTTTACCCTTTCAATTTTCCCATTCATTTTCGGATGATATGTTGAGCTAATATTCAATCGATTCCCTAGTGTAGGAAACAAGGTTTTCCAAAACCTAGAAGTGATTCATGCATCCCTATCAAAAATAATCTTTTTAGGAATCCCATGCAATCTAAACACTTCTTGCACAAACTTCCTTGCTATGACCGATGCTCCATCAACTAAGTTTCCTGGTATAAAATGTGCCACTTTTGTAAGCTTATCTACTACCACCAGTATGGCATTGTGATTATTCCTTGACATAGGTAGTCCTTAAAAAAAATCCATACTTATAACTTTCCATTTCCTTTCTGGTATGTCGTGTGGGTATAACAAACCCGCAGGGTGATGATGTTCAGCTTTCACCTTTTGACACTTAAGAAACCTAGCCACAAAACTAGCAACATCTCCTTTCATTCCCTTCCAGAAGTATAATGGCTTTACGTTAGCCATCATTTTTGTCACTCCTAAATGTTTGGAATATGGTGCTTCGTGTATTTCCTTCCATACCAAATTTCTCAATTCCTTCACATCTACATACATTCTACCCTTGTACCTAAGTAATCCACTAGGTTCAAATCGAAAACCTTCATATCTAGAATCCTAAGGATTATCCATAAGTGCTTGCTTAACTTGTAAGTAATACCCATCCTCATTACACTTTTAGAGTACTTTTCCTTTGAAATCGGTTTGGATTGCTACTATCGAAGCAATGTGACGTCTCTGACTTAATGCATTGACGACCCTATTTTCTTTTCCCTTGATATAACTAATATTAAAATCATATTCATCTATCAACTCTAACCATCTCCTCTATCAGGCATTTAGATTCAATTGAGTAAAAAGGTACTTTAACCCATTATGGTCAATTTTCAACTCAAAGGGTTTCCCAAGCAAATAGTGCCTCCACATTTGTAATGCATGGACTACAGTTGCCAACTCTAAATCATACGAGGCATAATTCATTTCATATGGCTTCAGCTTCCTAGATTCATGTGCAATCACTTGTCCATCTTGCATTAGTACACCTCCTAACCCTTCTTCGCATGCATCATTGATAATCGTGAACCTTCATTAAGGATCTAGTACCTTTAAGATTGGTGAGGTGGTTAGATTCTCTTTGAGTAGGTCAAATGCTTCTTGACACTTCTCATTCCATTCAAATATCTTTCCTTTCTTTTGCAAAGAGGTTATAAGAAAAGAAATCTTAGAAAAGTTTGTGACAAATTTTCTACAATATCCCGTCAAACCCATGAAACTTCTTACTTTCAACACGTTTTTGGGTATAGGCCACTGAATTACTGCTTTGATCTTTGTTGGATCAACTACAATTCCTTTAGTTAAAATCACATGACCCAAATAATGTACCTTCTTGTGGAATAATGACACTTGGATAGTTTACCATATAACTTGTGCTCCTGCAACCATTGTAGGACCATTTCTAAGTGCTTGCAGTGTTCTTCCTTGTTTCTAGAATAAATTAGGATGTCATCTAGAAAGACTAGTACAAACTTATCTAGCTAATCCCTGAACACACTATTCATAAGATTCATGAATGTTGTTGGTGCATTTGTTAAACTCAATGGTAAAACAGTGAACTCATAGTGTCCATATCAAGTTTTGAATGCATTTTTAAATATATCTTCATCTTTAACCCTTAACTAGTGATATCCAGACCTCAAATCTATTTTTGAGAAAATAGTTGCACCTCTCATTTGATCAAAGAGATCGTCAATGCATGACAATGGATACTTATTCTTAACCGTATCTTTGTTAAGCTTACGATATTTGATGCACAATCGCAATGTTCCATCCTTCTTCTTGACAAAGATAATTGGTGCTCCCCAAGGCGAAACACTTGGCCTTATTAGTCCTTTTGACAATAATTCATCCAATTGTGTCTTGAGTTCCATAAGTTTTGTGGTGATTATCCTATAGGGTACCTTGGATATAGGCTCAAATCCAGGTCCTATATCGATAAATAAATCAAACACTCTTTTTAGAGGTAGTCCTGGTAACTCTTCAGGAAACACATCTAAAAATTCCCTCAAAATTGGGTACTTCTCCATATATGATTCTCCAATTTATTCTATTTCTCCATCTTCTAACTCTTGTAGACTCTAGAACTCAGGATCATTACTATCATGCCCAATCTCTTCAATCTTTACAACAAATATTTCACACCCTTTCTTCTTAGCTCTCAAAAGTTACATTGTTGTAATTTGTCGAATCTTTACTCTCTAGGTATTCCTTGGAATTTTACTTGATTTTCATTGCCATCTAGACACTCAACAGTCTTGGCATAACAATATAGTATGGCTCTATGTCTCCATTACCAATTCATTCCTAGGATTACATCATATGATCCTAGTGGTGCAACATAAAGGTTGACTTCAGTAGTAAAACAAGGTAGTTCTATCCTAGCTTCGAAAAGGCATTGATCCACCTTTGCTCTTGTCTTGTTTGCATACTCTATATTCCAAGACATTTCCATGTGCCCTTCCTTCCTAGATAATTTCTTAGCTATTCTAGGTGAAATGAAATTTTCGATAGCACCTGTATCAATTAGAACATAAATAGGTAAGCCAAATAGAATACCTGGTGTTTCGACCGGTGTTACTTGGTAATCAACCTGTCGATCATCCACAGTAGCATGTATCCTCTACTAAAACATGGCCTTTTGAGTGGGTATTGAGTTCTCATATGGTTGTGAACCAGAATTTTTATTAGGACACTCCCTTGCATAGTGATTCTCGTTGCATATAAAACATCCTATTCTTGGTCCCCTTTTCTCCATGGCTTCTCCAAACTTATTAGCACCTTCATTAACCTTGCTATTGTTACCCATGTCAGAATCATTTCTTTTACGATCTCTTCTAAATTATTTTCCATTATAGCGAGATCTTTTCCCTTTCTACTTCACAACATTCTACACAGATTCCTCCTTCTTAGGAATTGTTTTGATGGGAAATTCCATATCTCTCTTTTGATCCCTTATTTCTTGTCGCTTGGAATCTACCTTAAGCTTTTATTCTTTCTTGATGGATTTTTCATATACAAGGTCCATTTTGGTGGGACCATGCATATCTACTTCTCCACCAATCCACTTGTTGAGTCCCAAAATAAATTTCTGAATGCATAAATGCTCATCCTTGTGGTAGATGGGGACATAATGAAGAATTTGGGTGAACTTCTCCCAGTATTCATGGACTTTCATGGTCCCTTGCTTTAACTCTTGGAATTTTGAGATGTTTTGGTCATAGAAGAGTTGTGGTAACCATCTCTTGCAAAAAAATTCTATAAATTCTCCCCAAGTTAGTTTCCATGAACTTATGCTAAGTTCCATCTTTTTGTTCATCCACCAATTAGAGGCTTCACCCGCTAACTGATATGCACCCCATGATGCTTTGGTCACTTCATCATAGTTTTGTATCTTGAAGTATTTTTCCATCTAAATGAGCCATACTTCGGCTTCATCACCCCCAGCACTACCGTCAAACTTAGGTGGAATTATTTTCTTCATATCCCTTGATATTTCAGTAGACACAATCTTCTTATTCCTTTCTATATAGGGTGTGGGTGAATTTTCTTTATCATGGTTATGGTTTTCACGTTCCCCGTGAAACTTTCTCCTTCTAGGTTATTGATGGGTATTTCATTCTCTACCCTATCCTTAGCTTTTTATTGTTCAATATTAGTTAGCATTGCTAGGATTTGGTCAAGCCTAGCTTCCATTCCCATAGTTCCAACCTCTTGACGTGTTTCGGGATTGGTTCATGTCCTCTCATACGTTCTCACCATGCTTAAATTATTGGTTTAACCTGAATGTTTTATCCATGTTAGGATACTTATGTTATCATTTAATTTAAGGAAAACATAAAAAATACACATTCATATGAACTCAAGAATTCCATAAATGATCAAGCATACACTTCTTTTTGATAAACACATAGTTTTATTCATAACATGAGGATTTCAAAATCCTATCGATTACATTGATCGACTATTCAAATAGTTAAGGGGAGAGTATCCTTCAGATTTACTTTCAGACACAGCTTAAAGGGGTGTATCCTACAAACTAAGAAAATTGTTGCTCCCAATCTTTTTGTCCATCTCTCATTTATTCGTATCTATCCCAAAAAGGATAATAACCCTTGAATTTATCATCTGATACATAGTTACAAGAAGTAATGTCAATATCATATTCATTAACAAAATAGTCTACATTTTTCATAGACATTTGTTCATGAGACCATTTCTCGATTGGCGATGTCCTTGGTGTATATCCCTTAGACTCTTTACTCAAAGAAATTGATATTACTTTTACCAATAGTAGAACCCTAGGATCCCTAAAGATGAATGTAGGACTAGCACTTTCTTCTGATGGCATGTCTCTAGAAAGTGGTAATGATTCTAACTTTTCAAGTGAGATGGCTAGTAGGTAATTGTACATAGCCTCCATCTTCATCTTCCTCTTCACATCGTTGATTCGAGAAAGTGTATGGCTAAAACTTTCAGTATCACTCAACCAGATAGCATTATCATAGTTGGTTCCCTCATTAGTTCTAATGATGGCTTCTTTTTCCTTCTTGGTCCTAAGGTAACGTTCATTTCTGACTATGAGCTTTCGAGTCATTAATCTGAGATGCACCATCTTGACACAAGAAGTTTTCACAACATAAGATAATGTTGGAAAGGAAAAATGATGAGCTCATAGGTTCTAGAGCTAAACCTGGTAGCTCTGATACCACATGTAATGACCTAACCCTTTCATAAAGTAAAAATTTCTAAAATTTTACACCAACAAGTAAAAGTAATGAGTAATAGAGCCATTGTAATAAAAAAATCCTTTTCTTTTATTGATAATTCCCAAACAAGATACAACATATTTTCCTTTTATTTTATTGATAATTCCCAAACAAGATACAACATATTTCAACATATTTTCCTTTTCTTTTCAAATATACATCAGAGTAAGAAAGCATATAAATACATACATAGCTCATGGAGCTTTTGAATAAATAGTAGTAAGAAGGTCCAAGAATCCATCCATTCAAATCTTGGTTCTTCAATTGCTTGTTGTGGAGGAGAAGCATCACTTGGGCACTTTTTTACCAACCACAGACTCTTAATGCGATCCCCCACACATTTATCATTCGATAGATGGCCCTTCCCTTCAACAAAGAGATTGGTAGAGTATCCGATAATGACAACCAACTGAGCATAGTGTTGTGTTCTACATAACTAGAACCTATGCAATTTGACAACTCTCAAACTAGTATGTAATATGGGATCATAGTGAACTGGCAGTGTAGTCTCAAGCATCACATAGTTTAAGTGGATGTAGTACATTGCACTACTTTGGGTAAATTGTTTCATTCAGTATGTTCTACTGATGGTCATTTGTCACGTACACTATTCAGGGTTGATTTGACTTAAGGTTATCTTACACTACGCATAGGTATTGTCCTTTAATGGATAATCTATATCCTAGACTAACCTACAACATACTAACTGCTAGAAATAAATCTACTTAGCAAGTAAGTACACAAGTTCCCTCCCATACTAGAATACTATCCTAGGAGTAACACAAGCTTATCCGAGTTAAATAAATAACTAAGTTGTTTGAACTTCAAGTGACTCTTGCAATCATACAATCCTAGTAAATATTAACTAATGTAAATAGCATTCTCCTATTATGGAGATCTTACAAGCAATGTATAACATAGCTAGAATGCATCACTTCCACCTTTCTCATAGAACAACCAAAATCACTTCCTATGCACAATCATAAAATACAATTCAAGCAGCATTATAATTCTTGCAAATAAATAGTAGAAGAATATCCCATGCTTGTTTACACATCCCAAATTGATGGTGGAGTTGCTTCCACTTCCAACTCAATCCAGTTTCTTGAATTAAGTTCCCAGTCCCTTAGAAGATGATAATTTCCTCACAAAAATTCTCTCTTTCTCACTCTCAGAAATCACTAGTAGAAATGATGTATTCCTTGGGTAGAATATGTTTCCCTTAAAGATAATAGTAACTCATAGAAATGTGAACATTGTTTGTAAACTATGGCCACTCAAAAATGTGAAGTATGGTTGTATATAATATCACTCAAAAATTGAACAATAAGCATATAATGGTGCACCAAATGATACACATATGGTGAATAAGGTAAACTCAAAGACAAATTATAAAAGCTAATGAAGAATGATGAATGAGTATGGTGAATGAGAGTTGGAAACTATTTATAGTGAGCCCAGCCTCCAAAAATTCCTACTGCCATAGCATGTGAATTGACACCACTGCTAATTGACATTTTCAATCTTGGAGATGGCACCAAAACAAGTCCATACTCAGCAAATAACATGGTGAGTCGACCTCCAATTTTTCCAGCATAATGAAGACTAATTCCAAAAGCACATGGAGAAATTTACGAATCAACACCTACAGAATATAGTTTCAAAGGTGGCACCAAACTCATGAAATGGTGGGTATTTCATAATTCAGAGAAGAAGTCAATTGTATTTCACTTACACATACTCAACATCGACTGATTTCAAGGCTGATTCAATGAAACTCATTACTACATTGGATTTATTCTTGTTTAGGATTCAAGACTTGGACAAAATATTTAAACGCCTTTTGAGGATTCATCCCTACATGATCATAAACAGGTGATGCATGATTTCGCTTTGTCATATTTGATTCAAATTTGAATATTGAATAGTTTGATTTCCCAAAGTTTAATGATGACTCAAAAATAATTCAAATTTCCCAAAGTTGAATGATAATTTAAACCGATTCAGAAATTATTCAATTTCCAAAGTTGAATGATAATTTAAATCGATTTAGAAATAATTCAATTTCCAAAGTTTAAAGATGATATTAAATCGATTTCCAAAGTTGAAAGATAATGAATTATATATTTTATTATATATATATATATATATATATATATATATAATTATAGTCTGAAATATATTAAACATATATATTTAAATACAATAGTATAAATACATATATATATATATATTTTAATATAACATAAAATATATATAATCTTTAATATATAATTATACACATATATATATTCAATAAATATATATATCATGAGCCAGCTAGCATACATCCGATATATATATATAAATTCAGAAGGCAATACTAATAATATTATTAATATCCATATTATACAAGATGTGTGCATATATACATATATATAATTATATATACCTCTATGTACACATATGTGTAGGTATACCATATCGATGCATCTATTGAGCATATCCATTTACCAATGTACGCCTATATCGATATGTATATACATATGGATACATGTATATACTATATATGTATATATGTCCACTTTCAATTCACTTACATCCATTTTCATTACCATCATATTGATAGGTATGTACATGTGGTATCTTTATCATATGCATATGTGTGTCATCAGATCCTCCTGACACGCATGTGTAGAGATATAAACATACTTCCACATACATCCCTCATATCCATATGATCGTCATATCACAAGACAAATCACAAAAACCAAATAGATAAACATCACTCATAAATGTGTACAAAAGTAAACAAGACTCCTAATGCAAACATACAAGCTATGGATGACTTACCTATAACCCACACAAACTGACTCAATTCACTCAATCTAAGGTGATGTGTGTGTATGCTCAAATAGTTTATTTTACCAGTTACCTGGCCAAGCTCCTCTCCCAAGTGATACTTCCCCTCTGCTTGGAGGAATGGCTCATATACCTGCATCCACTGACATATGCTCACAGCAGTCAAATGTTCATAACATAAGCAGTATACATAAGCATCTCAAAAGTTATAATATTCCCAATTCAATAACCTTATATACAATATTTCACCAAGGATTACATCAATCAAAGCAACATTAAATGAGACAATCATCAAATGTGAAAACGCTCATATTGATAACAAGGAACAACATATTTTATTCATTTTCAAAATTCTTATTACAATCATTTTACCCTATGCAGTTCTAATAAATAGTAACTATACAATCGAGGTGTAACAACCTACCACCTTCAAAAATTTGGGAGACCTAAGCAAAGAGGTGGTGGATGAAAAATATGTATCAAGCCTGTTATACCAAGATAAAAGGCCCATGTTAGATCTCCCCATGGAAGAAAGCAACAAAGGTCTTCAATTAATGTTTGCCTAGGGCTATAACAAAAATGAGAAGCTCAGGAAAAATGATAACGGTTTGTTTGAACCCATTATTCTTGAGAAGCGCCCTAAGAATCTTGGGCTTGGATGTACCCCTACGAAGCTAATCATAATAGGCAAGGGTGCTAAGGTTAAAAAAGTCAAAGCTCCTCCTCAGTTACCAGTATCCACCAGTCTTCCCCTAGACAACTATACATTCGATATATCCAACGCATGTGACAAAGATCCCATCTCTAATTTACCCATGCTATTTGAGGATTCCTTCCTTTTTATGATCACTACCATGTATTTCGAGTTGAGAAACCAAACCATTGAACTAAAGCTTGTTTATCCCCAACTAATAGACTGTGACCAATGAGGACCATTGATCTTAGGCATGTTCAAAAATGATGAGGCTCTCTTGGAATTCATGTGACTCAAAGATACTCTACCATATGGAGATCACAAAGCAGGGTTTTATATTGATCTAGACACGCATGCATACTATGGGGAAACGATTGAATCTCTTAGTTGTAAAATAGAAAATCTAAGAATAACATGTAGATATTTAAGTGAAAACCACATTGTGGCACTTTCTGATCCAAAAATAGTAAAAAGAAAGGATGTATCCGATGGTGAAAACCTCCCTGAGGTGCCAAAGGATGAGGGATTCAATCTTCCCATTAGTGTCATTCATTAGGAAAAATTAGTAGTATTGGTAGAAAAATGCAACCCAGTCAATCTAGGAACTAAAGAGACACCACACATCACTTTCTATGTAGAATCACTTTTGACTGAGGAAAAAGAAATTCTAGTTGCATTTCTAAAAGAATGAAAGTAAATTTTGCATGGACCTATGCTAACATGCCAGGTCTTGATCCAGAGGTGGTGGTCCATCATTTAGCAATCTATCCATAGGCAAAACCAGTGAGATAGAAATTAATAAAGATGCATCCACAGATTGCATTATTGGTTAAACTTTTCCTGCAGAAACTCCTTGATGCTAGTTTCATATGACCCATTGATTATCTTGAATGGGTTTCTAGCCTTGTACCTATTTCTAAGCCCACTGGGGGCATCTGCATCTGCACTGACTTCAAGGACCTCAACAAAGCATGCCCTAAGGATGATTTTCCTCTTCCCAACATAGACATGATTGTAGAATTAATAGCAAGACACAAAATTCTATCATTGATGGATGAGTTTTTAGGGTATAATCAGATTATGATAGCAAAGGATGATTATCATAAGACAGCCTTCACCTGTCCATGGGGCACCTACTATTGGAACATGATGCCATTTGGGTTAAAGAATGCTAGAGCTACTTACCAAAGGGCTATGATTCTAATTTTTCATGACATGATCCACAAATCTGTAGAAGACTATGTGGATGACATACTAGCCAAATCAAGAAAGCATCAAGACCACATAGTAGCACTAATCTCTATCTTTGAAAGACTGGAAGAATACAAGGTAAGGTTAAATCCTAAGAAATGTGTATTTGGTGTCACATTAGGAAAACTTCTAGGGTATAGTGTATCAATGAGGGGAATCGAGATAGACCCTACAAAGGTCAAAGAAATCCTTGAAATGGAGGCACCACAGACATTGAAATAGTTAAGGGGCTTGCAAGGAAGGCTCCAATCCATTTGCAGGTTCATAGCACAGTTAGCAAACAAAGCTGTCCTATATTCTCATCTACTCCACAAGGGGGTAGCATACAAGTGGGACAAGAAATGTGATCAAGCATTCAATAAAATCAAAGAGTACTTGTTGACACCACTAGTCCTCATGCCATCAATCCTGAACAAACCACTCATCCTCTACATATCAGCTACAGCAGCAGCCCTCGATGCTCTCCTAGCTCAGCATGATAAAACATGAAAAGAGAGTCATTTACTATATCAACAAAACCTTGGTAGGGCATGAGTTAAATTATACATTCATCAAGAAATCTGACATTGCAGTAGTATTTGCCTCATAGAAATTTAGACACTACATGCTTGCTCATCAAATAAAGCTCATCGCCAAAATAGTCCCTCTCAAGTATCTACTCTCTAAAGTAACGCTCACAGGATGAATAGAAAAATGGGTTATGATCTTAACAGAATATGATATTGAATATGTAGAGAAGAAGGCAATCAAAGGACAAGTAATTATAGATCAACTGGCCGAGACATCAATATATGCAGAGAATCTATTGGTGTTAGAGTTCCTTGATGAGTCAATTTTCAATCTCAGTGTAGTGAATCATTGGAAGGTATATTTTGATGGGTCATATACTCAGCATGGGTCAGGAATCAGAATCTTATTCATCACACCACAAGGAGATTGCATCCCAAAATCATACAGGCTATCTTTCCCTTGCACCAACAATATCGTTGAGTACGAGACCCTTGTCATAGGACTCTGAATTGCAGTACAGTGGCAAATCATGACACTTAAAGTTTATGGGGACTCACAACTAATTATCAACCAGGTCAATGATGAATACCAAACAAAGGATGATTAACTTACCCTGTACAAGAAAATGGTGGAGGATCTTAAGGAATTCTTCATCGACATTACATTTGAGCAGATACCAAGGGTAAACAATAGAGCAACGAACACTATGGCTACAATCAGATCATTGTTGGATATACCGTGCAATGTCCCTAAACATGAATTCCTGGTAGAGCAACTTCTCGTACTAGATTCTGAGTTCATGTGTGAAATTGTTGGTCCCGATGATCCTTGGTACCATGACATATACACCTACCTAAAAATAGGAGTCCTCCCCGCTATCACCCCAAACCTTAAAAGAACCTTTATCAAAAATTCATCCCATTTTATTATCTTAGGTGACACCTTCTACCGTAGAAGTATTGAAGGAACCCTTTTGAGATGCCTTAACCCTGAGGAATCTTTGACTACTTTAACCGAGGTACATAATGGTATTTGTGGTTCACATTCTAGTGATATGATCTTGGCTAAGAAATTGTTGAGTACTTGGTATTACTGGCCTACAATGGAGAAGGAAGCTCATGAATATGTTCGAAGATGTTTACAATGTCAACAACATGGGGACCTCATCCATGCACCACCTCAGGAGCTCCAACCAATTATAACACCTTGGCCCTTTTCACAATGGGGGCTCGATCTCATCAGAAATATCTCTCCCACCTCATCAAATGGACACAATTTTATTATTACCACCACGGATTACTTCACAAAGTGGGTAGAGGCCATCCCCATGACCTATATCATAGGAAAGCAAATTTCCAAGTTCATCCTAAACTACCTTATTTGTCATTACGATGTTCCATAAGCCCTTATCTCAGATAATGGAACACCTTTCAAAAACCAAGATGTCTGAGAGCTATGCCAAAAATTCAATATCCAACATCACTTTTCCACCCCATACTACCCCCATGGTAACAGCCAAGTTGAGGCTATGAATAAAACCATCTTTATAATCCTAAAGAAAATAGTCAATGAAGTTGGTCATGGCTGGAACCTACAGCTAAATCCTACCTTATGGGCCTACCAAATGAGTATTCATACACCTACATGTGCAACACCCTTCTCCCTGGTCGACAGATCAGAAGCCATCCTTCCCATTGAGATCAGGCTCCCATCCTTAAGAATATCATTGCAGAATCTCATTATTGATGAGGAATATCGAGTGTCACGGTTGAACGAGCTAGAACTACTAGATGAGCGATGCATAGATGCTTTGAACCAATTTCAGGTCTACCAAAACCACCTCAAAAGGAGCTACAATAAGAAGACCAAGAATCAGTCATTTCAAGTAGGAGACCTCATGTTGTAAGAGAATCAAAAAATTCTGCCAAATCCAGACAGAAAGGGAAAATTTAAACCCAGCTGGTTGGGACCCTTCATCATCAAAGAAATTTACAAGTCAGGAGCATATCATCTATCCACACCTAAAGGTGAGCCTCTGCAAGAGCCCATCAACAACCCCCATTTTAATATGTTTTATGCCTAAACTTGCTAGTATAAATCCAAAAATACAAAAAAATATAAAAAAATCAAAAAAGGATTGAAAACAATAAAGAAATAAATCATCCTCTAATGAAAACCACTTTGGTGGTGCTTTGGGCAAGTACCTTGGTGAAAACCTGGCAAACAAGCACCTTGAGTAAATAAACACTTTCTATCCACCATGGATTCTTTCACTTTATCTGCATCACCCACCATCCCATTCCATTGATCCTTCCATCACACATTTGTGTTTGTATCATAGCTTGATCCTATGTCGGTATCATGTTCCCTCCTAGTACTACTTGGCACATTCCTAAGGTCAGTTTGTCCTGCCTATATCAAGGTAGTTTATCGCATCACATTGGGGAAGTATTTTTTTACCTACATTGGATTGGATTCATGTATATTCTTGAAATCTTCCTAAATCCTTGAAAAAATCCAAAAACATTCATAAAAATTAGAAAATCCAAAAACATTCATAAAATCAAAAAACGAAAAAAAAAATCAAAACATATCAAAAATCCAAAAATAGGTCAAAAGTCTAAAAAAAAAGGTCAAAAACTAGAGTCGTCATGTTGAACTACGTCATCTCTGAGTTTGAACGTAGGCAAGGCTAATCATTGATCATCCCCCAAGACATTAGGTCAATCCTTAGGAGTTTGTCATAATAAACTGACAATCTATTTGTTCATATTTTCATCAATAAATGAGTTTGTGTCAATCGAACTATGTGGTTTCTACGTGTATAACGTAGGCAAGGATAATCTTTGATCAGCCCTCGAGACCCCTAGGATAGGTCTTTAGGTTAGGTTCTTGGTCAAAATCTTAGAAAATACCAAAAACATTAGAAATTTTAAAAATCAAAACATTTGTAAAACACCTCAAAAATCCCAAAGCAACCTCAAAAAATTTCAAAATACCAAAAACATTCAAAAAAACCCAAAATCATCCATCCCGTTTCAACATTCGCCTATAATAAACATCCATTCGCAATAAAATCAATCGTCACCTTCACCCTTTGGCAAGGCAATCAGAAACAAGTATAAAAAATTGAAAGTGAAAACTCAAAACGTCAAGGTCTTAAGTCTAGGTCAGTAGGTAAACAATTTGGTCAACTCTTGGTATAAATAGCCTATCATCTAGTTAGTATCAAAATCGCCTGATAACATCATATCCTAGGATGCATCCTTCCTACAATGGACATCATCATCAAGCATCACCATATTTTAGTCTTGGCTAGAGGTATGAAGAACATTAGTTAGTTTGTTTGCTTGATCTTTTCTTTTGATTTATCTTTTTTCACTCATTCCAATGACCTCTCAATGATTTCTAATCAAAATGATCTAGAGAGAAAGGAATAGGGCATTGACCATTATCTTTTGTTTGTAATGCTTATTGGATATTCTTGTAATATAACCTTGTACATGTAAAACTTTATTCAGTTTGTATCAAGGATGTCTTGTTGACTATTACATTGTTAGGCTTTGCCTCTCTGTGTTTTGGTATGATATGTTTGAAATGTTTGAAGTAAATCCTAATAAGGTTTTGTATGTCAGGTGAGAACAAGAATACTCTTATCTGATTGTCAAGTCAAAGTCCATCACACTAGATGCAACACAATCCTAGTTGTCTATACCTTGATGCATCATATCTATGTGTTTTATCAACATAAGGAAAGCTATGTTTTTTACATCCCTAATCCCTAGATAATAAATACATCATCATCATTCATCATCATATATAATAAAGTCTCAATGAATCATGGACTTGTTGGACTTTTGCATCGTCTCAGACTTAAGGGTTGATCCCTCTTATTCTTTTTATTCTTCTATCTTTACTAACATCTCTATCTCAATATCAAATATGTGTGATATATCAAAATATACATGAGGCTACCCATGGCTGATGACTATCTATACATCATCAAATTTGTCTACATCAAACATTCGAGCTCTCTAGTCCTCTTTGAGCTGAACTGATCCTAAATCTTTATCACAAGCTTGACCCAAATATGGCAATTTTCGCCCAATGTCTCAAAGGGCCAATATAGCAACATAATTTCTTCCGCTAAGGTGACAATGGGGCATCCAAAAATTAGAAAAAAAATTGAATTTTGATCGCAACAATGTTATTCTTTAAATTGATGCAACACGTACCTCGCTTCAAAGAGGGGAAAAATGTAGACACTAAAAACTCTTGATTGATACAGCATATCTAATTTTGATTAATTAACACCACTTCTTCTGAAATCACTTCAAATTAACCAATTAATAAAATAATCAACATTATTTAATTAAATTTAGCTATTAATCAAATAATTAAATTTATTGATTAATTCGCCCTTCTTCTAACTAATATTCATCATGTTTAATTAAATCAAATCATTTAATTAAATCCCCATAATTTTTCTCATTTAATTAAATAAATCAAATCAAATGTCACAATCCCTTAACCCATTCAAATTATTTAATTTTGAATTAGTTAATCTTAAATCACTTTCTAATCATCATTAATAAATCCTCCAGCTTTTAACTCCTCAAGAGTTAAATCAACCCATGGTCAACTAACTAGGTTGCACATGAAATTAATTTCTTTTAATTATCTAATTCCTGTATTATCCTCACAAAGGCATATTCTAAGTAATATTCCTCTCAACCACCCTCTATTCAATTTCCCTCCAAAGGTTTTCAAAAACCTCTCACATCCCTAATAACTCCTCTTACATTTTCATTTACTTCTCTTACATCCTCTCAAATCCTCAACCACATTCATTAAATTCTTCTTACAACCTTTCAAATCCTTTACATCCCTAATAACTCCTCTTAAATTCTCATTTATTTCTCTTACATCCCTCATTCCTCAACACATTTCCCAAAATGTGCTCTGCCTTCCTCTAATGGAATTGTGACACTTGGAACATTCTCATTGACTCCCATTTTATCCTACATTCACCAATTATTCTCATTCTTCAACCCTTGAGTTCTATAAATAGAAGCATTCTCTTCACAATATGGATCCACAACTTCAAGAATTATCACTATATCCATTTTCACTTCATAGTAATCACCATTTTTATCATTTTTAGCTAAGTTATCACCATTTGGAGTCAATTTCACACTTGGAATCACATTCAACATTAAAGCTTATCAAAGGGATTTGGAAGGGCTTCCTTTTCACATCAAAGGAGCACCACTCCCCTAATCGGATGGATTTTTTCTTAAGTTAGACTAGATTACATGCTTTGTTTGGTTCATTTCAAATTTTTAACATGTTTTCTTGTCTTTCTTGGTCAAGAATCTCATAGGGAGTGTCTTGCTTGATTTCTAGCATGTTTAACACTTGTTTCATGTTTCTTGTTAGTTGATTGAATATTAGACACTCACATACACCAACTACAAAAGTGGAAACAATACAAGAAGTAGAAGAGAAATTAATCATAAAACTATTGGACGGTGAGTGGGGTTCATCAGATTTTACACCTAAATTCTTGGGAGAATACAAGATTACACGTAAACTAGGAAAAGAGAAAGAATTAGCCATAGTATCAACACAAGATGAGTCATCAAAAGCATGTGATTCCACAATTTTTTTAGCAAAGAAGAGGAAAATGATAATTACATAGCCACATATGAAGAGTGTGATCATGAGAAACCACCAAATCCAAAAGAAATGGAAAAACTTTATGGAAAAGGTTATGAGCTCTTGAAACAACTTGGCTATAATGGAAAAGGATGTGGTGCTAGAGATTAAGGTATTTGTGTCCCTATAGATCCTAACACACAAGAAACAACTAGTGGTCTTGGTTATTGTCCCTCAAAAGAAATGAAAGCATAAAAGAAACCTTCGCTTAATATCAATGTCATCACACAAAACACTCCTAAGACATCTTCAAACACATGTCTTAGTAATGATTGGGGTTCAATAGATTTTACACCCTCCTTTAAGAGAGAGTACGGTCTCACAATCGAGAGAGTCTTGTGTATGTATGACACCTTTTACTAAGCAAGAAATCTTTGTCACAAAAGAAACACATCTACTGTTGATCAAGAGAGTACCTTGTTGAAGCTTGTCCAAGCTTGCTTGATATCTCTCCATCCAAGAACATGAAATGAATTTTACAACAAAATTTATTTGTGCATGGGCATTCAACTAATGAATGTAAGGCTTTGAGTGATAAGATTCGACATCTTTAAGATTGTGGTGCTCTTCCTTGTGTTGATGCACCTATTTCCTCTAATTGATAATGATTTTCATCCTATCATGTTACTCATCACTATGTGGCATTGGTATCTTTATGTGTCTTGTTCATTGCCATTCGTGGTGGTACAATTTTAGGTGCAACCATATTTCTCTTGGCAGTAACATGACATTTCTTGGTGGTTGTATTTGTCTTTATGATTTGGGGGCAAGGATAATTAGATTTTGGGAGGTCTGTGTTCTTTTCAAGGATCCCCCTTCCTCTCTTTCTACTTAAAATACCAACATAGAAAGTATGTTAACATTTTAAGTGGGGAGCATATTTTCCCCCATTCATTTTTTACATGTCCCCTTCTTAGTGATGATAACATACATCTCCTAAAAAGTGTGAAATTTTTATTCAAAGTGTGGTCTTCTCAATTCATATGATGTGTCTTCTTGGTGGTGACATTGGGTTTGATTCCCTTTAAGAGTGTGACCTTTCTTGGCATATGGCATTCCTCTTAGTGGTAATGCTATGGCTGGCATTCCCTAAGTTGTGAATATTTTATCCTCAACTACTCCTCTCTTGGTGAGATTGAGCAAGATGTTCCCTAAGGTGAGACCTTTCATGAACTAAGGAAAACCCCTTTGACTATCCTATCCTATTGCATTTAAATAGGCACCAAGCATAACACAGCTTGCTTTCCAGTGGAGCCTTTTTGTTTTTCATGAGTTCCTAGCATAATGCATCTTGCTAGCCTTGTGACTATTTATGTGGTGCCTTATTAAACTTATCAAGAGGTATAACTTTTGGTATGGTTGACGTATAGGATCTTGTAGAGCTAGCATGAATTTCCCATGACCACTTGTTTTTTGGGATCACACCTTGTAGACCTAGTGTGTGTTTCTCATATTTGTCTTGGGGGCTCACGTAGTGTATATCAGATTGCACTAGCCCTTGTGAGCATATTTCTCATGGCCACCGAGCATAATGCAACTTTCTTTCCTATGGATCCATGTGTTTCATAACTGATCTTACATCCTTATGAGCATATTTGATGGATGTGGCATAATGCAACTTGCTAGTTCATCTTCCTTTCCTCTTTGCATTAATTTTTGACATTGTATGTTTGTGTATCTTGTCTTGTTGCTTCATATCATACACTCATGTGTGTCCCTTTGTGCTTATGTTGGTTTTTCATGGGATCTTAGATCCTAGGGGCTTGATCACCCTCCTTGATCTTTGTCATCCTATCCCATCAACATTTGTGCACTTGGACCCCTCTTGACGTATATTTGTCTACTTTAGTGTGAGTTTGAGCATAGGGCTCATGCTCTCACTAAAGTGGGGGCTAAATACAGTGTAGAAAAATGTACACCTTTACATTTTCACACTATGTTTGGGTAGCTTAATTAAATATGATTTAATTAAGCCTTTAATTGACCCAATTATGCATTTAATTCCCTAATTAATCCTATTTTTTGAAAGGGGAGCCTGCATTAAATAATTGCAAACGTCAAATTAAACACCTTGAAAATTGTGTGTCCTAGATTTAGGTCTTAGTACCCATTACCCCAAGGGTGAATGGGTCCCCTTTAGATTCCAGAACCCAGTTTTAAATATGTTTTTTGTGGTATTTTAATTATCCCAATTCAAGCTGCAATTATCGACTTTTGAATTTTAATTATTGGGAAATTAGAAAATTGCTTGTAAATACATAGTTATTTTATCGATTCAAAACATCAAGCATTAAGGCAACTTTCACAAGAGAAAATATTATTGTCAAAAGTGTTCAAGAGCACATTTATCAATCTTCTATAGTAACAATCAAGATCTCAAGCATCATGTCAAGCATCATGTCAAGGTTATTTGCATCTATGCATGTTTTTGGAGCCAACATTGTGATGTATTCAAGCATTCAAGCATCAACTAAGCATCAATATCAACATCCAATCAAGACATTTCATGTAAGATCAACACGTTGGAGAGATGTGTTAGACATCAGTCTTCCAAGGGCAGCCATTCAAGTGTTTTGGTGAGTTGCAACATAGCATTGTTCATTCATCATTCCTTCCATTCATGTTTCATTTAATTTCAAGCTTTAATTACCAAAACAGGGTTTTCCCAAGGCAAACCCCCATTCACCAAAAACGAATAATTTTTCCCTCTCTTTGTATGTGCAAATTTACAGGTGATGAAGGATTGAAGATTGATCAAAAGTGTAATTTTACAAAGTTGTCATCAAAGTTGTCAAGCCACATAATCTTACTTGTAGAATTTAATTTCGACTTTTTGATAGTGAGATCCGAAAGAATCAAGAGTGCAGATCCATGAGCAATGGACTGTGAAATCAGATTTTGGATCCTTGTAGCAAGAAATATGTCTCAAGAGGACACTCAACAACAACTTTCGGTGACTAGTACACATCAACTTACCCTTCTCAGATCTATCAGATATTTTTTGTTTCTATTTTTGTTATGCTTTAAATTGATGATTCAAGTTTTACATTGTATAATTGAGTTCATTTACAATTTTTAGTTTTTCTCCCCAAAGTGCATTTCAAGCAAATTTTACCCCATCCTCAATCATAAGAAAATTTGCAAGATCTCCAATAGGGTTGACTCACCCAGGGTTGAAAGTAAATCCTACCATTGGGGTATCTCATTTCCTTATGAAATAAGGAAGATAGGTGCATCACATATTCAATCACCCCATTTTGATTATAAAAAGCCTCTATTTTTCTACATTTCAATCCCTAATAATATTCCACCATCAACCTTAGGGGAAACAAGTTCTTATAATACTATACCACAAACACATGGCACTACCATACCTTCCATAAATGACCTTAACATGATATCATAAAACAACTCTAACATACCCCTCACCAACAATCCTAACATCATGACATTCCAAAACTAAACTACTACTCAAATTACCCCACCACTCATGTCCAATACCTATACTTACACAACACAACCTCAACATACTATCACCCCTAACTCCCATATCATTCATCCAAATCCACATAACCAAAACATCCATCAAAACACTATGACTTCACAACACCAGACCATCATGAATCTTCAACAATAGTTCATGCACCCAACCCTCATGCTAGCTTTGACCCCACTACTCACACTTAAATTCCCCAAAATCTTGCATACACTCACCAAAATTCATTATCAATGAAATTTCCCCAAGGCTATTCATTTACACATTCCACATCCATCTACGATCCTAACAACATGAAAGTCCCCACACAAAAAAATGGCTTGGCTCTCTAAATACAAAATTTGCAGCAACAGATTTCAAATATGAGTATGAGGTCAACAAAGTAAAGCTATACACTTTAAGACATGTGCCCATACCCATTTGATAGAACGATACCTATACCCCCTTTTCCAAGTAATTTTGAGATACCCAAGTTTGATAAATATAAAGGAAAAGGAGACCACATCGAGCATATCAGAGAATTTCATGTTGCTTGTATAGAGGTGATGCATAATGACACTTATCTAATGGACCTCTTCCATCGGAGGTTAGGGGGACAAGCTATGGAACTGTTCTCATGATTACCTCCTAGAATCAAAACTTTCAAGGAATTAGCTAAGAAATTCATAACACACTTCTCATGCAACTTGGAACGAAAAATATCCATAAAATATCTTTTCTCTAGAGTGGTCTTAGGGAAGGGAAGAAATTAAGTCTCATCAAATGGGAGGAAATAAATCCTTGGAGATTGAACTTATTTGGAGAATTTATGTTAAGCAATACATATTATGGAGTAGGTTTTTATAGGTCAAATACTTGGTTGAAGGTGTGGAAAGCCTTTTCTCCCACAATTCTCTCATTTTTGGGGGGTCGAGTATATAATTTTTTTTGAGATCTTATTATTTCTAGATTTTGCCTAATATTAGATAGAATTTAGACAATAGCATAAGATCAAATTTTGGAGTGATAGTTGGATTAACAATGTTGCTTTAGCCTAAGAGGATCCTTTTGTTGATTTAGTTCATTCCTTTGAGAATAATTTAGGGATTAATGTTGAGTATTACATCTAGGTTCAAGATGGTAGGAAACAATGGATTAAGCTTGTGACTCCATGAGAGATGAATAAGCCCTTTTGTGGGTTCTTGAAAAGGGAATTGGCTAAGTGACCTATTCCTATGCATTCGAAAAACTATATTATTTAGAACATGAACAAGTTGAGGGCTATATCAGTTAATGATGCTTATGTGGTTTTATTTGGAATTGATTCAAGCCTTTAATTTCCTAGAAATATGATCTAAAACTACTTTAGTCTTCAAAAGGCTAAGCTTTTTTATGGTTGGAACTACATAAATTAAAAATAAATTAATATTATCCACATGCAAATACTAATATAAAATTTAAGAATTTTTTTAAAAGGTTGTAAGCCAACATATTATATTATATTTATAAAATGTTACTACATGGAAGGTTTATCAACAAAAATAGCTAGATATTGCAATTGTTTTGGAAAATCTCCACCAGCTTGTCAAAAAATATGCAAAAAACATTTACAAAAAGATATATCTATGTATTTTAGTATATGTTGCATTCATATTGGCTAACCAAAACACTTTAAGCATGTAGGAATTGTGGCCATCAACTTGGTGAAGTAGGAACAACCAACTAATTTTTCACCCTACCCTTCTTGAATAGCTAGAGATGCCTAAGAATTTGTTGTAACATTAATATCTAGCAGGAGAGGACGAACTCTGTTACCTTGAAGAGGTGGTGGTAGGTCTTTGTTCTCTTGAGGAGGTGATAGTGGTGGCCTCATGAGCAATGCTTGATGATATTGGTGTGTTATCAGAAAGGATATGGCATGAAACCTGTTTTTAAATTTTCTTACAATTTCCCCCCAATATCAAAGTGATGATGATTGAGCTCCTTGTAGAGATAGTTGGAAGATTTAAGCTAGAAAGAAAAATTCATTGCATCATAGATGGAAATGAAGATCAAATTATGCAAAATATAGTGACGTGGTAAAATTCCCCCATCATAATCATCACCCATCCATAAATCATATTGTTTTTGAAAAGTTAAACAGCATTTACGGGGCAATGTACCCCTCACAACAAGCCACCATGGCCAAAAAAGGACTTAAACATAAACATAAAACATTAACAAAAAAGACCAGAGACAGTCGAGCGATAGCACACCAACAACTGAATAACAGCCGACAGTCTAGCAACAGGGGCAACTAATTGGGCTCATCCCAATTCTTGATCAGGAGGTCGATCGCCTCATCACCCACCTGCTCCTTATTTTCCTAGCTATTATTCCCCTCCAATTCCTCTTTTATGACATTTGACAGCGCACTAGTAACAAAGTGGCTCAGTTTCATTGTGAATCGAGTCAAGCCCCTAAATCTTTTGTCCAGGGTGTTTAATCTCTTCGCCAGCATGTCAGCATCTTCCCCAATATCCCTAGTCTCCTGAATCCCACCGGGCTCATTCACCAGCGGAGTGTGCGAGTCAGAACCATGTCCAGGAATGTTGCTATCCATTGGAGTAGGCAGGGGCCTCTCTCCCATGTCATCAATCTCATCATCAGACTCTTCCTCCTTATAGCCCTTGTTGTCAGACTGGTCCACCTCTGAATCCTCAATAATTAATCTCTTTTTGATGTTCTTGGCCAACCTCCCCGATCTCCTCCTAACACTTTCCCCACCAGTTAGCTCCGTGATCCTCACAACCATATCCCCTCTGGAATCTTTCCCAACAGCATTTTTTCCCTTTCCCTCCTTAACGGTCGTAGCCTGCACACATTTCTCCTTACCTTTCTTCAACTTAGTGACATTATCAGTCATGCCAACCTGGGTGGCCTTTAGCTCATAGAGCCCTTCCACTGCACTGGCATGAGCCAAACCTAACCCACCCTTAAGCTTTTTGGTAGCTAAATTGGTTTTGAAACTCCCCACATTGTCAGTCTGAGGAGGGCTCTTGGACTCAGCCGGGGAGATGTGAATCGAAGAGATGGGTTCAATGTTCTCAACACGGACAATGATGGATTTAGGCGGGCAGAGAGCAAGATGGAAGTGATACAGGCGGAGGATAAGCCCCTGATGGAGCAAGAGAGGCGAGATATCACAGGGATTATGACAAGCCGCTGCATTACATTTCTCCACCGAGTTTTCCAAGTCCATAAGAAGGAAAAACGGAAAGCTAAGCAACATTTTATGTCTGAGATGGTTAAGCAAAGGGAAATGATAGAAGAAGCAAGTTTTATACCTACCTTCCAACGTCACATATTTCATCAAAGCCATGCAGACCATGTCCCACGGCTTAGGGAGCTCAGCTCTTTCAAACCCTGTCTGGTTCCTGACCGAAGTCTCCTCACCTCTGAAGAATGCCCTAAGGCTTTCGTGGTCTGGCTTTTTGGTGTGTTTAAGGTATTTTTTCCCTTCGCACCTCAAGCCCGTGGCCTACGCAATGACATCCTCGCTAACTTCAAATGAAATCCCCCCAATAGAAACCCTTCTATCCTTCCAAGAACTAGCAAATTGACCCAAAAGAATAGGATCATGACCGTCCAGTCATTCCATAAGCGGGGCAATTCCTCCCTCCACACAAATGTGCCAGACCAGAGGGTTGTTTCGAAATTCATCACAACTATCTGGCTTTGTCCTCACACGATCTCCACCCATTCTGTCGGCTTGCTCAGGAAAACCACAACAAAGTAACAAACACCAGAGACAAATGTTGCGAACAAATATCATAAAAGGATGTTTAATGCAGAGCTTATGGCCAATAATCCTTTCAAACCCATTACACGCACGAAGGGGAAATATGCAGCAGTGAGAAAAGACATAACACTTAATGATTTTTTGATAACAGTGGAGGAGGCTAAAGTTGGCGGATAAGTAGGAAAGGCATGACATCCCATGCAGATAAACCAACAAACTAAATTTAGAAACCCGCCATAAAAATCCGAAGTAACCACCAACTAAGATAGCCGGTGCGAAGCCACTAGAACACAACCAGTCCTCATCATGAATGGTCCCATCATTATTAACACACTCACTTCTCCAAATGTAATTAGGAGATAAATCAAGTAACCCCATTCTCCAAAACGTGATACCTACAGTACCTTCATACACTCGAGAATAAATCACGGCCTTCAATATAACCCTCATCATGTCACCAAATCTAAGCTTGATCACATCAATTAAGTTTCCTCCCTGCCATCTCATCATTATTTTATAAGCTATTCCCAATCTCCAATCCCAAAGAATCAACACGTGGGTGCTCGTTCCCCTGCTCCACACCCGCTCATCTTTACCCATTGCCCTCCACCTGTCCTCCATACCAATATTGGCATTTATCCACCAACACGCCCAAATGAACCAGTGGGCCCCCCAGTCAGTCCTCGTCATCCAAAAGTTACAAGTCATTATTAACCATGGAAGCCCTTTCCTGCTCTATCAAAACTTGAATGTTTGGTGGCAGTCTATCATTTTTCCTCCAACATCTAGCCAAGACCCACCCCGAGCCAAGGTTTGCCAACGCATCTACCACACTATTGCCTTCTCTGAAAATATGAGACACTTTTTTATCTCTTAATTTGGACATAAGGAATCTAACATCCATCAAAATGTCCTTGGTGTTCCAACCAATAAATCTATCCTTTTTCACAACATCCATCACCACCTTGGAATCTCCCTCAATATGGAGATTAACGATCCCTAGAGAAACAGCAATTTTGAGTCCCATGAACAGCGCACAAGCCTCAGCAACAAGAGTCGACTGAACCTCGATGCCACCAGCAAACCCTGCCACCATGTTTCCCAAAGAATCTCTTATAATCCCTCTTATACTTGCCCTTCCTGGATTCCCTTTAGCAGCTCCATCAAAATTAATTTTAAACCATCCTAAATTTGGAGGCTCCCATTTGGTATTTCTCCTAGCTAGAAGTTTCCCATTGTCAAAGGCATTAGCATTTAAATCCTGGTGCCATTCCTTAGCCATCTTTATTTCAAAGTCCCTTGGTCCAAACTCCAAAAGTTTTCCATCAAATGAAGATATTCTCCTCTATGAGCCGAACACCAATCCCAAACACCTCCTTGGGGCTCCGCTCCACATTCCTGAAGACCCGGTTATTCCTCTCCTTCCATAAACACCAACCTATGATAGGGGGGGTCTGTCTCCAAATTTCCCTCACCAGAGGATACAAAAAGGCCCATTCCAGCCCAAAATAAATGAAACGAGGTCCTTGCTCATAACCCACTAAATCTCAAGTTTCTCCATAGCCATCCCCCATACTTCAGCAGCATACGGGCAGTGTAGCAAGAGGTGATTAACAGTTTCTTCCCCCTCTTTGCAGAGAAAACATCTATTGGGAAAGCACAATCCCCAGATTCTCAAATTGTCCTGGGCCAGAATCCTATTGTGGTAGGTCATCCACCAAAAGAAATTTATTTTAGGGATCATGCGCCTATTCCAAACCCTCCTCTAGTGTTCCTCCACAGAACTACCATTAGTCAGCAGTCTGTAAGCGGATCTAACTGAGAGGTCCCCCTATTTATCTAAAGCCCAAAAGAATTCATCCTCTCTGTCACAAGAAGGAAATCTAAAACTTGAGAGTAACACCTGGATAGATTTATCCTGACAACTAAGATCCAGCGAGTGGGGGCAGCATAGGGATAGCTCTCTCCAAATCCTATCACCAGAAGGGCCAGACACATAGTCACTGATATAAATCCCAAAGAATCTCTGAGCAACAATCATCACCCCTCGAAAATTAGAACAAGCCAAAGGAAAATCTAGGAGCCAAGCATCTTCCCATAATTTAATTTTGATCTCATTCCCCATTTTCCATTTTATCCCTTTTTCTAGCAGGCTTTGAGTGCTGCAAATACTCCTCTAGATAACGTAACCAAGAGGGTGGGGTTCCGAAAGACAATCAATCAAAGGCCTATTTTGAAGGTACTTAGCATTCAGGATTTTGCACCAGTCCTTGGAGTTCTTTAATTGATCCCACCCAACCTTGGCTATCAGCACCCTGTTAGAGGGAGCAATCTTTCTTATTCCAAGCCCCCCATGAATTTTAACCTGACTAACCTTTTCTCATTTAACCAGGGCAATTTTCTTTTTCTCCTCAGCACCGGCCCAAAGGAAATTCCTTTGAATTCTTTCAAACTTTTCCACCATATACATGGGCATCCTAAAGATAGCCAAAAAGTAAGTGGGTATTACTTGTATGGCCGCAGTAAGGAGTTGTAATTTGCCAACATGACTAAGTAAAGATCCCTTCCACCCAGCCAATTTCTTTTGAATCCTCTCCAGAATAGAGTTCCAAAACTCCGGTTGAACCTCCTTAACCGTAAGTGGAAGCCCTAGATACACTGACAGGAGAGAATCACTAACACATCCGAGAATCACAGTCACCCTGTTTTCCAAAGTAAGAGAGCAATTAAATAAGTAAATCTTACTCTTGTTGTAGTTGATGCACTGTTCGGAGTAGGAGGCATAGTTGTTAAGACAAGCTTTCCATTTCCTAGCTTCCACAACTGAGGCCTTCCCAAAAAGAAAAGTATCATCCACGAATTGTTGCACAACAATCAGGTAAAGGGAGGTAGCCGCTCTAACACCTGATATGGAGCCCTCTGATAACAGACTAGTAAAATTCCTGCTAAGCACATCAGCAACCATAATAAAGAGGTAGGGGGAAAGAGGGTCTCCCTGCCTGAGCCCTCTACCAGCAAAGAAAAAACCACAGGGGGATCCATTAACCAGGATCGAGAACTTAACAGTTCTAACACACTCCATTATGAGCTCAATGACAAGCCTGTTAAAGCCAAACTTAGCTAGGACCTTTGGAATGAATTCCCACAGAACCTTGTCATAGGCTTTGGATATATCAAGTTTAAGCGCCATTCCCACATTATTACCTCTATCCATTGAGTGAAATAGTTCATGGGTGGTCAAAGCAGCATCAAGAATATGTTGACCCGGGAACAACCCCTTTTGAGTGTGGCTAATAATTTTATCAAGTAGAGGTTTGAGATGGTTAACAAGAATCTTAGAAATGATTTTATAGATGGTGTTACATAGACTAATAGGTCAGAATTAGTCATTGAAAGTGGCTCACTAATCTTAGGTATAAGGGCAATGAAGTTGTGATTCATTTGTTTGAGGATCTTACCCGATTGAAAGAAATCCTTAGCCGCGAGCACAAGGTCCCAGCCCACCGTATCCCAAAAAATTTAAAAGAACGCCGAAGGGAACCCATCAGGACTAGGAGCTTTGAATGCCCCCATGCTAAAAGTAGCCAACCGAACCTCTTCCATGGAAACACTCCTAAGAATGCCCAAGTTATCCTCCAGAGAGATGGACGCAAGGAGATCCCGGAGAACCAAACTATCCAGTGTTGAGTTGGGCTCCCCTGTAGGGGCCGAGAGAGCCTCCTTGAAATAATTAACCGCACAGGATTTGATAAAAGCTTGATCAGAAATCACCTCCCCAGAGTTACTTTTTAGTTTAGAGATTTGGTTCCTTTTTCGATGTTTAACAGCAGATACATGAAAAAAAGATGTGTTCCTATCTCCTTCCTTCAGCCATTGGATCCTCGATTTTTGCTTCCAGAATACCTCCTCATTTTTTAAAACTTTTTTCCATTCCATTCAAACATCCTTTTCCTGATTATTAATCTATTGACTGACATCTCCCTCATCCATATTCTTCTGCGGAATCCTTAACCTCCCCTCAAGCTATTTTTTTCTTTGAAACACATCTCCAAACACATTCCTGTTCCAACCTTTAACCGTCAGTTTAATATGTTTGAGTTTATAACATAGCCTGAACATAGGAGACCCTTAGATAGGGATATTCCACCATTCAGCAATTTTCTTCTTGAAATCGGGGTGGGAGTTCCACATTATTTCAAAATGAAAGGGATAGGGCCCGCTAGAAGGACAAATATTAGTGGTTAGCAGGAGAGGGTTATAGTCAGAAACCGTCCTAGGAAGAGCGACTAGGTTGGCTCCTAAGGTATTGGTCCAATGGGGAGAACAGAGGAAACGATCAAGCCTAACCTGAATTAGATCAGCACCAGCCCTTCTATTGGACCAGGTAAAACGCTGTCCCTGAAGATCAATATCAATTAACCCCAAAGAACACAAAAAGTTTGCCAGGTCAGTCATGCTGTCAGTGTAATCCAGGAGGCCCCCACTTTTCTCAGATGGTAGCAAGGGAGAGTTGAAATCTCCAGCAACAAGCCACCGGCCTCCTTTATTCATATTAATTTGAGACACCAAGTTTCTCCAGAGGAAATTCCTTGAGTTCCTCTGATTTGGAGCATAAATATTAATTATAGACTAAACTTCTCCATTTACCAAGAGCGAAACCCCAATGCTATTTTTACAATAAAATAATTCCTGACCCTGTAAACCGGAAGGATTCCAAAGCACAACAAACCCCCCCAAAGCTCCCTCAGCATCACTGTGAAAAAATGAAGCATTAGGCCAAATAAAGCTAACAACCTTTTCAAAATTTATCTTCATCATCTTAGTTTCTTATAGGAGACAAACATCAATCTTATGCTCCACTATATAGTTCTTTAGGGCACGCTGTTTGTATGAACTATTAAGTCCCCAAATATTCCAATACATAACCCTCATCTCTGACCTTTTTTTGAGGACACCTCTAATGTCCTCTGCTTCCCCAAGGCAATCTCGTTTATCATTTCACGCATTCTGGTGGATCTCTACCAGGGCCTCCCAGGCTTGGAATCACCTCCCATGTCTGCCTTCTTCTTCCTACCCTTCTTAGGCGTGGTCCAGATCCCTTCCTCTTCAAATTTTTTCAACTTTAAACATTCCAAGTTTTCAGTAGATTCTTCAACCAAACCTAAACATTCTTCCTCCCAAATTTCACCCTCTTCAATCGGATCCCCACAGGTCCCCAAAGAAAAAGACAACGGATCAACAGCCGAAGAACCAAGGCCAAAGCCCTCCTCAGAAGCCCCCATAGACAAAGCTATAGTCGAGGAACTAGGATCCTGAGGCAATGAGCCCTCCTGAGTGAAGGTTCCCAACACCAAAGAGCCACTAGGGTTCGAGCCAAGGTGAGGAACACCAAGTGTAAGTGAACACGAAGAGAGCACAGGAGACTGAACCAAATTAGGGGGGACAATCTCCGAACCACCCGAAGGCCTCGAGGCATCCACCACCGGAATCTTGGGATCAGACAAAATCTTGGGGTCAGGCACATCCATAACCTCCCTACTGACTGACGATTTACAATCAGTGATAAGGTGCCCGGCTTTGACACACCTTTGACAAATAACCACTGCATTTTCATAACAAATAAGTTGTACCCAGTTTCCCAACTTAGAGCAAGCTTGATAGAGTTAGGAAGAACCTTATCTACGCAAATATTAATGCAAAAACGAGCAAATACCAACCTTGATTTAGATTTAGTGACAACATTCGAAGTAACGAACTGACCCAAAGAATCACCAACAGCCTTGAATATGGCTTCATCTCAAAACTCAAGAGGTAAACTTGGTAGCCGCACCCAAATAGGAGCCGACATGTTAAGGTCTACAGTAGGATCAAACCCAGGCTTCCACCTACACAAAGTGAGGCTATGCTTTCCATAAACCCACGGGCCCAAAGACAAGGTATGCACCAAGTCCTCAACAACAGTAAATCAAAAAAGGAAGAGACCGCCAGCCATCGCGTGGACCTCCACACTGCCCTTAAGCCTCCATTTCATGGCTACCCACTTTCTAACCATATCCACCGTAGGACGATAGGAGAGGAATCTCCCCACCACCACATTCTCCATGGAAGAAAGGATTTTGTCACTAACCGTGTCTGGAATTTCAAACACAGCATCAGAAAATGTGACCGGCTCCGAGGGGGCCAAAAAAGAGGAGGCCATATTCCCACTATTCAGAACATTCTTCCAACCGGCAGCCAGAGGAGGCTCAACCGCCGGCACAAAAGAGACGCCCGGAACCGCCACATCCCGCAAAATGCCCGTAGGAGAAATCACAAATCCCATAGAGGGGGTACCCACCAAACACATCCTCAAAGGAGGAGAGCATGAGTCGGGGGGGTGCAGGGGTCCCATGGGTACCCCCACGAGAGAGTCCACCATGCAAGCAAAAATTCAAAACTTCAAACGAGCAGGAGCGGGAGCGGGAGCAGGGGATAAAATTATGAGTATTTTTTTTTTTTTTTTTAATTTTTTGAGCAGAGTAGAGCATTATTTTTCAGGAAAACTTCCTTTACCACTTTGTTGACAATCAGTTGCACTGTGTGAAAATTTTGAACCATGTCCATTATATTTGAGACAAAAATTGAGACCAAATTAGAGGGAAAGATTATCCTTTGGGCTTTTGGATGTAGAATTTACTCTCCTATTATAGTCTTCATGCATTTGAGAATTGATGGACATTCTACATTGAAAACATGAAGCAACTGTTCTTTTTTAATACATCTTGAAAAGGGCATCTCCCAATGCAAGACTGGAAAAAGGGCTCTATAGTTTCTAGGGCTATATTCCATTTTAGTGTTTTACTTCGTAGAGCTGACAATTGTAAAGAAGCCACCCAAGAACAAGCATGGCTAGAGTGTTCAAACTTGAAACCCTAAATGATAGCAAAAATGATGAAAAACACACAGCATTGAAAGAGAAGCTAGAAAACAACAACCCCACAAGAGAACTTGAGACTAAGGTTACCAATGAAAAAATATAAATGGGCTTTGGCTTGATAGAAACACTAATAAACCAAATATAAACTTTATTTGATAGTAACACTGATAATTATCACAAAGTATAGCAACACAAATACATAGACTGGAACTCAAAGGATATCATGTAATTTGAAACACATAGAGCAAAGAAACCACAACACAGTACTGGCTAAAATCCCTCAATAGAATTGTAAAGACCCAGACCTTAGCCAAATTTTAACCCACAAATGATTCAAGAAAATGCTTACCGGAGAAAATCGAAATGGTCTTCGGCTATATTCCCTTTAATTTAGCAACACACAACTCACCATGATTTTGAAAAGTGTAGCCAACCCCAATTTTATTGCATAGTAACCACCATTTCTTTGTGGAAATAAAACTTAGAGAAAATTGTACAACAAGTAAATGAAATTGCTTCTTTAATAGATGGTAAGCACAACCAAATCTAGCTTTTGCGATCAAACTTGACTTGGAAATCCCCCTTATGTCAAATCAAGATTATCTATGATGTAGTTGACACACTTGAAGGTGCCACATGTGTCTTAAAATTGTCACCCTAATGATGATATAGTAAGGTGTATATTCACAAGTATTAATTCTTACAAAATTCGAGCACTTGTTAGTTAATAACATATTATCACCTTTGGAGAGGTTCAAGGGACTATGGACGTTGGGGTGAAATCGTGCAATGTGGTAAAGAGATTGGACACTCTTGACAAAAGGTTTCGAGGGTTAACCCACTTCACCATGAAATTGGGTCACTTTGTCACGAGCACCCTATCTAATGCTATAAAGGAGGAGCTAGAGGGGAACAACAACCAGGAGAACAAAGAATGGGTGGGTGATGAGGCAGTGGACCTCCTAATTAAAAATTGGGACAACTCCAGTTAGCTACTCCCTGTGCCTATCTGTCAGTTGTTGCTCTGTGGTTGTTGTGCTGCCTCTGGGTTGTTTCTGTGTTTTTTTCCTTTACGTTTGATGTTTAGTCTTGTTCCTTTTTGGCCCTAGTGGCTCGTTGTGAAAGGTACAGTGCCCTAAAAATGCTGCTTAACTTTTCAAAAACATATTTTCACCTTTACAAAAAAGATTTGGAAAATGTATGGTATCACTTGTGATGTCACATGCTTGTGTGAGCTATTCATTAACCCCAATATGAATTCCCATTTCACATAGAAATCCATCTATTTTAGGAAGAAAATAAATCTTATGATAGACATTTGAAGCATGAGCTTGCTAAAAAAATTTAAATGTGATAATATGCATATCCAGGTTGTACCACTTTTTTGTCAACCAAATAATTAAACATGGCTTACATCAGCTCAATCATAACCTTTCCATCTGAATGATATCTTCTAAAACCTTTTTGGTATTATGTGAATTTTTATCATATAAAATATTCTCTTGTGTTTGATCACAATCAATATTTTCTAACATATCCACCAATTGATTACCCTCCATATATGAATTTTTAATTTGGTAGGATGCTAGCTTGTTGATTATTTTCCATGCTTGCTCAAGTATATATTTTATTTTCCAATTATACACTTTTCTTTGTTTACATGCATTAATAATCATTAATGAATCCCCATCAATCTGTAAGGTGATCTTCAAATACATTGCCAATTGCAGACCATGCAATAGAGCCTGAGCCTCAACAAGGTTATTCATGCCATTAGGGAGATGAGTTGATTTGGCCAAAATGAGAAAACGCGTATGATCCCTAATAACCACACTTACCCCTAAGATCCTTGGGTTGCCACATGATACAACATCAAAATTCAACTTGTAAAAAATCTAAAGGTGAAGGTATCCATGCTATTTTACTTCTATCAATCTTCTATTTTGGATTTTGATGTAGAATTCCTTTAAAAGGAAGTACAATATTGTTCCACTACTGCATTAGTTTTGAATCCTGTTCTATGAAAACTCAATCAATATTCTTAGCTTTGCAGACATATGCATTTGTAATCTTAGATATTGAATATTTCAACTTTCTCAAAAACTAAGGAAACTTCACTCAATCCTATCTAAAAATCCACCCATTTCTTTCCCACCTGTTGGAGCCTAAAATTTCATGCAAATTTTGGCAAAATTTAGGGCTCCCATAATGAAAAATTTGATTTCAACACCCAAAAGTACACTAGTGAAATTTGCCTTAAAAGCCTATTTTGAAAAATCATAACTTCAAGTCATTCAGTTTCACACCAAATCACTTCACAAATATGTTCACCTACTATATGAAAATGTGTCCACCTGATTTCAGCTTCCCATGACCTGATTTGATGAAGTTTTGAAACACCAAATTGAAAGGTTCAGAAAAGGTTTGTTGTCTACACACAGTAAAATCTATCAAGGAGACCAACTTTTAAGACCAGCATTTATCAACTGAAAGATTTTCATGAAAAACTGATTGGAATTTAAGATTATTCCCACCTCAAGCTACCTTCATGCCAATTTTTAGAGCCTCAACACCTCATTTGGTATTTTTTCAAAATCAAAACCAAATGGACTTTGCACAGTTTTTCTGATTGCATTCCTAGAAAAAGTCCACAAAGGACACTTTAACATTCAATATCTTGTGAAGGATGAGGTTTGGTGAATAAACCTTTTGTACACATGTTCATTTTACCTAAGTGAACTAATATCCAGGGTGGCAGCTTCCCAGAATCAGATTTGATATTTTTCCAAAGGGGCAAGTTGGTGAGTTTCAGTTGACTTTTAACAATGGCAGTTTTCAGGAAATGTTGAGTAAGCAAATTTGGGTGTTTACAGTTTGCAATTCTGATAACTTCATACCAATTTGTCTTGAAACCACACTACCCTACTATTAATTAACATACTGGTGACTTTTCATGACTCTGGGAGAATGTTTGACCAATTTTCCAAAATAATTTTGGAGCCTACCTGGCTTGTTTTGGTCACAGTGCAAAAATAAAAAAGCAAGTTTTTATCACTACCCATTTTAGTTGAGAGGTAAGGTGTCATGGAACAGAATTATTTGTGGTTATTCTCAAAGGACCTCTAAGAAGTGTTGAATGGCCTAGGATAAGGCATCCACAATTGCAGTCGAATATGGCATTTTAAGATTGTTGTTTCTCCAATTTGAGAGGTTGTCCACAACTCTCTTGTAGTTATACACCAAAGCCTAACTAAATCCATTAAATCTTTCTTGAAAAACACTTCAAAGAATTTCTAGAGTATACTATACAGAACACGGATGAGCCCCACAAAACTCTAGAAGATACAATCTACAATGGATATAGAGCTACTATATTGAGGAACTTATGTTAACCTTTCAATTGTTCTATGGTGCACATATTATGTAAAGAAGATTTGGAAGCATTCAATTCACAGAGAGTTGGCATTATGCCTAGATTTGTAAAATAAAAAATCTCTTATAAATGACCTTTTCCATAAAGACATTCTAAACAAATGAAAGAATATAAGCTTCGAAAGAGGAAATAACATATAATAAAAGAGCTCTATATTCAAGGGAATATGCTGAAATCCAAAGAGATTTTTCATTTGGAGGCCTTCAATTTGCTAGGGTTTGACAATCTTTAGGAAGAAATCAACACATCAATGGATAATTTTTTGCCTTAATCATTTTCTTCAAAAGTTACGAGAGGTTGATATCAAGAGGTGGTTCAAGAATTTTATAGTGGATGGTCATACAAAAGGATAATATTCTAATATGTTCTTGAAGGAACTTCTATGACACATTTTTCTATGCCAACAACAAGAAATCAAGTTTTCAATGCCTATTTGACTTAATCTCGGACAGTAAAGTGGCTTACAGATCTCGTAAGATACAAGAAAGAGGCGTAATGTGCGACTTAATCAGATTGCAATGTTCAAGGTCATAGCACGACAAATAGAAACTGGGGAAACAAAAGCCATAATGAAAATGATAAGAGTGTGAAGATATGAGGAATTGCTAATAGACGCCATGAAAGAAATGATATAAGTGATGAAGAAATTAAAAGATATATGTGAGATTTTAAAGCTCCTCATCTGTGATTTACATTTTTTTATAGAAAGAAGTTGTAGCGCAACACAAGCTATGTATTCTATGTTATTATGACAAGAATAGTGTGCAAGCATCCATCAAAGCATGATGATTAAGAGATATTTATCATGTGTTGTAATTGCAAGTGCCTCGGTGGAAATGTATGCAGCATGGAAGCATAGGCAAGATGTGCCAACTGTTAGTTGTGGCAAGCCCTAATACACATGAATTTGATGAGAAAAAGATAGATTGGATGTTGACTACTATAAAACATTTGCTTAACGCTACCAAAGTTCATAAAAAAGCAGTAGAATGTGAAGATGCATTGAGACGCCTACAAAAAAATTTATAAGCCTCAGTAACAAGAGTATTTTGTGTCTTTTGCATCTGTTGGGAAATTCTTGAGCCTAAAAGGGCTCTATCCACATTCTTCACTTCAGCAAGATAGACATTGGAAAAATGAAAATGGTGGAACATGAGGTGAATTTGAGTCTTTTAGACAATGAAAGGTTGTGTCTAGAGAAAGAAGGTCAAGGGTGTTTGCAGTTAGGATTTTCATCTGATGTATTTGAGTTTGACAAGGGGATGTGTACATACCCGATAATTTGGTTACAATTTGTGGACTTAGAATTCAAAATTGTAGATGGTAATAATGAAAAGGTGAAATTTTCTATTGTAGAAAAGAGGGCATCTTAAGCAAGCAGTCACTGCTATGACCCAACAAGCGATGCAATATATTGACGAAACACCTGATTTGGATACATGAATTGAGCTCATCAAAACACTAAATAATATCTCTAAAAATAAGAAACCCTAGAGATGATGTAGTGTTGTGGTGGATTATGCAGTGAAAATCCATCAAGGAGAAAAGGAAGTATCAAAGTGACTCATTCTAAATTCCCCTCGATGGCCTAAAAGGGGCAATTGACTTGATCACTTTATCTAAGGGACTCTCATCACGGTCTCCCCGATGAGCTAATGAAACAAGTCACTATAGACATATCGGGGTGAGTGACATACATCGGGAGGACACACTTCATTGTCCCCCCGATAGCTCGAACAAAACATATCAAGCAAAATTTGGCATATCGATGGGAGTTATTTGTAAGTCTCTTCGATAGCATGAGAAGACAAAATCATGTGTGAAGGGTAAAATAAAATTCTATGGTGAATTCATTTTGAGGCTTTGGTGAAAAAGATAAAATATTATTATCATATGCAGTGAATATTTTGGAGATAATATCATTTTAAGAGAACACAAATTTCATCGATGGTAAATAAAATAAGATATTTTTACCGATGGGATTAAAGGGTAATTGTTTTTTACTTGAGGAATATTTTTCTTATCGAATGAAAATAAAGTTGTTGGCAAAGGAAAGATAATGACTATCATAAAAATTACTTAGTCTTCACGAAGATGCAAAGATGAAGATTAAAATTAAATATTTTAAATGAGAGGCTACACCGAACAAATGCGTGAAGGATCATGACCTTTGAAAATATAAGGTACATATGAGGGTAAAATCAAAGATGGGAGATTATCATTAGTAGGTTAGGAAATCATCATCACCACCATTCCACTTCCATCCATCTGTACTCATATTTAATACATCAAAAGACTTCTACTATCAATGTATTATTATTTGAAGTAAAATCAATGTAGAAGATTGCTCGAATTTGGTGATTTATTTTCAGTGTTCAACTATTGTGTCAAAATTAAATCTTATATGTTATTGTGTTGTCTCCAAAGTGGTATTCCTTTATTATTCAAATTTACACAATTTTTCAGGACACACTTGTTGTTGCTATGTGATTTTCTTGATTGGTTTCTGCCTAGAGTGAATTAAAATCATTTCAAGTAATTCATTTTAATTGGTTCCTACTCATGACTAAAATCCATTTTAAGTTGACTAATTCGATTGGTTTCCCTCAAGTCAAGAATTAAAATCCTTTCATGATATCACAGTAATAAGGGAATATAGCACTGGGATTCGTAAATAAGAGTACAATAACTAACAAACTTGCACCTTTGTACAAGCTGCAAACATCCAAGTGCCCAACAATTTAGAGTTAAGCTGAGAAGTAGATCCACCTACCTTACATATTTTTCTCCATTATCACACAAATCCAACTCCATTCGCCCAATAGGATTAGGCACTAGTAATACTTAGAACATTTTATACAAACTTTACTCATGCCCCTAATTCTCAAAACATCGATAATAGGAATTAGTTATTAGCCTAGCGTCTATTTCACATCCACATGCCATTGTGAATAGATCACTTGAGTTAGATACTATATTTAAACCTTCAAATCTACCTTATCATTTAGGTACACTCGCCTAGGTTTAGCAAAGCCTAAAGAGCAGGGGGTTATCAATCATATTCGCCTCGTTCATTAGCTAAAAATGCACTAAGAGATTGACATCCTCTTAAGGTTCAAAACCTACATTTTTGAGACCTAACACCACCAAATGCTCCATAAAATTACTAACGAAACCACTCTCCAGATGCATGTGAAGAACGATGACTTATACAAAATTGGACAACTTGTAAAAAGATCCCACAGATTCTTTGGCAAGGGTGAATACCAATTTAATTTGATTCTAATGAATGACCAATATGCATGTGCAAAGGGAAAATGAATGAATAATTGGTTTAATTCCTCCATCTCCTCACCACACAAGACACACTTGAATTGGGTTGTGATTCCAAGCTTAGCAAGTCTATCACTTGACATAATTCTATTTTTTATAGCCAACTAACAAAAACAACTTGCTTTAAGTAGCATTGTTGAATTCCAACAGAAAGAGAGAGCTCTTAAAGGTTTACTACATACTCCCTTACCCATTATTGCCTTATAGCCCATTTTAACTGTATAAACACCTGATTTGGATGTTGCCCACATAATATTATTCACTACATCTGAAAAGTACAACTATCTTTCTTTTAATATGATACTAAGAACTTATTTGTGATTGTTTGGGAAAGGAATGGAAGATAAATATTTCCAAATTACTACCCCTATGTGTTCATCTATTGTTTGAAAATAATCACTTTTTCCCCCCAATTGGCACTAAGGTAAACTTCTATGCCATGAATATTTTGGATTGTGTTTAGAGGAGGTTGTCTTTGCCAAGAATCCTTCCAAAAATTTGCTTGATGTCCATTATGAATCTCCCAAGTTAGGTAAGGGGTGATTACCTTTCTACAATTTAATAGAAAGTTCCACATTGTAGAGCCTTGTGGTGGATTTGAAATTGTGAATATTCTATTCGGATCTGCAACATCCAAATACTTCACTTGCATGACCTTGCACCACTTTTCTTGGGGTTTGGAGTACATTTTCCACACTAACTTGGCACCTAACAATAGGTTTCTAGCCAACAAGTAATGAATACCAACACCCCCTTTCAATTTGTCTTGACATATTTTTTCTGATGAAATTAGTGGAATCTTTTTCATGTTATCTAAATTTACCTTCCATAAAAAATTCCTTATTAGCTTCTCAATTTCAATAATTATCGATTTGGGAGATTTTAGCACTACCATATAGTAGTTAGGAACTGTAAAAAGGCCTAATTTGACCATTAGAATCCATCTTGACAATGATAACCAGCAGCCCTGCCAACTAGCAATCCTTGATTGAATATTTTGAATAATATTTTCCCAATAGGAAATCCTATTTGCACTTGTGAAGAAAGGAGTTCTGAGATATTTACAAGGTAGTATTGTCATTTGAAAGCCCATCAGTTTCACAATTTTCCTTTATAAACCTGCCTTGATATTAAAAGTATAGATCTTTGATTTCTCTGCATTTATTTTCTGACCTAAGGCAAGAGAATACTTATCCAAGATAGATTTGATATTTTTAGCTTCCTGAAGTGTTGCCTTGCCAAATAAAATTGTGTCTTCTGCAAACAAAGAGTTTGTAAGAGAAATTCTTGTTGAAGAAATAGGTATTCATTTCCACTTTCCCTGAACATGGGGATTTTTAACTGATCTACTAAGAGCCTCTAATAAATATTATAAAAAGAAAAGACGATAGTGGGTTACCTTGCCTTACCCGTTGAGTAGAGCTAAAAAACCTATTGGTGATCCATTGATGAGCACGAAAAATTTCGCTCCTGTCAAACATGATAGTACCCACTTGCACCATTTACTGTGAAAACCAAATTTCTTCAACACTTGTAGTAGAAAAGTCCAATCCAATTTATCATAAGCTTTCATCATATCCAGCTTAATGATAAAAGAGGAAATATATTGTGTGAAGAGATGGAATGAAGAACCTCATGAGAAACCAAAGCTCCTTCTTTTGTCTCCCTACCAGGCACAAACCCTCCTTATTCTTCTGATATTATATTAGGAATTATTGGCAACAATCTAAGATACATAGCTTTAGTGAAAATCTTGTAAATGTTGTTACAAAGAGATATAGGATAGAATTCTGCAAAAGACTTTGGGGTCTTTACCTTTGGGATTAAAGCTATGTGAGTGACATTGAATTTCTTTAACATGGAGCATGATGATCTAGATTCTTTCAAGTCCTTATGAAGATCATTGCCAATAAAATCCCAACATTTTTGGAAAAAAAATAGCTATAAAATTATAAGGCCCTGGAGCCTTGTCTAGTAATAGTGAAAAAACTACCATTTTCACTTCTTCCAAAGTGAAGGGTGATGAGTTAAATATAACCTCATCATGATAACATAATAAAACCCTTCCTCATATATGAAAAATACTTATTCTCTACCAATTAATTAAACTTTAGGCATAATAATTGCTTATCTTTTGAGAAAAATAGTACAAACTTTATTTCTTGTGATTTATTGAAGTATCTTGCCAATGTGGATTTAATGGGTAGTTTTAAGTGTTTTGTAGGATAATAATCGTTCATCATACAACAATCAAAAGTGTTCAACCAACACGAGCTCCAGAATAAATTAAAGACATGTGTTGGGAACATGCTCCGAAACTTTAGGATGATGGACCAAAATTATAGTTTCTTCTAGTTAAATTTATGTTATGTTTTAAAGTTTAAGACTTCGTGGCTCAACTCGAGCCTCTTTGATATTTATGTAATGGGCATTTAAATATATAAAGTTTGTTCAAAATTTTGTATAGACTTTTTCAATGGTAATCTAAACCATCTAAAATATAGGATTTAGTTAGAAGCTTTTTATAAATATGTAATCTCCAGAAGTAAAAGGAGGCAGAATAGTATTGTTATGTTGTCGACATACTTTTTGAGTATATATGAATAAAGAAACTATTGCATATCAATCTCTGAGTTGTTGAAATTATGGATGAAGATTAATTTTAATGGAAGAGCTTTCAATTACATTGTGCATGTGACCTGAGAACGTAGGAGCCTGAGAGTTGTCCACTCAAGGGGTGTTAGACTAAATAGATGAGTACTTTCCTTTTAAGAATTCTTTCATTTTTATTGCATGAATAATAATTATGAGTGTAGTCATTTTTCATGTTAATTATGTAGATAGTAATTAAGTATGTCGTCTTAGAGTCTGAAGTTCCAAAGCACCCGTTGTCTTTCATTTCCGTAGTTACTTTTTGTTAATTGTTAGAACTGCTAATGTTATTAATTAGATGTTTCATGGATTGTTTATAAGTTTTTCTACTTTTGTAGTTTGCATGCTTCTTAGTTTAGTTATTTATGTGTTTACTAGTTTAGTTGTCGTGCTTTCTAGATTAATTATTTTATACTTTCTAGTTTAAATACTTTCCAGTTTTTTAGATAAATTATTTTCTAGTTAATTAGTCAAACGACCTTAGGTTAAGATTAATTTTAGTTTCTCTAAAAATATAGAAAATCTAAGAGAGATAGTCAATTCACCTTTTATTGCAAATAGCCTTGGACACTGCCCAGTCAATATATTGATGTTTTATCTTCTAAAGTAATGGTACCTAACGACAGCCTATCACTTTTTGGCTCTATTGTCAGGGACAACTTTCTTTTTGAGTGTTAATAGAAGATACCTTGAATACCTCTTTTAGGCCCAAAATACCCTTTTGGCTTCCCATTCTTCATGGTCAAGAAAAGAGGCCCTCACAGAAGATTTATACCAAAGATCCCCCCAAAATACATCCCAATCATACCTAGGGAGGACCAAGGCTCAAAGGACCACTCTGTTGAAGAATTACTTGAGCCTAATCCACCAAAGACTTTCCACTATTTTCCTAAAGATCATCCAATAGAACAACCCGTCGTTGAGGAAATTATCCAAGAGGAACACATTCCTTTGGACATCATGGGTGATCGTAGGGCTGAATCTAACCGGAATGATGCTAATTGTAATAACAATGATCATCTGGCACCATGAACATTCACTTATCCTATTACTCTAGATGCAGATGATGATACTACAAGGAAAATCATCTCTCCAACTTTCCTGCCAACCTTTAGAGGTTTGTCCTCAGAAGACCCAAACTAGTTTATTTTTGAATTTAAGGTCCTATGTCAAACTTATGACTATAAAAATGATAACTAGAAACTGAAGTTGTTTCCTTCTACTTTGAAGGACATGGCCATGCGTTGGTTTATGGGATTAGTTGTTGGGTCTATTACGTCCTGGGATGACATGGAGACTGCTTTCATACAAAAATATGAGAGCTATTGTAGGGTGAGTGATCATAAGGAGGAGATGTTTAAACTTCGGAAAAACAAGGATGAGAGTCTAGAGGATTACCTAGACAAGTTTCTCTTCTTGTCGAAACGATGTGGAGAAGAGGTCATAAGTGTTGAGATTCTCAAGACTGTATTTCTTAAGGGACTCAATGAGGATGCAAGAAGAATCCTTGATCTAATGGGAAAAGGAGATGTGTCTCAATTAGGCCTTGATGACATATGCAAGTTGTGTCAGAATTTCTCACATACTCGAGGAGGAATCCACAAAACTACTCTTTTTAAAGGGTCTAACAAAATAGGCAAGCTCCAAGAAGAAATAGTGAACCTCAAAATGGACATACATGTTCAACTAAACACTACACTGGATGGCATACAAGCTAAGACCTACAATCCTGAGACTTTTTCCATCTACTATCCTCAATGTAGAAATAAACATCTTTTGAGAGAATGTCTGCTAGACAAGGCTCCTGTTTGTCAACTTTGCAAGCAAAATCATCCTACAAACCAGTGTGAGCTTCTTAATGACCTCAAGAATTCCAAGAAAAGGACTGCACAAGTTGAGGAACAAATTAATGTGGTAAATCAACACCAAGGAGGGAATTTTTCTTATGGGAAAAATTCCAATCCTACTTGGAGACCTCAAAACAACTGGGTTAATAATCAATGGACTCCATCTTGGCCTCAACCACCACCTTAACAACCTAATTGGGGAGCTCCCTATTAGGAACCCCCTGAATGGGTGAACCAATCATAGGGAACTCAGCAGTGGCCAAACCAAACTCAACAACAATGGTATCCACAACATACTACTCCTCAATGAAACCAAGGACAAAATCAATTATATACTAGCCCTCGGAGGAATCAACAAAAAAATTTGCTACCGCCACCCCAGAATCCTCCACAGAGTGAACAGATAAATCAACCTCAGCTTTTGGTGCAACCACTTCCCAATCCTAGGAATAATAGATAAAATACTTTGGTATACTCTACCGAATAGGATAATGTTACCGGACTTAATGCCATACATTGTGGAAATGTTCAGTTGCGCTCTGGTAGAACAATTCAACCACCAACCATTGAAGAAATTATGGATGAGCCTACTCCCAAAACTCCTAAAAAGGCCACTCCACCTCTAGACCCCAACCACACTGTTACCACAGACACCACTCTACCACCATTTTCAGTAGGAGCTTTCGACTTACCTTAGGAGGAGGGAGGTCAGTCTCCAACTGATCTTAGGAAGGATACCACTCCAAAAGAGAAAACTCAAGCACCATTTCCGAAGTGCCTAAGACCAACCATTCTAAAAGATACTGTGGAAATGCCTTTGACCTCTGAAATTGTGTTAATACAAGAAATCAAACAACTGCAAATAGAGGTTCCCTTGTTGCAAGCAATAAAGGAGATTCCGGAGTTGAACCATCTGATCAAACAATTGTGCATTAAAACTATGGGGAGGAAACTAAAGAGAATAAATACTATGCACATTGATGTTTGTTTAGCTAAATTTTTATCTGGAAATACCATTGCTCCAAAATATGATGATCCTGGTAGTCCACTGATAACTATCATGATTAATGAGGTAGCAATACCTAATGAATTAGTGGATTTAGGAGTAGCCATTAACGTAATGACTGTGGACGTGATGGAAAAATTAGGTCTCACTAATTTACGTCCCACAAATATAGTGTTGCAGATGGCAAACCAGTCCATAGCCATTCCCAAGGGTGTTATTGAAAACATTCTTGTCAAATTTCATGGATGGGAATATCTAGTGGACTTCTAGGTAATTCAGTCGCTTACACCCAAAGATAGTTATCCGATAATTCTTGAAAGACCATGGTTGGCCACTATCGCAGCTAAAATCGACTACAAAGAGAAAGGAATGACCATTTCACATGGTCCAAATAGTAAATGTTTATTCCTGTACCCTCCTGCTAAACCCACTGAATATAACAAAGTTTGGGTTGATGAACTAGAAGAGTCTAATGGTCAAAACAGTTTGGCCTCATTAGCCATGGTAGTTATTAAACAAAATGGAGAAGAATTAGAGGATGAGTTAGTAAATGATATAGCACACCTTTCCATAGGCTCATGTGATGAGGAAATGGTGGATGCACCATAAATTTTAGGACAACCAATCGATGTACATGGGATTGAACAGAATTATACTACTATGGGAATGCCTTGTCCATTGGCCAATATGATTCCCAGAACTAACCATTTTTTTGAGGACATTGCTATATTTCATTGAATTATACCTCATATTTGTCCTCTTAATACCTTGTTACGACCAATAAATACTGTCACTTCCGCCCATCTGGGAATAAAAACAATTATGCTACTCCCAGGAAAAACCTTGAACATCAATAGTTGGCTGACAGAATCAAAAGAGGATAGATTATTAAATGTTTTGGTAAAAAGGTCTAAATATTTTGCTTGGGACTATACGGACAAGAGGGGAATTCATCCAAGTGTTTGTACACATCACATATATACTGATCCTAATATAAGGCCAGTACGTCAGCCATAGAGGAGACTCAATCCTGCATTAAAAGATATTGTCAAAATTGAAATTGAGAAACTCCTTCGAGCGAGATTTATTTATCCCATTTCTGACAATAAGTGGGTTTCACCTCAAGTTGTAGTGCCAAAGAAAAACAAAAAATGGAGAATATGCATGGATTACAGAGAACTTAACATTGATATTATTTTCCCCTACCATTTGTAGACCACGTTCTGGGCAATTTGGCTGGGAGGAAATATTTCTCCTTTTTTTATGGATTTAGTGGTTACAACTAGATTCAGGTAGCACCAGAAGACCAAGATAAGATGACATTTACTTGTCCATGGGGAACATTTTCATATCGTTTTCTTCCCTTTGGACTTTGTAACGCCCCTACAACTTTCCAAGAGTCATTTTGGCTATATTTGTTGAGCTTGTCAATGATTGCATAGAAGTCTACATAGATGACTTCACTCTCTATGGGTCAGCCTATGGTGAAGCCCTTCAAAACTTGGATAGGGTTTTAGAAAGATGCGAGGATCACCGAATATCCCTTAGCCATGAAAGTTGTTTGATAATGGTGGAACAAGGAATAGTCTTAGGTCATCATATCTCTTCTGAAGGAATTAAGGTTGATCCTAAGAAAATTTAAGTCATTCAACAACTGACTACTCCTCAGACGCAAACGGATGTTAGAATTTATCTTGGTCATGTTGGATACTATCAGAGGTTTATAGAAAGCTTCAGTAAGATAGTGGCCCCTATGTTTTCCCTTCTTCAGAAAGACATGGAGTTTAATTGGACACTTGAGTGTCAACTATCATTTGGAACAATAAAGGAGAAACTTATCTCTGCTCCTGTTCTGTGTGGGCCAAATTGGAATCTTTCATTCCACATTTATACCAATGCTTCAGATGACGTAATTGGTGTATTATTAGGGCAAGAAGATGAGAATGGGGGTAAATATACCATCTATTTTATTAGTAAAAACCTGACATCTGCTGAGAGAAACTACACACCAATAGAAAAAGAATTCTTGGTTGTGGTACATGCCATTAAAAAGTTTCACCATTACATTACAGGGTATAAAGTTACTGTTTATATAGACCATTCAACTGTTAAATATCTGATGAATAAACCTGTAGTAAATGGATGATAATTAGGTGGTTATTACTCCTTCAGGAGTTTCATGTAACAATAATTGACAAGCCAGGGAAATTTAACGTAGTAGTAGACTTTGTGTCTCGAATTAAACAAGAAGGTCAGGACTATGCACTTGTACAAGATGAGTTTCCAGATGAAAATTTATTTTCTATCTCTATAAAGACCCCTTGGTTTGCTGGCATTGCCAATTATTTAGCCACCTCAGAAGTACCGCCTGGGTTTACATCAAAACAGAGGAAGCAACTTGTTAGAGAGAGTGTCCCATTTAAATTGATTAATGGGATACTATTCCGTTGTGGCCCTGACATGGTCTTAAGATGATGTGTTAGGGCAGATGAAACATACATTATCCTTAGGGCCTGTCACAATGATCCTTTTGGGGGTCATTATTTTGCAAAGAGAACTTCTCATAAGATCTTGGGTGTTGGGTATTATTGGCCTTCAATGTATAAAGACGTCAAAAAGTATGTTCATCATTGCGATGAATGTAAAAGGGTAGAAAGACCAACAACTTCTACTGAAATTCCTTTGCAGCCACAGGTAGTCCTTGAACCATTTGAGAAATGGGGACTGGATTTTATCGATCCCATATATCCTTCCTCTCAAGGGAAAGAATACATATTGGTTTGGACTAATTACCTTACTAAATGGGCAGAAGTTCAAGCCCTACGAGTTGCTAGAGAGGAACAAGTCACTGACTTCCTCTATAATAAGATCTTTCTGGGGTTTGGAGCTCCCAAAACCATTGTTACAGACCAGGGATCCCAATTCATGTCCAAAGTTCTCTTGGCATTCACGAACCATTTTCAAGTAAGTCATAAGAATTCATCTCCTTATCACCCTCAGGAAAAAGGTCAAGTGGAGGTGACTAATAGAGAGCTAGAGAACATATTAATGAAAATGGTTTCTTTAGAGAGAAGAGATTGGGCTAGGAAATTTTTTGAAGTCATTTGGGTGTACAACACAACATGGAAACCCACAACTGGGTTTAGCCCCTATGAGCTTGTTTTTGGGAAGAAACCTCTCTTGCCCATTGATTTTGAACTCTAAACTCTGAGAACAGCTATGGAGTTGGGCCTAGATCTTAAACGAGACCAAGTGGAGCGAGTTTTACAGCTAAGTGAGTTGGATGAGCTTCGTTTGGATGTTTTCCATCAAACTGAGTTGGTTCAACAACAACGAAAGGTTTGGCATGACAAGCACATTAAAGAAGGAGAGTTCCATAATGGTGACTGGGCCTTGCTATTCGATTCTAGGTATAAAGATCACCATAGAAAACTCATAACTCATTGGATGGGTCCATATGAAATTTTTAAAGTGTTTTCAAATGACACAGTTCAGCTAAAACCTATTGATGGTGATACACAAACTCTCTTGGTAAATGGTCATCGCCTACATAACTACCATAAACTTGTTAACAAGGAGGATTTTACAAAATTGGTAGAAATGCAGGGGGAAATCCAATACATTGACTCTGCCTTGGTAGAGTCAATATAAACCTTGCATAATTTTTTATTTTTAAAAAAACTATAAATATATGAAAAATTGTAATAAAAAGGCATGTGTACAAATTTGTTTCAAAGCATTTTTCATTAATTTCTATTTCATTGGACTTGGCTAAATTTTGTTTTCATTTTGCAGGACTTTACTATAAATCAAAAACAACTTCTAGAGCACCTTGCTACAATGCTTTGAAACTTGTTAGTTTGGGTGCCTCGGTGCTCCAGAACTCACCTTCGATTGCAGCGGCGCTCTAGAACTTATGAGCTCGATTGTGGTGGTGTCTAGAACTTGTGAGCTTTGATGCCCAGATGCTCCATAACTTGCATTTCAACTCATCGCATCATGCATTTTGTTCCTGTAGAATGGTGATTGGTTGAGAAAAGCTCCAGAAGTTCAAGTTCACTCATACATCCATTTTTTTCCTTCGATTTCTACTCTGACTACATTTTTTGACGATGCTCCAGAACCTTCCTTTGGTTTCTACTCCGACTGCATCTTTCGACAATGCTCTGGAACTTTCCTTCAATTGTTGCGTCGGCTGCATCTTTTGACGATGCGCCGAAACTTGTCAAGTTCAATGCTCCGATGCTCCAGAACTTATCCACCTTCTTCGTTTCAAGTGTATGCCTCAAGCGTGCTCCGGAACTTATTCACTCGTTTTGAGCACGTGCTCATAAGCGTGCTCTGGAACTTATCCATTTCCATTTCACCCGCCATTTTCCATAAAATTCAAATTTCTTTCTGATGCCTTGATTTTTCAAACCCGTGTACACATGCGTCCTTTTTAAGTTGTCACTTTGGTATCCGTGCTTAGTGTGGTTATTCTGACTCGCCACCATTTTTCCATCATAAATAAAAGCCATTATGACAACCTGTCCTCATTTATGACATTGACATTCACAAGCTGCCTCACTCATATCATAATAAATATGTTGCCACCTTAACCAATACCATTTTGTCATCCTGTTAAATCAGCAAAGGTACGTAATCTTCAAGCGGTCATAGAATGTAAGTAAGTACAAATTTTCTCTTAAATAAGTAGTTATTTTTTACTAAGGTGTAATTAATTGGCACGAGTTTCTCCCTTCCTAATTTAGTAACTTGAGCAACTAATTGATTAACTGGCAGTACGACACTCTTTTTGCACTCCTCCATGCAAATTATCATAATTGCACAATAAGGTTTTAAACAAAGACAAATAAATAATTGTTCCTCGATTATATTTTTAAAACAATTTTGCACAAGCTTCTTGCACTGTAAAAAATTTCAGCAGAATTGAAAGAGTAGAGACAAAAAAAAGGGGGGTGTGAAGAATAAATCAAAGTTGGCCTCAACGAATAAATTACTGGAATTAAGCAGCGTTTCTAGTTTATTTCAGGAAGTGGGATGGTTGGACTTTATCAAAAAGTTTGAGGGATATAACGAGCAGTTGGTGAAAGCATTTACAGAAAATTATTCCAATTGCCAGGGATACTACATGGGAAGCATTTTCAGGTGAGTCCGAAAGTCATTTCTCGCCTCTCTAGTTTAGATAATTCTAGTATTAAGTTATCTGAAACTTCTTAAATTATATATCAAAAGTTATCAAAATTATTTCTTAGAGAGGGAGACCCTCAACCCATGATAGTTATTAGTACTAGAGGACACAACAAAGAGTTTCAAAGGACCTCCATATTAGAACCCTGGGGAACAGTTGTTGCATGGATCATAAAATATTTTACTTGTGAAGGCCAAATTACTACTGTGGTAGGAACTTCCTTTCGTATGCTTATACACTTGTGTCATGGGAAAGAAGACCCTGCTTTTAGGGTCAATTTGCCTGACTTTTTGAGTGAATCTGTCATATCCTCCATAAAAAGATATAAAGTTGGTTCAGATCCATTGAAACACCATGGATTAATTCAATTCATCTGTAAATATCATTTTCGAAAGAAACCTAAAAGTAAGTGGGAGAAATTTCTCTAGAAATTTGAAAAATCTTTGCCCAAAAGAAAATTAGAAGAAGGGGAATCCTCCAAACAAATTGCTTCGCCTTTTGGAGAAACTTTCCCTGAGGCCTCAAGAGCTCCTGAAGCTCAAATTCCCATAACCCCCAATGATGATGCACCATAACCTCTAGCCAATGAATTGAGAACCCCAGACCAGTCAAGAGATGTTGAAATTATCCGTGCATGTGTAGAAAGAGTTCCCTCTAGGAAGAGGAAAAGAAGGTCAACTATTACTTTTCAGAACATTCCTCCCTTGAGAAGAAGCAAGATATTGTCATCTGAGTCTACAAAAACCCCAATTCAAGACATAGGGAGTGTTTCAAAGAAAAAAGGAGTCTAGAAAATGAGGAAAGTTAATAAAAACTGAGGACCCCACTGATAATGTGGAAATAAAGAAAACAGGGGAGCAAGTTTATCAGTCCCCAAAGGTTGAAGGAAAAGAAATACCTCCCCACATAGGACAAGAGGAAGAGGCTCCTGCTAAAGAAATACAAAAAGAAGAAAGGGAACAATCTCCACCTTTTATGGAGGTTGAGGATAATGGTTTAAAAAAATTGTCTCCTATTGTAAATAAAGTTATTGAAATCGCTGAAAATGATAGTGTTAATTCAGAGTTAGAAAAATTGAAATTGGAAATTGCTGAGTTAAGAAATCAATTGCAAAAAAATGAAGAACATATTGTATAGCAACAAAAGGAAATAGAAATACACATTGCTATGATAGAAAAAAGGGATCAGGAGATTCAAAATTTGAAATTGCAAATAGAAAAGAAGGATGCATTTATTATTGAATTGTAGATACAAATTCAAAGATGGAATCAAAAGAATAAGATATATAATGTTAATGTGTCTGATAAGGATAAACAAATTGAAAGTTTAAAAAATAATTTTATGTAGTTATTTCAAGCTTTTGAAGAGGAAAAGAATAGACATAATGAAGAATTAAATGTTTCTCTTAGTAAAATTGTGGAATTGGAACAAGATTTGCAAGAAAGCACTAATAAACCAATAATGGAATCAAAGGGAACTCAGACTAAACTAACTATAATGGAATGGTTTCAAGTCCGAATTCCCTCATTATTGATGAAGTGTATGGAAAGATGTTATTTCTTGAGGGATGCTAGGATTGAGAATATCAGGTTGAAAAAGGAGTTGGTATTGCTCAAAGAGTCATTTGATAGGGTTTATAGGGAAAAACAAGATGCATGCTAAATAGGATAATTTCTATTAGCATGTAGGAGACCATCAAGGCTATATGCTATGTTTTTAAATGAACAATTGTTAAGATGGAAATTGCTGAGAATCTATCATAACCAGCCACATGACCCTAATGATCATGAATTTGTTAAAGTATTTTTAGAATCAACTCTTGAGCAACAAGATATGTTATGTGAATTCTTTGTTCAAAATTTACTGATGAAAACACATTCTGATTTATTTATTAACATTTTTGTTGGAGAGGTGCAATTGAGATCTTTTTTATCTATTATGCGTAATCAGGTTCATTGGCAAGAGCGCACTAGAGAATACTCTCAAGTAGAGAAGAAAGTGGGTCTTCATATGAGACACCCCAACAAGAAACCTATAGCTTTCAAAGCATACTTTTAGTTGTTAAAACTGAAGAAACTGTGAATCAAAGATATAATGATAACCTCCGACTATGTTACAATCATTTCATGGAATAGGGACCAAAATGGATTGGTAAGGCTTGGCATGCCTGTGAAGAGAGATACACCCCATTACCAGTATACTTGAAGAAAAGAGAAGTGATCTCCCCTCTTAACATCAAATGGTCCTACAAAAGAGCATATGCCTTGGCCAAAATCTTAAAAGACCTCATAACAGATCGGATGGGGATGAGGTACATACCTCCCCTATTGCTTTCACCACAACCTACTTTTTATATTAATACAGATAAAGATAATGGAGCCTTCAACATGTGGAAAATGAGATTTACTTATCGTCAAGGCTTCCTATATGAACCTAAGGAGTTCAATAAAACAACAGATGATCTGTATGATATTAGTGTTAAATATGAAGAATTGAATAGAGAAGGAGGGTAGGGGTCATAGTAGAGGGCAGGAGGATTTTCCAAAAATTAGGAAGGGGAGGAAGTGATGAGGTAAAAATAACCTCACCATGGTAACATAATAAAACCCTTCCTCATATATGCAAAATAATTATTCTCTGCCAATTAATTAAACTTTAGGCATAATAATTGCTTATCTTTTGAGAAAAATAGTACAAACTTTATTTCTTGTGATTTATTGAAGTATCTTGCCAATGCAGATTTAATGGGTAGTTTTAAGTGTTTTGCAAGATAATAATCGGTCATCATACAATAGTCAAAAGCGTTCAACCAGCACAAGCTCCAGAATAGATTAAAGACATGCATTGAGAATATGCTCCGGAACTTTAGGACGATGGACTGAAATCATAGTTTCTTCTAGTTAAATTTCTATTATGTTTTAAAGTTTAAGACTTCATGGCTCAACTCGAGCCTCTCTAATATTTATGTAATGGGAATTTAAAGACATAAATTTTGTTCAAAATCTGTTATAGACTTTTTCATTGCTAATCTAAACCATCTGAAATATAGGATTTAGTTAGAAGCTTTTTATAAATATGTATCTCCAGAAGTAAAAAGGAGGCAGAATAGTATTGTTATGTTGTCAACATACTTTCTGAGTATATATGAATAAAGAAACTATTGCATATCAATCTCTGAGTTGTTGAAATTATGGATGAAGATTACTTTAAATGGAAGAGATTTCAATTACATTGTGCATGTGACCTGAGAATGTAGGAACCCAAGAGCTGGAACTCAAGGGGTGTTAGACAATAGATGAGTACTTTCCTTTTAAGAATTTTGTCATTTTTATTGCATGAATAATAATTATGAGTGTAGTTATTTTTCATGTTAATTATGTAGGTAGTAATTAAGTTTGTCATCTTAGAATCTGAAGTTTTGGAGCACCCGATGTCTTTCATTTATGTAGTTACTTTTTGTTAACTGTTAGAACTGCTACTATTATTAATTAGATGTTTCATGGATTGTTTACAAGTTTTTCTACTTTTGTAGTTTACATTCTTCTTAGTTTAGTTATTTTTGTGTTTACTAGTTTAGTTTTTGTGCTTTCTAGATTAATTATTTTGTGCTTTCTAGTTTAAATAATTTCTAGCTTTTTAGATAAATAATTTTCCAATTAATTAGTTAAACAGCCTTAGGTTAAGATTAATTTCAATTGCTCTAAAAATACAAAAAATCTAAGAGAGATAGTCAAGTCACCTTCTATTGCAAATAGCCTTGGACACTGCCTGGTCGATATATTGATGTTTTATCTTCTAAAGCAATGGGACCTAACAACAACCTATCAAAGGGCTTAATAAGACTTGCATTTTGTTCTTCAGTGATTAAAGTTGGAATTTCTTGTAACATCTCCTCCATCTCCTTCTCAATATGAGAAGACTTAAAATAATCGATCTAAAATTACTTTTTAAGATGGGAGACTTACTCATAGATCATGATCTATGGGTTGTGATGTCTAAGAATAAAAAATACATAATCTATTTTTTTTAGATTGTAGGAATCAATAGGGTATTTGTCCCCCTATAAACTGCAGTGCGCCTAGTAAACTTTTTTCACGTGACCGGTGGCACTAGCGCGACACGCCCTCTGGTACCATGGGTTTGGGGGGAGACTAGACCTTGTGACCTCTTGCCTGCAACAAGATGCTTTAGCCAATCGAGCTAGGCCCCCCGATCCATTTTATTTAAGTTTTGAATAAATAAAATAATGTTAGATATTATGATTATTATCATCTTTTATTAATTAATTATTATTTTTAATTAATTAATTATTATTAACATATAATTAATTAATAAATACTTTTATAATAATTTAGAATACTTATTATTAAGTTTTCAAGTTCCATTAGGAAGGGGTCATGATATCATGACCCCTCCATAACATTATTTTCATGTGATTTCCTATTGACATAATCAAAGATATCTCATCTTGGCTTGTAGACCTCATTTGAGCTTTATTTATTCATGTTTTTACCCTTTATTAAGCTAAATAGCTTTACTATCTATAATAACCACATTGTTTTATATTCTTCAACCTATGATTTAGCATGCTCCCACTCTCTCTCTTTGATGTTCTCAATATTCATTAGTCCCCTTGAACCAATAAAACTGATCACTACTCCTCTCTATCAAGAATGTGTCATGATCTCTTGCATAGTATTGTATTCCATGTTCTCATTATGATCTCATAATTTTTTGCATGAAACCCCATCCAATAATTCACATGATATTTTTTCTAATAAGATTCAATACCTCTTTCATATTTCATGATCTTTACATGTATCCTCTTTAGACCACTGCCACTTATCACTCTTGAAATGTCTTGCTTGCTCAGTCCCGCGGCTTGCCTACTCAACCACTTCATAAAAATGGTGCACCTTTGTTTCCTAAGTGCTTTGACATCATTTTCTAGCATACACCAATCATTGTCCAATTTTTTTTATTTAAGGACTTGTGCACCCCAAAAACCTATTTTACTTCATCACATCATCCTATTTATGTTTTTTACTATGACATCATTTTATCTTTGATTTTATGTCAATTCCATTCTCTTATGTATGCCTAAAGCACGTAATCCTAGTCCACACCTCTCACTACATCATAAATTTCATGAGCCAATGGGAAAAACCTAAATCCTATCAAGCTCTAACATCTTTTGGCATTGTGCTAGTTATTGATCACCTCTACCATTTCTTTCATCACGAGGTTTCTGCATCTCCATCTTGATGCATTGTGTACTTCCACTTGATAATGGAACAATCTATAATTCCACCATGTCACACTTTTAGGGCCCACCATTATGTCATCACCTTCATGGATATATGGCAAATGATCTTGTGACCACCTCGAGCTTATGCATCATCTCTTAACCAATGGTAAAACCTAAAGTTTTGTTGAGCTCTAACACCCCCTACCTATACTATGCAAACCATAGATCATGGATATTATTTGATTGCTCTTGTTCCTCCCATTATTCTACGAGCTCATATTTCTCCCTTTGCATTCATGTGGCTCAATATAATTAGATCTACCAATATAGTAGGCTCATCCCCTATGTTGTAAGGTGTTCCATTTTTTAGGCCGCCACACATTATCATCACTTGATGTAATCTTGAAAGTTGGATATTAATAGTCCATTTTTTTATTTGTTGGTGTGAACAAATTACATTACCTAACTAGCTTACTTCTTAGGTCCTATTCACACTATGTTAGCTAAGTTAACTTAGGGAACTTTTAAGTTATTTAATTTTCATGTCTCATGTTATATGATTGTGATATGTATCATAATCTTATGTTGTCCTATACTTTCATCTTGCATAAATAAACAAGTCCTCTCTTGTACATTATGTATCATTGATGAGAATTTTATCATTGTATTATTATTACATTCATATGATCAAATAATTTATTTCTAAATACTCTCTTATGCAAGGTTGGTTTTAGTTTAACAAGTGATCCAAGGAACTCAATTCTTTGCATGACTCTTCTAGTACTTGTAGTATCAAAGCTTCAAATCTATACATCACTTTTCAAATATGAGAGTGATTAAGCTATAAGATTTAGTTATGTACATTTCTAGACAAAAAGGACCTCACCATTAACTATGGAAGGCCTAAATACCCTTATTTTCATATATGACGCTCTATAATTTGGAGTGAGGAAAAATGTATCTATATTTTAAAGATTTGCAAAAAAATTATAAAAAATATTTCATATTGTATGGCTTTTACTTTGTATCAACACTAATAGATATTGGTACATTCGATAAAATGTAGGTAGAATATTCTCTACATAATCTATTGTGCCAACATATCTTCATAGTACTACTTACATTAGCTAAGTGTTGACAAGTATAGACTATCAAATTTTTGTTTGAATTTCTTAAATAGATTTTATTATATAAATATTTTACAAATTTTCATCTTCAATATTGAATATTTAGGCTCATATTCAAACTCTTTACCTGGCATTTCTTAATCTATTATATATTGGTAGGATTAAAGTGCCATCAACCTTGTAAATCCTATGCATTTAATTACTCCTAATATTTTTTGTAAATCACTCATAAGTGATGAAGGTTTCACTTATAGTTGTAATTTTTTTATTAATGTTTTACTAAAGCAATAGATTGTATTTATTGAAGGGCGATTAAATATATAAAATTTATTGGAAGCTGGTCACTATTTACCGAGGTAAAGCATCTTGGTTGTTATAGTGGTTTGAAACATTCAACTTCCATGAGGTTGTTTTTGTACTAGAAATCAATCTTGGAATGGTTATTAAGTATCCTAGACCACCTTGAAACTAACAACAAACTAAGTGCCCAAATGGGGTAGGTTAGTAATTTTGTTGCAACCTACATTTATTATAAATTTCTAAGGAGGGTTATTGGGATGTGAAACCAGCTTGAACATCTCATTTAGGGGATGAAAACACTATTTAAGAGGTGCTTAAGGTGGTTTCTAGCAAGGAAGAAATTAGTAAGTAAGAAACTTCTATTTGCATGTGCTTGAGGGAGTGTGTGGGATTTGAGGAAAATATCTCTATATAGGTGATGTTGGATTGAAGACATAGAAGTAGTGATGAAAGTGAATGAATTGTAATCTTGCAGTTGAAGATTATACACCCTTGACCTCTCTTCTTGGTGATTTTTTTCCTTGAGTGGGTTTCTCCATGTAAAGCTTGTGTTGTGAAATGATCTTTTGGAGTTTCTTGCATTCTTTTGTTGTTGATTTGTTTCTCTATTTTGCTTCTATTTTATGGCGATATTATCTTCCTTTTTATTGCTATTTTAATTTTATCTAAGGTTATTGTAAGCATGTTAACGTGGTTGATTTAAACAATTTTCTTATAATTTTTATATTTATAAATTGTAGTAGTCTTAGCCTTGTATCTTGCTAATTGGTATGATATCTTGAATGCAGCCTTGATGAATAAAAAATGGATTAGAGGTTGATCTTTTATCCAACATGCTCTCGTATTTTCTAGCAAGTTATAATTAGGAGTATTAACTTTTGCATCTTTTCTTTATATATAAAGTGTATGATCATGGATTAGATTTATTAAAATTATAATCTACTTAGAGAAAAAGGATATGGTATGAGATATTACATGCACTAAAAAATAATGGTTCCTTTAACCACAAATATTTCACAATTTTGTTGAGGATAGTAATTTTTTGAGAATAATATATTTATAATAGATATTAAGGTAAAAGGAAAAGATGAAAATGTGATGTCCTATATGTTTTTTAATATTTCAGAGGAAATATTTTGTAATATCTATAGTGTAGAAAAATGTACACCTTTACATATTCACACTATGTTTGGGTCCCTTAATTAATTGGACTTAATTAAGCCTCTAATTGGCCCAAGTATGCATTTAAAAGCCTAATTAATCCCATTTTTTTGAAAGGGAAAATTGTATTAAACAATTGCAAACATTAATTAAATTGCCTTAGAATTGGAGTGTCTTGGATTTAGGTCCTAGGACCCACTCGCCAAAGGGTGAATGGGTCATCCTTAAGTTTAGGACCCCAATTTTTAATATGTTTTTGGCAACATTTTTATGATTCAAATTCAGTTTGCAATTGTCGGCCTTTGATGTTTAATTTTTGAAAATTAGAAAATTACTTATAAATACAAGGTCTTTTTATCAATTCAAATCCTAGAATATATATGCAAGCATTCCTAAAGTAAATATTATTGTCAAAGGTGTTCAAGAGAAGATTTCTTAGTCATTTGTTGCAACATACAAGATCTCAAGCATCATGTCAAAGTTATCTTCATTCCTGCATGTTTTTGGAGCTAACATTGTGATGTAGGTTTCAAGCATTCAAGTCAAGATTCAAGCATCAAGATACATCTAATCAAGCCATTTCATGCAAGATCAAGATCTTGGAGGGATGTGTTAGATTTCAGTCCTCTAAGGATCTCCATTCAAGGGTTTGGTGAGTTACAACATAGCATTATTCATTCATCATTCCTTCCATTCATGTTTCATTTCATTTCAAGGTTTAATTACCAAAACGTGGTTTGACCAAGGTAAACCCCCATTCAACAAAAACAAAAACAAAAAATCCCTCTCTTTGTGTTTGCAATTTTGCAAGTGAAGAAGAATTGAATATTGATCAAAAGTGAAATTTTGCAAAGTCATCATCAAAGTTGTCAAGCCATGAAAACTCACTTGCAAAATTTAATTTTGACTTTTCGACTATGAAATCCAAAGGAATTAGGAGTGCAGATCTAAGAGTAGAGGACTGCCAAAACAAATTTTGGATCCCTATAGCAAGACCCATTTTCCCTAGAGCGAATTTTTCCTAGGACGACACTCAACAAAGACTTTTTGTGACTGTGCATAAATTCTTATCCTTCTCAGATCTGCCAGAAGTTTGTGGATTTTGTTAGATTAAGGTTTTAAATTGATGTTTCAAGTCTAACATTGCATAATTAGATTCATTCAATATTTTTCATTTATCTCCCAAAAGTGTGTTTCAAGCAAATTCGACCTTATCCTCAATCACAAGGAAAACAACAAGATATCCATTAAGGTTGACTAACCTAAGGGTTGAAATTCAATCTTACCCTATGGGATCTCTTTTTCCTAATGAAATAAGGAAAATAGGTGCATTCCCATTGCATTTTGGAGAAACCTAATTTTTCACCATTTTATTTTGGTGAACCCAACATTGTACATCTAAAATTATGAAATTAGAGTTCATTCAAACCCTAGATCTAGGATGTACATTAGTTTGCATTTCATTTAGGGTCGTTAAAATTGTATTAGTTTGCATCTCATTTAGGATTTTAAATTTGCATTTTGCATTCTTAAAAATCTAAAAATAAAAATAAAAATGCATATTACATTGATTTTGCATAGTACTTGCATATTAGTGTATTTCAGTCATTCACATTCACAAATTGAGTCAAAATTGTATTTCAAAAAGTTTCAATTTGTTCATCATTTGTCCTTAATTTCACTTGCATTAGGACACATAAATATGGAAAATTCAATCACTGAAACCATAGTCTGTAACCTGAAACTGGAAATTCAAACATTAGGCAAGAAATTCATACTTTGAGTTTTTAGAACCCTGACCTGGGACCCATTTTCCCTAGGGCGAATTAGTCCTTGTACAGGTGCTTTTTCAAAATTTTGGATAGTGATTTGTCTTTGTTTGCTTCATTTTGCTCTGTTGTTAATTCTATGTTTCAGTTTCAAAATCGATTTTTTTTGTCCTTGTTTGCATTAAGTTCAATTGGTCAAATTAAGTGCTTTGTTTAAAATCAAAATTGGTATTAAAAACATATCATTTTCATTATCTTGCATTCAAAAATAAAAAAATATTCACATCAGATTTGAAAATTTGCATAAAATTTCATCATGGACATGTGTGTGGGTAATATATGGAGGACCTTAAGATCTTTGGTAGATGTTTCAAGTTGTGTGTTTGGTGATAACCCTAATGAAATTGAGCTTACTCACGAACATTCACCTCCTAATGAATGTCACTCTGAAGTGGAAATCTTAGGTCAAGATGAAGATAGCATGCAACAATTCATACAAGACTCCATACGCAATCTTGAGAACAATGCATCCTTTTATCCATCTATGCAAACACCACTTATAATTCCATCACTTGATATGTTCAACCTCTTACATCCTGAAGTTGAAGCATGAAGAAAGCCTCAACCATCAATCATTAATGAACTTTTCACAAGGACAAACTGATACTCTTCTATCTTACACTCATCGAGTTACTAATACACTGATTAACTTAGAAGAGAGTTGTGGTCAAGGCTTTAAGATCTTAAACAAACAAGGATGTGACATAAACAATGAGCATGAAATTCACAAACCATCTGAGGATAAAAAGGGGTTAGGATATCAAGATCTTCCCCCCCTTCCACATCTCTTAAGGGAAAAGGTGTTCTCTTCCACAAGATCATTTCAAGAGACCAATTAATACCTCACAAGGATGATAGGATCGCCTTAGATCCTCCTGCCCTGCCTCCACCTCAACAAGTTTCTCAAACAAGTAAGAAATCTAAGCCCTATAACCTTAATGAATTGTCATTCTTACACACTACAACAAAAACTGAATGAAAGTGGATAAACTCCTTGTCTAGGATTGATTTACTTATCGCCTATCAACGAAAAAAGAGAAAGAGTACAGGCATGAATTACTATGAATTTCATAGAACTCTTGGGCATCTTACTAATGAGTGGCACCTTTTACTATGGTTGATTTGCGAAAATGAAATTATTAATGTAATTAACTAAAATGCGAAGGAGGAGGCGAGAATAGGAGTCGTTCGGGGAGTTTGAAATCCTTTGATGCAAATGGGGAGGATGGCTCAGATCCTGATGATGAGGATGATGTTGAGGGTTGGGTGTTGGCATCTGGGCAATGATTGGATGATGTTTGAGCACTGGAGGCTGAGCTGCAGCTGGTGGTGTTTTGGAGGCTGAGCTACAGCTGGTGGTGTTTTGGACGCTGGCGGTTGGGTTGCAACTTTTTTTGGTTGTTGTGTGTTGGGAGAGGGTGTGTCTTGTGAGGCTTTGGTTCCTTTTAGGATGTTGCTTAGGGTTATGGCTTATTTTGGATTCTGACCGGTGTGTTAGAGGTGTGGTTAGGATTTATCGTTTAGCCTTCACCCTGTTTCTTCCCTGCAAGGGTTCCTCTTGCCTTACTTGGCTCGCTTTGCTTCCTGGAGATGAGGTTGATGTTGAGGATTAGGGGCTAGCGACTGGGTAGCGTCTAGTTGTTGTTTGGTCGTTGGAGACTAAGTTGTGACTAGTGGTGTTTTGGGTGTTGGCGACTAGGCTGTAGTCATTTTTGGGTGTTGTGTGTTGGGAGAGGGTGTGTCTTGTGAGGCTCTGGTTTCCTTCAGGATGTAGCTTAGGGTTATGGCTTATCTTGACTTTGACCAGTGTGTTAGAGGTGTGGTTGGCCTTTGTCGTTTGGCCTTCACCCTGTTTGTTCCCTGCAAGGGTTCCTCTTGCCTTACTTGGCTCGCTCTACTTCTTGGCAATGTTGTTGTGGGATGGGATCTGGTGGTTGGGATATGTTTGGCTTTGGTTTGGGCATTAGGGGATGGGTTGCGGTTGGTTGCGGTTTGTGCATTGGTGGTTGGGAAGTGGTTGTTTCTGGTTGTTGTGTGTTGGAAGTGGGTGTGTCTTGTAAGGATCTGGTCCTTTTCAGGATGTGGCTCAAGGTTTTGGCTTATTTTGGACTCCGATCGACGTGTTAGAGGTGAGGTTGTGCTTTCTGGTTTGGCCTTCTCCTTATTTCTTCCCTGCTTGGGTTCCTCTTGCCTTACTTGGACTGTTTTGCTTTCTTCTAGTTTGATGTTGCCTTTTGGCTGCCCTTGTTCTTGGTGCTTGTTGGTGGAGTGGTTTGTGGTTAGTTATGACCATGTTTTAGACCCTGATTGACACGTAGGGTTGGAAGTTGCTCTTCATTGTCTTATTGGCTACCCCCTCTCTCTGTTGGGGGTCTTTCCTCACATGCTTGCTTCTTGCTAGTACCTTTGGCTCTTTTTAAGTGCTTGATGTTTTGTTGGGTAGTGTGAATACTCTTATCTATTTGAAGCCCATTCTGTCTTTGTTGGTGTTGGTTATTTTTTTGGGTAGGGTTGTTGTTGTTCTCTAGGAAGGGTGGTTGTTGTTTTCTAGTGCACACATGTTTCTTCTTGAGCCACAAAATGTGGGTGGCTTTGTGTGGGGGTAAAAGAATGGGTCTGTTGGTATGTGGCGATTGATCATTCTATACTATAAACTCTTCATGTATCCTCATTGGGGTCTAGGGCTAGGCCGGGCTTTGAGCGGGGGTTTGATCCCCAAAAACAGCTTTTTTTCGTGAAATTACTAAAAAAGGGAAAAATCACAAAAAGGGAAAAAAACCCCGATTTTGTATAACCCTAATTTATAAAGGGTTTAGGATAGAGTTACAGTATTATAAGAAACAGGCGATTATTCGCGATATTGTAATAGGGTTTTGCACTGGTTAATAATATCATTGGATGGTTGCGGTTTGGTGGATGTAGCCCACATTGGGTGAACCACGTTAAATTCTCTGTGTTATTTTTCTGTGTGTTTTACTTATGGTTTATTTGATAAAATCTGCATTTAGCTTTTAGATATCTGCCATTGAAAACCTAACAAGTGGTATCAGAGCGGGTTGTTTTCGATTATCGTTTGCAGGAAAGTCTCACGGTTGAGTGGGAGTCTCACGGTTAAGTGGGAGCAATGGCAAATGAGGGTAAGATGAAGGTTAATAAGTTCAATGGGCAAAACTATCAGTTATGGAAGATGCAGATGGAGGACTATCTCTATCAGAAGGATTTATGGTGGCCATTGGAAGGGAAAACCAAGAAACCCACAGCAATGACAGATGAGGACTGGGATATTTTGGACAGAAAGGCACTTGGTAGTATTCGCTTATGCCTGGCACAATCGGTGGTGTTCAATATTACAACAGCAAAGACAACTCTAGAGTTGATGGAAACCCTAGCAAAGTTATATGAAAAGCCTTCCGCTTCGAATAAGGTATTTCTTATGAAGCGCTTATTTAATATGAAAATGGTAGAAGGTGGATCAGTTACTGATCATTTGAATGAATTTAATACGGTTACCAGTCAATTAACTTCTGTAAAAGTTAACTTTGATGAAGAAGTTAGGGCTCTTTTGATTTTGTGTTCTTTGCCTGAAAGTTGGAATAGCTTGGTAATGGCGGTTAGCAATTCTGTTTCTGGTTCAAATACATTGAAATTTGATGATGTTGTTGGTGTTATTTTGAGCGAGGAAATTCGTAGGAAAAGCTCAGGTGGAACATCCACATCAGGCAGTGTTTTGAATGCAGAAAGCAGGGGCAGAACAAATGAGAGACGAAACAATTTTGGGAGTCGTGGGAAGTCACGAGGAAAATCAAGGGACAGAAGGTCCCAATCTAGAGACAAGAGGGATTGCTGGTACTGTGGTAAGCCAGGGCATGTAAAGAAAGATTGTTGGTCTCGAAAAAATAAAGAAGGAGACAAACAAGAAGGAAATAAAGAGGCAAATGTGGTAAGTAATAAATCTGATGAGGATGCTTTGATTCTTTCTCTTGATAATGCTGATGATTCTTGGGTGTTAGATTCAGGGGCTTCATTTCATGCTACGCCCCATAGAAATTATTTTCTTGATTATGTCCAAGGGGATTTTGGGCTAGTTTATTTGGGAGATAATGAACCCTGTCAGATTGTTGGAAAGGGAAGAATCAAGATCAAGTTGCAGAATGGGAATCATTGGCTACTACATGAGGTAAGGCACATTCCAAAGCTAAAAAGAAATTTAATTTCTGCAGGGCAACTAGATGATGAAGGTTGTGTTGTTACATTTAGTGATAAAAATTGGAAGGTTACAAAAGGTGCCTTAGTAGTAGCAAAAGGTGTGAAAGTAGGCACCTTATATCTTTGTACAGGTCATACTATTCCTTCTACTTTACTATTGCAGATAAAAATCAATGTTCAGGAACAGTTGCTGCAGTTCAGTAGGAAGAAAATTAGATAGTTGCTGCGAATTCTGAATCAGCACTATGGCATAACAGACTTGGGCATATGAGTGCAAAAGGTATGAAAGTACTTCATTCAAAGAATGTTTTACCAGGTCTAAAATGTGTTAATATGGATTTCTGTGAAAGTTGTGTTTATGGAAAACAAAAGAGAGTTAGTTTTCTCAAGGATGGGAAACAAAAGAAAGATGAAAAATTGGAGCTTGTGCATACGGATGTATGGGGACCAGCTCAGGTATCTTCTCTCGGTGGCTCTCATTATTATGTCACATTTATTGATGATGCAGCTAGGAAGGTATGGATTTATTTCATTAGGCAGAAATCTGATGTATTTGAAACTTTTAAAAAATGGAGAAGCTTGGTTGAGAATGAGACAGGTAAAAAGTTGAAATGTCTCAGATCTGATAATGGTGGTGAGTATTGCAGCAAAGAATTTGAAGATTATTGTTCCTCTAATGGTATTCATAGGCAGAAAACGGTTCCAAGGACTCCACAGGAAAATGGAGTGGCTGAGCGCATGAATAGAACAATAATAGAGCGTGCACGGACTATGAGATTGCATGCCGGGTTGCCTTTAAACATGTGGGCAGAGGCTGTAAACGCTGCTGTTTATTTAATTAATAGAGATCCATCTAATCCTTTGGGTTGTGGTATTCAAGAGGAAGCATGGAAAGGTAAGAAGGTGAGTTATTCTTTTTTGAAAACCTTCGGTTGTGAAGCATTTGCACATGTAGATTCTGAAAATAGAACCAAGCTTGATGCAAAATCAAAGAAATGTATATTTGTTGGATATGGCATAGATGAATTTGGTTATAGGCTTTGGGATTTTGAAAATAAGAAAATTGTGAGAAGCAGGGATGTCATATTCAATGAGAAAATGTTGTACAAAGATCTATTGCAGCAGCATGAGAAGAAAGAACAGGATTATGCAGTGCTGGATGATATTACAAACAACAATGTTCCAGTGGTTCCTCATGCTCCGCAACAACAGCAACAAGAAATACCACAAACTCCAGTGAATGTTAGGCGATCTTCAAGGTTAAGTAGACCTCCAGAAAGATTTTCTCCCTCTTTGTACTCTATTCTATTAATTGATGCTGGTGAACCAAAATGTTATCATGAAGCTATGCAGGTGGATACCAAGGTTCAGTGGGAGCGTGGAATGGAAGAAGAAATGGACTCCTTGCTGAAAAATCAGACTTGGGAATTATGCAAGTTGCCTATAGGTAAAAAGGCTTTAGCAAACAAATGGGTTTATAGGATGAAAGAGGAGGATGGAGGTAAGAAAAGATTTAAATCCAGATTAGTTGTAAAGGGATTTGCACAGAAACAGGGTATTGATTTTGATGAAATATTTTCTCCAGTTGTTAAAATGACCTCTATTCGTACTGTGTTAAGTATTGTGGCTGTTGAAGATTTGCATTTAGAACAGCTTGATGTTAAAACTGCCTTTCTCCATGGTGATTTGGAAGAGGAAATTTATATGGAACAACCACAAGGATTTGAGGTCAAAGGTAAGGAGAAACTAGTGTGCAGATTGAAGAAAAGCTTATATGGCTTGAAGCAAGCACCTCGACAATGGTATCTTAAATTTGATAGTTTTATGGCTGAGCAAGGTTACAACAGGTGTAATTCAGACCATTGTGTTTATTTTAAGATGCTAGGTGAAGATAGCTACATTATTTTATGTTTATATGTTGATGATATGCTTGTAGCGGGGTCTAACATGGATCACATAAAGGAGTTAAAACAACAGTTAGCAAATTCATTTGCTATGAAGGATTTGGGGGCAGCAAAACAAATCCTTGGTATGAAGATTACAAGAGATAGGAAAAACAAGAAATTGTTTTTATCTCAGGTTGATTATGTTAAAAAGGTGTTGCAAAGATTTCATATGGAGAATGCAAAAGCTGTCAGCACACCTTTGCCCAGTCATGTAAAATTGACTAAGGATATGTGTCCAAAGACACAAGAGGAGGAAGAAAAAATGTCCAAGGTACCATATGCTTCAGCTGTAGGTAGTTTAATGTATGCCATGGTATGCACGAGACCAGATATTGCACATGTTGTAGGAGTTGTTAGCCGGTATATGAGTAATCCAGGAATTGAGCATTGGAATGCAGTAAAATGGATTCTTAGGTATTTGAGAGGTACACCAGATAAACATTTATGTTTTGAGGGCTCTAATACAGATTTAAAAGGCTATGTTGACTCAGATCTGGCAGGGGATATTGATACCAGGCGGAGTACCACAGGTTATGTATTTACCGTTGGTGGGACAGCAGTAAGCTGGATATCTCGATTGCAAAAGGTGGTTGCTTTATCCACCACAGAGGCAGAGTATGTGGCTGCAACAGAGGCAGCAAAGGAGATGATATGGATGCAATTTTTCATGGAAGAGTTGGGAAAACAACAGGCTGAAAATTACTTGTTCACAGACAGCCAGAGTGCTATACATCTTGCAAAGAATTCTGCCTTGCACTCTAAAACCAAACACATACAGTTGAGGTATCATTTCATTCGGTCAGTGTTGGAGGATGGACAGGTAAAGCTGGAAAAGATACATACAGATGTAAATCCAGCGGATATGTTTACTAAGGCAGTGATAAGGGAGAAGCTGAGCTCCTCTTCAGCTTCGGTTGGCCTTCAAGGTTGAATTAAAGTATAAGAAAGCAGCAGGGTCCAAGGTGCTTATTTCCAGTGGGAGCTGTAAGTGCAGCAGTGTTCAGTCCAGAGTTCAGTCTCCAAGTGGGAGATTGTTGGTATGTGGTGACTGATCATTCTATACTGTACACTCTTCATGTATCCTCGCCGGGTAGCCCCCGAGAAAATTTTTTGGCCTGCTTTTTCGAAATTACCGAAAAAGGGAAAAATCACAAAAAGGGAAAAAACCCCGATTTTGTATAACCCTAATTTATAAAGGGTTTAGGATAGAGTTACAGTATCATAAGAAACAGGCGATTATTCGCGATATTGTAATAGGGTTTTGCACTGGTTAATAATATCATTGGATGGCTGCGGTTTGGTGGATGTAGCCCACATTGGGTGAACCACGTTAAATTCTCTGTGTTATTTTTCTGTGTGTTTTACTTCTGGTTTATTTGATAAAATCTGCATTTAGCTTTTAGATATCTGCCATTGAAAACCTAACAGGGTCCTCTACAACTTTCTAGGGTTTCACCTAGAAGGAAGAGGGTTTTCCTTTATCACTAGGGGCATCAAATCTTGTGATTCATTCAATGTTTAGGAATTGAATATGTGAGTGAGTTGTGCAAAGGTGTTGAAATGTGCTATGAAAACCTAACTACTTAATCTAAACTAATAACACTTATGTTGCTGGAAAACATATGATGTAATACAATAGAAATGGAAGCAAGATGAGCAAATTAACCTAACAAATCAGAGAAATGCACCTAGAAACTGAAGAAGGTTGAAGCAGAGATTGTGGAAGTCACTGGAAATTTAGAAAATCAGGGTTTTGAGTCATCTGGGATACTTATGCCAAGTGGGGCGACCTAGTCCCTTTTCGGGAAATCTGCTCTGGAAGCCATTTTTGTCAACTAGGTCTCTGAATCTGCAACTTTCAGTGTCAAAAAGCTTCAGTGGGACTAGGTTGCCATTATGGGCGACCTAGTCCCTTTCTGCTTTTCTGAGAAACCAAAAGTGGACACAAAGGCCTTTGGTCTGTATTTTGCTTCTTCATGAGAATCCTCCTCTGAATCTATAAAATAACCTACGAAACAGAAAATGTTTGTGTTTCTAATGTGGGGTTTGCCCTTGTCAAACCCCTAGTTTGTATTTAAACTTGAATGAAATGGAAATTTGCATAAACCCTAGCCCTAAGTGTGTCTAGAACTAGGAAAACCTGAAACAAAGTAAAGCCTTATTCTATTGTGCTAGAATAATATGTATGTAAAAGATTTAAAATGATGCAAGAATTTAACCCTAGAAACCCTACACCATTGCAAATGAATGTAACAAGGAATGCAAATAGGATGCAAACCTCAAATCTACAAATGGGCTGAAAGTAGAAGATGGAGGCACTTTGAAATCAGTCTTTAGGAGTGATTTGGTGGCTAGTTGCACCTCCTCAACCTAGATTTCTCCATGAATCTCCATAGGCATCTATCTCCAACCTTTGTCAATGAGTGATCTTGGATGTGAAGTGAGCTTCACGACTTATAAAAAGCCCTAGTTTGTTGTCTAAAAGCTTCAACTTTTGTTGTGCGAGAGATGAATCTTCTTGAGGAAGATGTTTTGCACTTGGTTTTTGGAGTTAAATGTGAAAAATGACTAAGAGAGAGTGGCAAAATGACCTAAAAACAAGTATATATAAGCAACAAGACCTAATTGTCAGGAATTTTGACCTAAGAAGCTGACACCCATCGAGAATTTATGATAAAATATTCATTTTCCTGCTTTAAACTTTAAAAATCCTCAAAAAGGACTAGGTCGCCAACTTGGGCGACCTAGTCCCACTGAGGAATTTTAGAGTGGGAACAATAATTTTTGATTGGTTTTGATGTTGTTTTTTGGGGGTTGAATGATCCCTTGGGTATAACAGGCCTCCAAGTCAAAATTAACAACCTCAGGGGCCTATAAATTTGTTTTAAGGTGATAATTGGTGAAATGGGACCTAAAGTAGGACCAAAATGGGCACAAAATTGTCCTTTTCTTCAAAGGTATACAATTTTTGGTGACACACTTTTCTCTTGGTTGGTGGCTAAGGTGTTCTTTATTTCTTTTGTTTGTGTGTTCTCTTTACCCCCTTGTGGGGTGGTTGGGTTTATCCCTGTGTGTCTCTTGCTAGGCCATGTTATCGGGCTATCGGTGGTTGTCATGGAGTTCCTTGTTGTTGGTTGGATGGCTTTCTTCCCTTTTCTACAGTCTAAGTCTTCTATTGAGGTGAATATTACTCCTATAGAGGTGGAGCCATCTCTTTTAGAGGTAGAGTTGGGGCCTATGGATTTGTGGAGGTGCTTTCCTTACTGTTGGTCCTTGTTGTTACAACACCTTTGGAGGTAGTGCATGCTCCTATGGAGGTGGAGTTGTTTTTTTATAGTTTGGTTGTAGTTGTGGTAAGGTTCTTCATGGCATCTGCTCCTATAGAGGGGATCCTACTCCTTTTGAGGTAGAGTTTGATTCGACTCTTTGGGTTTGGTGGTGCTATAAGAGGCTTCCTTTTCCTTGTTGGTGTGGTTGGGAGGTTTCTTGGTGTTCTACTCTGATTCCTAACTCTCCTGTTGAGGCGGGGGGTTTGGTTTCATTGGTTAGTGTTGATAAATGTTGTGTTGTAGTCTAGCTGATACAGGCTGATGGTTACTTGGATGTTTCAGGAAGTGCACTGATGGTTGGTGTTGATAAGTGTTGCACTGCAATCTGGTTGATACAAGTTGATGGTTACTTGGTCGTTTCAGGTGGTTCTTAATTGCAAGTTTCCTTGTAATTGGTTGTTTTGGGGTTGAGGATCACGTTAAAACCTTTTTTATTGGTGCAAATTTGTGTATTCATGTTGTTTCTTTTAAAATTTTCCTTTGGTTCACTGTTGGTTGCCTTTGTTCTATTCTTTTGCAGCTTGGTCTTTTTGCATGGGTTTTAGGTCCCCATTCAAAACCTATTCTAAATGGTTTCAGGTCCATTCAAAACCTATTTTTCCCATATAATCAAAACTAAAATGCATGCACTTTGCTCCTTGCCATGTGATAGTTAGAGAATCATAACATACTCATTATCACATGTTTTACATTTACTGTAAATCATTTCTATATTACAAGGAGCACATTCTCATCACTCACCTCAGATCATACTTGTCCTGCACTTAGTGGGGGAAACCTGAGTTAGATAGCTTTTTCCTAGTTTGACACTTGTTGTTGTCCCTTTGGCTAGTTGTCCACCTTCTGCATACGATGAAAATGACCTGCTATAGGATGACTTGCATGTGCCATACTAGTGTTGTATTTGTCTTCTCTTCATGTTCTTTGTGATTGCATGTGCATAATGTGATCCCCTATACAGTGTTTCTTGGCGTGTATTTATATGTTTGTGATCCTGCTTTGGATGACCCTTTTCACTTTGTTGGTACAAGGATACAAAGGAAGCTTGAACCCATTGTGACATTCTTCTATTTGTATCTTTATTCTTGTATCTATCGTACACCTTTATCTTTTATCTTATGTTTTCCTTTTGGGGATGATGCAAGGCATCGAGACATTTAGGTCTCTTCCATGTTGACCCAAAAGATTCCCTTTGTTTTCTCTCTCTATGTGTCATTATTCCTTTGTGCTTGTTGTTTCATGAGTCATTTAGGGAATGATGATGGTTTTGAGCTTGATTATATCACTGTAACAACAACAAATGTTGAACCCAGATCCATGGATCCCTTATGTGTTATCTTAGGATTGCATATGGGGGGAAACCCTCCCTTCCATGATGTAGCTTTATTTGAAAACATGTTTTACATAGGGATTTCCAAATAAAGCTCTCATGTATTGACATTTATTATGTTATACTTTAAAGTAATTGCTCACATCATGGTGCTTAGCAATTTCTTTAAAGTGCCTGAGCATATGCGTCCCCACTCATTGTTTTCTTCAAAGTGTGATATTATTTTCACATGATGCATCTTCTTGGTGGTGACATTGGGTTTAATGTTCCTTAAGAGCGTGACCTTTCTTGGCATATACCATTCCTTTTAGTGGTAATGATAAAAATTGCATTCCCTAAGTTGTGAATCTTTTATCCTCAACTAGTCCTCTCTTGGTGATGTCAGGCATACTGTTCCCTAAGGTGAGGCTTTCATGAACTAAGCAAAACCCCTTTGAATACCCTATCCTATGGTACTTAAAATGGCCACCAAGCATAACACAAATTGCTTGCTAGTGGAGCCTTGTTTTTCATGAGTGCCTAGCACAATGTAGCTTGCTAGCCTTGTGACCATTTTTGTGGTACCTTATCAAGGTTATCAAGAGGTATAACTTTGGTATGGTTGATACATGGGAGCCTGAAGACCTGGCATGACTTTCCCATCAACCACCTTTTGGGGCTTACTTAGTGGAAAGCAAAATTCACTAGCCTATGCAAGTATATTTTGTTTGCATAATTGATAGCGAGCTTCCACTTGTGAACTTTTTTAGACAAATATCCAAGGCTTGATCCATACTGATTAGACAAAAAATCAAGGCTTGATTCACCCCTCTTTCTTTTGCATTAATTTTGGCATTGTATGCTTGTGTATCTTGTCTTGCTGCTATATATTTAACATATTCATGTGTCTCTTCATGCCTTTGTTGGTTTGTCATGAGATCTTAGATCTTGGGGGCTTAATCATCCTCCTTGACTGTTGTTGTCTTATCTTTCCAACGGTTGTACAATTAGACACCTCTTGACACTTGTTTGTCTACTTTAGTGTGAGTTTGAGAATAGGGATCATCCTCTCACTAAAGCGGGGGCTAAATGTAGTGTATAAAATGTACACCTTTACATTTTCACACTATGTTTGGGTACCTTAATTAATTGGACTTAATTAAGCCTCTAATTGGCCCAATTATGCATTTAAATTCCTAATTAATCCCATTTTCTAAAATGGAAACTCGTATGAAACAATTGCAAACATTAATTAAATTTCCTTGGAATTGAAGTGTCTTGGATTTAGGTCCTAGGCAAATGGGTCTTCCTTAAGTTTAGGACCCCAATTTTTAATATGTTTTTAGCAACATTTTTATGATTCAAATTCAATTTGCAATTGTCGGCCTTTGATGTTCAATTTTTGGGAAATTAGAAAATTACCTATAAATACAAGGTCTTTTTATCAATTCAAATCCTAGAGTATATATGCAAGCATTCCTAAAGTAATATTTTTGTCAAAGGTGTTCAAGAGAATATTTCTTTATCATTTTTTTGTAGAATTTAAGATCTCAAGCATCATGTCAAATTTATCTTCATTCATGCATGTTTTTGGAGCTAACATTATGATGTAGGTTTCAAGCATTCAAGTCAAGATATAAGCATCAAGATCAACATCCAATCAAGCCATTTCATGTAAGATGAAGACCTTGGAGGGATGTGTTAGATTTTAGTTCTCTAAGGATCTTCATTCAAGGGTTAGGTGAGTTGCAACATAGCATTGTTCATTCATCATTCCTTCCATTCATGTTTCATTTCATTTCAAGGTTTAATTACCAAAACGAGGTTTGCCTAGCCAAGGGAAACCCCCATTCACCAAAAACAAACATTTTTTCCCTCTCTTTGTGTTTGCAAATTTGCAGGTGAAGAAGGATTGAAGATTGATCAAAAATGTAATTTTGCAAAGTTTTCATCAAAGTCGTCAAGCCATGGAAAATCACTTGCAAAATTTAATTTTGACTTTTCGACTAAGAAAGCCAAAGGAATCGAGAGTGCAGATCTAGAAGCAGAGGACTGGCAAAACAGATTTTGGATCCCTATAGCAAGAACCATTCGCCCTAGAGAAAATCTATCCTAGGAGGACACTCATCATAGACTTTTGGTGACAGGTGCATAAATTCTTATCCTTCTCAGATCTATCGAAATTTTATGGATTCTATTAGATTAAGGTTTTAAATTGATGTTCCAAGTCTTACATTGCATAATTAGATTCTTACAATATTTTTTATCTCCCAAAAGTGCATTTCAAGCAGATTTGACCTCGTCCTCAATCATAAGGAAAACATCAAGATATCCATTAAGGTTGACTCACCTAAGGTTGAAAGTCAATCTTACCCTAGGGGATCTCTTTTTCCTAATGAAATAAGGAAAAATAGGTGCATTCCCATCTCATTTTGGAAAATCCCTATTTTTCATCATTTTAATAGCTAATCAAGTTTAATTTTAATCTATACAATAATATATACACTATAAAATATACTTATTTCTAGTTGGTATTTTTGATAATTAATCAAGTTTACACTATTAAATTTCTCTTTTAAAGATGGCAATCATATTTGTTGATGAACAACAAATTTTATTAGCTTGAAATTTTAATAATGTCTAGTAGAGGATTAGTCAACTTAGTCAATGGTGATTTTTGTGTGAAATCACTCTTGAGAAATTATATGTTTCCATCCTTCAATTCTTGCCATGAGGGGTTTTGTCCTCAAGTTAAATGAACAACAATTCCATGCTCCAAAGAAGTAATAATTAGATATTAAAAGATGTATTTTTTGTATAGTGCTCACTTCTCCTTGTTTGGTGTCTCTTCTATATATTTTTCCTTTAATAGTCTCGATTATTCACCCACCTCTAGAATTTTAATAAAATTAAACTTTAATTTAATATTTAATATTTTAATTTATTATTATAATTCTATTTCAAAAAGGGGACATTATAGTATGCCCTTCTCAAGATTGTTCGTCCTCAAATAATCATAGACTAGGATACTCTTAGAACTTCTTCTTCACTTGACTAAGTATTTTTGAAGATACTAGGATCCCAAATTGATCTTGGAATTTTGTAATTCTCAATCCTTGATCAAAAAAAAAGACCTATACCTCAATTTTAGAAACTTGAAGATAATTTGGCATAACATGATCATCTTAAATATTCATCTCTTTTAACTCTTCTATGCAATTTGGTATTTTCTCTTCAATCTTCACACGATTTGATGTCGAAGAAGGTAATCTATTGACTTTACAAGTATTGGTGCTAATAGTGGATGTATCTATTATTCTAGGACTAATGCTTGCAATTTGATTTGTTGATTTTTACTTCCATTATTGGTTAGGTCCCGTTACTTCCTAAGGACCAACAAATTATTGACATACGATATTATGATGATTGGTCATGGTAGAAGATATGCCCATAGAAGATGTTGATATAAAATTGGATGCTTGGGGTTTCCCTTTTGATAAATAATGATCCCTATCCATTGTTTGAGACTTACTGACAAGTCGATTATGAGAAAATGAATATATAATTGCATAGGGAGAACATTGCAATTGGACTAGGAACTTGTGCATTATTTGGCTTCAAAATATTAGTTGTAATGCAATTTCTAATAGTAGTACTCCAACCTCTTGTCAGAGATTGAACTTGTGGAGTGCATACACTTGATGAGTTATTATTAGGTATAATATGAGCCCTAGTCATAGTCATTGGCATATAATTTGTTCCATGGATATTTATCTCAGATTCTAAAATTTATGATATTGTAGGAGGGTTGGAATAATTTGATTTAACCCTATTTATACCCTTTATACTTATGAAATTTATGAAAGACATGACCTTTTAAATTTATGTAGAAATATTGTTATAATTAGCTTACATGGTGTGAATATCATCTTGTGTTAGGCTTTGTGATTTTATCACATGAACTTATTTTTTCTTTGATTTTTGAAAACATTCATATTATTTTGCTTCATGTGGAGCATTTGAACCAACATATTTTTCATCATATCAATCTTCTTTTTAAATTTTTTTATAAAAACTTTCACCAAAGGAGTTTTTCCTTTTCTATAAATACCATATTCATTTTTTTGTCATTTAAATGAAATAAGTTCTCTTTGATAATATCCACTAGCTCTATTACTAAATTACATATGAAAGAAGACTCACAGACTAACAACATCTAGCTCTAATACCATTTGTAATGTCCTATTTAAATTTTTATATTCTTAAGGGAATATTTCATCATATACAATCAAGTTTGATTTTTAATTTCTATACAATAATATATACATTGAAAACTATTTTTTTTCAATTGATATTTCTAATAATTAATTGAATTCACACAATTAAACTTCTATTTTAAAGATAGCAATCAAATTTGTCGATAAACAATAAATATTATTAACTTGAAATTTTAATAAGGTCTACTAGGAGATTAGTCAACTTAGCACAATGGTGATTTCCATGGAAACTACTCTTGAGAAATTGTGGGTTTTAGTCCTTCAATTCCTGCCACAAGGGGTTTCATCCTAATGTTAAATGAACCATGGTTCTATGCTCCAAAGGAGTAATAATTAGATAATAAAAGATGTATTCTTTGTATGGTGTTTACTTCTTGTTTAGTGTCTCTTATATACCTATTTCTTTCAATAGTCATGATTCTTCACATACTCTTTGGCTTTCGATAAAATTAAACTTTAATTTTATATTTTATTTATTTGATATTCTATTTATTATTATAATCCCATTTCAAAAATAGGACATTAAAAAAAGAGGGTAATAAGAGTAAAAGAGATATGGCAAGAGATCCCTAAAATAATTGTCTTGATGAGTGTAACATCTATCAATTATTTCTTAAACATTCAACCTCTAATTAATTATTTTAAGACTTTTATTCAAATTCTTAAAGCATTCTCAAAAGATATATATATACATGAATTATTACATATACGACTAGATAAAAATATAAAGAAAAATAATTAGATATAATCACTATTTATGTAGGATTAATTATAATCACGTTGTGTTTTGAATGATTATGCATTTTCTTTGATAAGAGCACATTGTCATGCCTTTGACTAGAATAATATAAATTAAGATCTAGCATGGTAGTCTCAAAATAATTTATGATTAAGAAGGTGGTTTAACTAAATAAAAATCACATATCATGCATTTTCATTTGAGATGCTAATGCAATATTGATGTAGTTTCATCATTATCCCTACTATGTTCATGACACCATGATACTAATTTACCAATTTCAATGTCTTACAATGATCTTGTACTAATTTATTAATTATAATATTGAAGTTTTTCTTTTCTTTTCAATTGCATCCATATAATTTTAGTTGTGTAAAAAATATTATTAATAAAACATTATATTTGTACAAATAACTATAATATACTTTCTAATATAATCTAAGGTATAAGATATAATCATCATTAACCTGAACATATATTATTTTATAGAGAATATCAAAGTAATTGGAACTCCATGAATACTCTAAATTATTGGCTTGTTGTCATTTTTTTTGCTCCAATATTTTTTGTTTCTCAAATTATCATGTCATGATAATATTTAATTATTTTTTAACTTTTATTAATTTCAAAAACCCTTCAAAACCTACTTTACCTTTGATTCAAAATGATTAGCCGATAGGCTATATTATGTGAGAGATTTTGACCAAAAACAAGTCTCATGCCAGTGTAGGGTCTTTTCTAAGTCGGTATACAATTTTCTTCCGCCACTATACAACCTTCTTCCTACTCGTAAATAAGTTTCACCTTGAAACAAGTATAGGTTGCATAGGAGATTATTGTAAAATAAAATACGATAGACTATGCATTCATTAAGTTAAATCTAATTTGATTTTATCATCAAGAAGAATTGTACAAATTTCTCTATAACTATCCATTGTAAACTACCAACTTTTCCACCATAAACTACTATTAAATACATTTCAATGTGAGTTCTTCTATAACATGGGAGAGCCACAAGATCCAAACATTTGACTATAAGAAGATAAAGAAGTAACACTACCACTGTAATTACTATTACGTATAATTCAAAATTGAATTCTTCTACAACACTAAAGGGCCACAAGGACTATTGTTCCTTTCATGGTGATTACTTTGCAATTTATATCCCTTTATCAACCACTCTCCTTTTGTGTTATTTTGGTGTTTTTATGTGAAATTACCGATTTTACGAAATGGTACATAAAGAAGCATCAGTTTAATAAATATTTTTTCTTTATTGTAAGTTTTACTTGGCCATGGCAAGATGATTGCTTTCCAAACCAAACACTATTATAGTGTCTGAGAGAAATGGTCACAAGTTTAGCATCTAAGACCAAAAACTTCTCAATATTTACCGTAGCTACACAAAATAAAGACAAAAATATTGTTGAAATGTCTAGAAGATGCGTCACTCTTAGAAGATGGGGAGATTAATCCCATTAGGGTTTTTATGTTAAAAAATGTAAGATAAAATCTTCTAACTTGTAGCTAATTTGTAAATGATTTTTTAAGATATCTACTTAGCATTCGTGTATTTTAGTCTCAAATAATAAACACTTAGAAATCTTCAAAAAAACATCTTCTATATAAACTACATACAAAGCCACAAATTAAGATCTCTACTTAGCATTTGTGTATTTTAATCTCAAATAATAGCCACTTAGAAAATCTTCAAAATAATATTCAATTTTAGAATCAAATGGCTTCTTAGTATTTTTATTTCATTTTATTTATTTTTTTGTATGCACTAGTAGAACAAGATAATCTTTTCATTTATGATATAATTATTTTAGGGTATTTTCCCTATTAGAATCCTGCATAAGTTGCATTGAAAACTTTTATAACCTTTTCTTATAATTTGTATGCCATTCAAAATTAACTACAAACTTTAATCTCTGCAATGGTTGTCCAATACTGTTACTATGGATATTGATAGATAAGTATTGACACAACTTTGATTTTCTATTTAATGTATATACATTCTAATGAAATTAGAATTCATAACATATTGGTTGATCACAATATGGTAGATACTAAATCACATTAAAAATCTAAAACAAATCCACATAAAATGAAAATTAGATAATATATCCAAATTGCATGGAATGCTCCCAAGGCTAGTTTGGTTAGTGCAAATACATTAAAATGATTAATGCTTTCCATTAGTGTTTGGTCTTCACAATTGCCATGTTGATGCTTTAGTATTTATACCCTCAAATTTAGTCATTCTTTGTTTCTATTTAAATGGTTATTGAATTTACATTATAGTTCATGAAGATTATTTATTAACTTATTTGAATGTAGTATTAATACCATGCTAGAGCATAAGATTTTTTTTTAATGAAATAAATAACACATCTTACTTTGACATAAATAATGTCTTGAAAATTTAGCTAAGCCTACCTTTTGTTTTTATACATACACATTACATCCAAACTAATTCTTACAATGTGTTTCTCTATCATTAGTTAAGAAGAAATGTACCAGCGTGTTGCTATTTTTTATTTTTATACTGTTCATCTGTTTTGTAGCATTTCCTTTTTCTATTTTCCATTTCTATTAATTTACAAATAACCTCCACATGTTGCTTCATTGTGTGCATTTCATTTTCATTAATTCGTAACACATTATCCTCTTTATTTTTGTAGAAAATAGGCGAAGAGTGTAAAGCATGTGGATAAATATTTAACTATCCAATTATCTAATTCTTCACTCAGACCTCATGATATAGTCTCTGTGTAGATCCTATGAGTGATGCTCATGATAAGAACTACTTACCAAGATTGGAAGTATGTAGTTATTCACTAAACACACTCTTTTAATTTTCCAAAGATAAGAAACATGAGATGAATGTTTTCATCAATTTGAATCTATTAGATTTGTTTATATTTAAAAAAAATGATGCTTCTTGTCATTCTTTTTCTAAGAAAGTGAGGTCGAAACCAATTTTTTTTCTTGTCTTTTATAGATCTTGAAATTGGATGCAGAATCATGGGATCTTTTTCTAGTGAATCAAACCTTGAACTAGATGATGAACATGGTGAACTGTTTGTTTGATGAGATTGCTCTCTCTTATATAATGAAATAGGCATTATAAAATTTTAGACTAGCTTATAATATTATGGAAGAATATGTGTGCAAATATATTATACAATATTACTTATACAAATTACAATTAAAATCCAATTTCAAAATATGTACAAATATATTATAATCAGTATTAAATAATTACATAAACGCTTAAAAAACACTTACTTTGTGGAAGCCAGCTACCTGCGTACTAACTTTTTTCATCATTGATTCGGAAAATGACATTCGCACGAACAAAGCGCTCAGGAGGGTACTCTGAAAGCCGTCACCTTTGAAACGTACTGAAACTGAAGTTTTATTCTACTGTATCTGCAACTTTTTTTTATCAGAAACCCAAGACAAAAAATTGCAGTTTCATCAGTAGGTTTTCAGAGTTGTCAATCTGTGCACAAGAGAACGAGCCATGCCGAGGCGTAGAAAGACACCAAAAGACGAGGGGAAAGCCAAAGTTGATGCCTTGAAAGTATCTGAGACGAGCACAACTGGTAATAATGATAATACTACTACTGCTTCGAACAGTGCTTCATGCGGCACAAGCTCTCACCCTGTATTGGCCGCAGGAGAAACAAGGGTTTCAACGGCGGGAGAAAGCAAAAGGGAAAATGTACCTGAAAGTAATGCTTCTGAAGCGGTACAGGATAAGAGAGGTGAAAAGAGAATGGGTGAAATTCACAAGGAGAGATCAGATGGTGGAGAAAGGGGGCCGGGAGAAAACAAACATGAAAAGGTAAATGAAATTAATGCTTTTACAGTGGTGCAGGATAAGAGAGCTGGAAAGAAAATGGCTGAAACTGTCAAGGAGAAATCAGGTGGTGAAGGAAGGGGATCTGCGCGTAAGTCTGGGGAAGAAGAGGCCGTGAGCTTGCGGCCGTCGCAGTTCGAGTCGAAGCAGAAGCAAAGGGACGAGCCTTCGAGCTTCGCTGGGAACAAGGGTTTTAGACAGGATTTTAGTGGCAGAAATTCGAGTGTATCGCAGAGTTATGAAGGCAAAAATTATAGACAAGATAGGCAACATGGGTATTATGAAAACCGGTGGAGAGGCCGAGGAGGAGATAATGAAGGCGACAGCGGACGAATCGATGCCCTTGGAAGAGCTTTGTAAGGGTTTTTCATTTGTAATTTTTCTTTTTGTTTAGGTTTTAGAATCAGCGGCTTTCATTTTATTCTGCATTTAGTGAAATGGTTTTATTAGAGGGATGCATGTATGGCTGTATCCTGAGACGTCTTCTTTCTCTATGATTTGGCTTTCTGTGGCACGAGTGAGGGGTTTTCATTGCGTTAAATTCAACAAGCGTTGACAGTTACTTGAGTGTTTGATGCCAAATTTTACTCAATTTGTCTATGTTTCACGTCTCTTGGGTTCAAACTTAGGGTTTTGCTTTGGATACTAGTATGTGTTTCTTCGCAATTGAATTTCAATTTGATTGTGTATCCTCCTGATTCTGGGGTGTCTTCTGATAAAAAAAAATCTGCTAAGCGTAAGTAGGTCCTGCCCTTGGATATGATTCTGTACCTTCCCGATTCTGGGGTTTCTGATTATCCTTGCTTTTTTGGCTGAGGTTACCTACAGAAATCATGGAGCCCTAGCTCGGCCCTGGTCTTCTGGGGCTGGGCGTTTAAGCATTTCGTTGTGCCCACATATTTAACCATATCATCACAGCGTCCCATTAATGGGGAGTCCATTGCGTAGTAGGCTATCTCAACACAGAGTGGGATTTGAACCTTGGTTTCTCTCTTTTGAAAGCATCCCTTTCACATTAATTGATTTGATCATTGCTCTAAGGATTTGAAAGCTTGGGCCACATTCTTAAAAAAAATCTTATGCTCCAGCTAATAAGTAACCTAGACATGCTTGAATGTACCCTATTAAGCCTGGGTTACACACTCTATATATATATGGTAGCCACGATGTTAATAAAAAAATAAGCACAAGAGGATTAAAATCTCTAAGAAAGTATTTTTAAACGCAAACTTGAAATGGAGGACATAAAGGATTTCTTTTTCAAGTCAATATCCCACGAGCATGTAGTCTACAGATAACATCATTTAAGTAAAATTCTGATTTAGGCCAACGAGGTTGAGAAAATGAAGGTGAGTATGGTTAGATAGGTCTGTTGAATATTGAGACTGGCAAAAATTCGTTTATTTGAAGCAGAGCAAAGAAAAACAAAAAAATTGCACTTTTTATGCCCACCATCCTGATGATGGATCCCAACATCACTGCAAAATCTCGTACACTGCAAAATCTTGTACACAATTTTTTCCAGAAGATTTTTATCCATAATTTTTTTGGGAGCTTTTTTTACAATCGAAGGCACCTTTTTTTCACTGTGGTTGATTTGTAGGGATATGGGATGCCTTAGTGCACTGATCAGAATTGAACCTGGTTCACACTATAACAAATAGTCCCTACAGGAGTTTAATTTTGATATAGATGAATTTTAGTGTCAAATTTGGGATTCGTACAGCAAACAAGATCTCCAGGTTTGGTAAGATTACTTAATCTTTGACATTATCCTGGAAGAATGTTTATTTCAATGGCCGATAGGTTTTAGGGTCAAATTTGAGCAATTGTTTCCTTAAATGATTTTGACCAAATTAACCAGGGTTATTCTAAAGGAAAAGCAATTACCTGATCTATAGCAGATTAGAGGTTATTAAAGAGAAATATATAAAATGACTTTGAGAGTCTAAAATAAGCCATAACTGCAATGCAACCATCTCTATACACCTTTGTCTAGTGATTATTCTCATAATTGCATTTTGCAAGAAGTTTGTTTAAAATTTATTGGGCGTTTTATGCATTAATGGCTCACCTGGTGGTCATTGATTATATTTTTCTACTTATTTTATGCATTCAAGAGAATTTATTTACTGTTTACTTGATAAATTCATGTTGCAGATACCTGTATTTGTTGCCCAGACATTTGTAACTCAACTTTCTACATTTACACTGCCTACATATATCAGTTGCTGGTTCCAGTGTAGTCAAATTAAATCCTTCCATTTATTTTTTCTTTATTCTTTTGAATTCCCTTTATTCCATTGCTACAGATTTTTTTCCAGAACATTTTTTTTTTGATTCGTAATAGTATGTATTTTATTAATATAGCAAAAAGATGTTACATTGTCCGCCATGAAAGATTTTCAGAGCACCACCTGTGCCAAACCAACTGATCACCCCACCCAATCATCGACCACACAGGGTTGGAATGCAGTAAACAAAAATGTGGTAAAACTATATCAAAAAACCACCTGTCAACCACCTACAGACACCATACATGCTGAAAATACAGTAGGCAACTATCAATAACCAAAACAGTAAACACCTCTAACCCAGAAACCCATTAGCAGCAGCAAACGCACAGAAGTCCGGAACCCCACATCGGCCGAAGGAGTGCTCGATGTTGAACGCTTGGAGAAGATAGTCCACCCCAATCAGCGTGACTTGTTTATGCTCTACCAGTGCCATCCCCTTCAAATCAAGGAGAAAAGGGTAGTATTTCACCACCTCGCCAGGGTTGTAGAAGGTGGGGAAATCATGAGGCCGCAACACACCCATCCCCAAAATGGCAACAGTGAGGACCTCCTCCATTCCAACCAGATGGTCTGCAATGAAGAGCCGCCACATCCTTCTTGGCCATCCTTATCTCCAACAATACAGCTAGGAACCTGGAAGTGATGTGAGTCTCGACCCGCTTAGTCTCGTCATTCTTGATGAAGCCATTACCCAACACCATTTTCACCACGGCCAGGATGAAGGAGTCATACTTTTTTCAGAATCCTCTTAAGCTGTTGCTTAGTAACCTTACCACAAAAAGCCATCTCCCTCACCGAGCTATCCAATTGAATTGGGGTTTCGGCTCCAATATTGGTTAATGTCTCTACAAACATTTTAACCGCAAATTTAGAGCATTCACCCATTGCAGACAACATCAAACACACCAGTGCCGCACCAGACCAAAGCCGCATTGCTCAAATATGGAAAACAAACACCCAACAAGTGAGATATAGAAAGCCAGTGGAGGCAATCACTTCAAAAATAATAAGACTGACAAGTGTTACGCCTAGCAGTGCCAAGAACCACCTCGCCAACTCTCGAAAGCCTCTATTTTGCACGATCTTGTCCTTTCACTGAATCCAAAGGACGAACTTTAGGTGATGGCACAAACATCCATAGTGGGCTGTGTATAACGCCTTAAGTTACCATTATTGCACTGACAGTAAGGACAGGGAAACCGTGATGGTGTCCACCTCGCCCAACTCCATACCACAACAACTATACACCCATGATACCAACGTCCACTGTAGCACCAAACCTTTTGACTGTGAAACCAAACGCCTCTGCGTAACCCAATGTGACCTCAACATGGAATAGCTGGCAGTGTCCTCCAGCCCCACCACCTTTTTTTTTTTGCTTTATTATTCTCCAAAACATTTACTTTTCTATATTCAACCCAATTTCATACATAAGGATATCTTATGTTTTGTAATTCGAATGAATTGAACTATTGTCTATTTTTTTGGTATACAACACTTACTAAGACTTTCTTTCTTAATATTTGAGTGGGCCTTTAATATTAAATTGTTACCAATCTTGGTACTGATTTGCGTAAAAGAGAAATTTAAGGTTGGGTACTTTTTGCATGTGTTCACACAAATATATACATATTTACACCCCAATAAGAAAAACAAACATATTTTCTTATATTTTATACAGTAGTATTTATGAACTTGATACGATATTAGTAAAATCAATATATAATTTAATAATAAATTGTAAATAAAATTTATATTAATAAGTAAACAACTAAATAAAGTTTATATTTTGCCTTTGTTATCTCCACAAGCCCATCATGGCATATAAACCTAAGTTACACCTAGTTTTTAGGAGGAAGATGGTAGGGATGAAGGGACATGTTTCTGAGACGATGTTTTTGGGAGGTCATTTTTTTAGGTGACAGCAAGGGATGACTATTAAAAAAATAGGGAAAATTTTAAAATATAAGGAAATTTTAAATATTCATATGATGACATTGATAATGCATTGATCATATATTTTGTATAACCTATTATATATTTTATATAACCTTAACACAATATTATACTTGAATTGAGATTTCACATGATGCTGAACGAACAAATTAACAAAATTTAATTCCTTTCATTATCAATGTGCATATATATCATATAAAAAGTACAACAAAATGCCCAAAGGTTCCATTTCAACTCCAAGATGACAAAAACATAGAAAATATGCTATTGTCCCTAATTGGCATTTGGTAACAATGTATCAAAATTGGAGTTTGAGTTTGAGTCATTGCTACTATGAGGGGCTACCTCATCCAATGTTATCCCAACCAATCACTATTGTGCCTCCTCCTCATCAACTTGTGTGGCTTTTTTGGGTTCAACATCCCAATGTGTGGTTGGAGTGTAATGATACTTCAAAGTTTGTTGATCTTGAAGTTGCAAGGCACTTTGCATGGCCATTCCTTTTGATTGACTGAATGAAGTTGTATGTGGACCAATTCCTCTTTGTAGTAGAAGAATTGAAAACTTGTGAAAGGAGGCAAGTGGCAAGTGTTCTCAACTTTGGTGCATCCTTGCCATGTCATGCCACATCTACCATCTAATAAGGTTGGTTTGAGCTATTGTAGCTCTATCCATCCTTGCCTCTAGTTTGTTGAATGGTGGACCACAAAGATTGAGAAAGGCTAGCCATTGTGTGTGAAGTAAAGAAGAATCCTAATTAGTATATTTTTTGAAGTGCTTTCATGAGCCTTTCTTTCACCTCTTCATCATGAGATTGAGGCACTCACCTAGGCATAGTGACATACCATTTGGGAGTTGGAGCATAGGATGCCATATGAAGCAGGGTGTTCATAATGTTCCATTGTTGCATCACAATGGGCCTTTTTATGCTCATAAAATTTCAAAGTAGGATCTTTGCTATGAACAACTTGCTTCATCTGTCTAACCTTGCTATCATATGTTCCATAAACTTCTCCAAGGATAGGAGAGTATATCAACATATCTTATGACTCACATGATAGGTGAGATGAAAAAACAATCATTCAACAAGTTACAAAAGTTAAATTTTAAAAAATAAATTAAGACTCGAATGTCAAAGAGTGAATGTTATTACAAAGAATGAAAATAATTTACGAGTTAGAAACATTGATAAATTAATCATTTAATAACTTAACAATAAAATAAAAAATTTCTTACCTCATTGTGGACTACCAATCATCATCAAGGATCTTTTGTTTCACACTTTTTCTTTTAGTTGTGCTTGCCTCCATAACTATCATTAATTGTGGAGGCTGTCATGCCCTGGAAATTGTAACACTAAAATATAAAGCATTGAAATATAAATGAACAAATAAAATGAATAACAAAATATATATTAAAAATACAAAAAGAGATATTAGCAATTTAATATTATTATAATTATAATTATCATAAGATAATAAATATTAACAAATTGATATTATTATAATTATAATTAGTATAATATAATGATATATATATTATATTATAATAAGAAAGCATAGTATAAAACATAAAATAATATATACATTTAAGACAACAAGTGAACAAAGTTTAAATGCTGCAATCAATAAATAATAATAATAATAACTAAAGAAGTCATCAATTGGTTTTGGTCATGCCTTTTCCCCACCGTGGGAATATAAAGCATACCTACACAGGTTTCCGGGACGGGGGGACAAAGGGGCCTCAATTTGGGGACGGCGACGGCGGGGGGGGGGGGGGCTGTATATACTATATACTATACATATGGTACTTAAAATGCTAGTTATGAAAAGATGTATAACAACATAAGACTATTTAGTATGAAGAAGCTTAGTAAAATAGCAAAATTCAAAATTGCAAATAGTAAATACAGTATACTTGAACATTGAACATTGAATAATGAACCATTGAACATTGAAGTTTTCAAATTAGAAATTAGAATACTCAATACTACAATGTAACAATTGTCGAATCAGCAAATGGAAGATTTCTATTATATCATATATGATATCAAAAATTTAAATATCTGATCATAAAGATGATTACAATGACTAGCATGATATGAATATCAAAACAAGTACAAACTACAAAGTCAAAATGTCAAAATGTAGTGAAGGAGGCGGAGGCCTCTAATCATCCCTCGGGAGGTCGGCAAACTCCTCATCACTGGAACCATTGGACTCCCCAAGGTCAAGATCTGCCAAAGGAACACCAACCAGCCCTAAATTTGAAGCATCCTCATCCTCATCAATTTGTGATGGCTCCTCTGGCTCTACATCCCATCGTGCTGCTAGGCTCTCCTTGTACACACGTGTCTTGCGGTCAGTGATACGCAAGGCACTATGTACAACCACTAGCTTCTCTGCTCTCCTAGAGGTAAGTCTGTTCCTCTTAAGAGAGTGGATGAAGCTATAAGGAGACCAGTTCCTCTTAGAAGCTGAAGAACTAGAAACCTGAGACAGCAAACGAATGGCTAGTGTGCTAGTTAGTGATTTCGGTCCATGACAAGTCCACCACAAAATCGGATCCTCCTGTGCCATAGTTCTTATATCCGTCTTTGCCGCAACCTTGTAACCCCTAAGAGTAGCAAATTTCGTCCACTCAGTGCGAATGTTGCCAACAACTTCAACATCATACATCCTATCAATGCACTTGAAGAATCCTTCCTTCACCTCATCATCCTGAATCGGTGTAACTCTAATAGGCCTAGGCATGTACCACTTTGGATTCAATGCATAAGCAACCATGTGCAAGGGAGTGTTTAGGTTGTCCCATTTGCGTTGAATAATAGGCTGAATGTAAACATTGTAGAATGCTAAAGTGGGGTCCTTCTCTCGCACAATTGCCCTCATCTGGCCAATCATTGAATCAATGCACTCATACACCTCTCCAAGGTTAGGTGCATCCCCATCCCCATATCTGATGACTTGGACAACTGGTCTAATGATGGCAACAATATATTTTGCATTATTCCAAAATGCATCACTCTTCACTATCTCCTTCACCCTCTTCCCCTGCTCTGTCTTGGGCCCATCCCACCGATTCCATTCTTGCGTCATAAGTATAACCATGAGTTGTAGTGGCCTTTGCATCTCAATCATTCTATCCAAAAGAATGAAATAGGATGCATATCGGGTCTCAATTGGTTTCAAGAACTCCTTCGCGAAGCTCCTGAAGATGGCATGTGAAGTGTGGTGGTTGCAGATATACATCTGCACATCTCTTGCATTGCTGACCACTCCTCTAATCCACTCAATCTTCCCCATGTCCTTGAGTGCATTGTTCATGTCATGCACACAACATGGAGTCCACCAAATATGTTTGTATGCTGTCTCGATAAGCCTCCTTGCAGCTTTGCACACATGTGCTGCATCTGTCACTACTTGGACCACATTTTGTGGCCCAATCTCCTCAATAGCTGCCCGAAGGATCTCAAACTGAAAATCAACATCTTTTCGATGCCCTTAACAATCAACCGCCTTGAGAAAGATTGGGCCCTCTAAGCATGTAACTATGACATTGATGAGTGGACGATGCCTAATGCTTGTCCACCCATCCATAACAATGCTGCACCCAGACTCCTCCCAACATGCCCTCATAGTTTCCATCAATGAATTGATCTTGGCATAGTTGTTATCCAAGATCGTGGTCCTCAATTTGTCCTCACCTGGTGGCACATATGATGGTCCTCCCTTCGCCACCATCGACATCATCTCCTTATAATAAGGAGATCGAGCTACATGAAATGGGATTCCATTGGCAAAAAAGAACCTGCCAATGGAATCATCTATCTGATCCTTCTGGTGCACATTAAACAAATCAGCTATGGGGTTAGGCTGACTCTGCATCTTGCGTTTCCCCTTGCCCTGTTGTGATTCAGCCATAGCACTATAAGTAGATGAAGGTCTTGAGGTTGCACCTGACAATGTTCCTGCTCTTTGATGCGATGTGGGAGTAGAAATATGTGGCTGCCTCTGCATTTGCTGCTCGTGAATCTGCTGAATAGTCTGAATATGTTGCCTACTTGACAAGGTAGTAGGCTTAGGAATTCCCACGTCATCTGGAACACCCCAAAGCTTGTTGAACTCAATTCTGTATATCAATTTTTAGGGTCCTTCAAAAAATTACATGCTCCCACACCTTTTCCTGGCCAAAAGAGGAAGTGTGCATCAACTCTGGTGATGCTCCCAAACCAATCATCACCACAAATGTTGCATTTCCATTTCCTCGTACCACCACATGATGATGTTGGGGCTGTTATTCTTGTTGTAAACTGTTTGAGAGGAGATTTGGGATCATAAGGACCCCTAGCCCACTTTGCCAAAAGCTGGGAGGGGCAATCAGTAGCAACTGGTGCACTAGCTATGGAACTAGTTTGCAATTACGGATTTGACCCATGCTCACCCCCCTCATTGGGCTCATCCTCATGCTCAGGTTCATATTCTGATTGGTTTGCACTATGAGAATGAGTCTCCATCTCATCCTCACTCATTTCATGATTGTGGGAGCTCATTTTGACACTGCATTTCACAAAATGAAAAAAAAATCAATAAACACATATTTTCAGTCTATGCCCTATTTAAAAAAAAAAAAAAAACTCTATATTTTAAATTTTAAATTGCAAAACAAAATCTAAACTAATTTAGAAAATGAAACAACAAGAATTAGAAATGAAACAACAAGAAATGAAAATCAGAAAAAACATTGAAAATCAGAAAATAAAAGAAAAAATCAGTTAAAAACCCTACGTTTTGCTTGAAAAATCTCTTCAACAAGGTGAAGAATCTTCCTCCTCTTCTTCTTCTTGCTCCTTGACACTCCTCTTTCACTTGCAATCACTCCTTTCACTCCTCCAATCACTCTTTCCTCAGCTCTTCACTCTTCTTCTTCTTGCTGTAGCAGACAAGCAAAAATGCAAATGTGAATAAAAATGAAGTTAGAAGGGACTTTTGAAAGCATAGAAGAGTGTAGATGGGCCCCACATGCCCTTAGGGTTCAAATAGAACCAAAAATACAATTTAAAAATGTGTTAATTTTTTTTTTAGAACTTGCTTTTTTAACTCTCCGCCGCGAGAGACGCCTGGGCGTCCCTGAGACGCTTGAGGGACACCCAGGCGTCTCCCTCAGCGTCTTGGAGACGCCGGTGCGTTTTTGCGTCTTTGGCGGTGAGGGAGCAAAATTGTGGCGTCGCTGGAGACTTGGGAACGTCGTCCCTGTTCTGGGAATGCTAGGGCTTAGGGGCGGGGACGCGTTTTCGAGGTTCATTGATATAAAGGGAAAGATAATAAACAATTCTCAGGAGATGGCAGCAGGAATGAATAAATAAAAAAACAGCAGATACATTACCTACAATAGCGTTGGGGATTAATAAAGGGATGCAGCGATTAATGCACAAAGGCTGCAATTTCATTTCTAAGAAGGCAGTGTTGAGTTTAGGAAGGTAATGAAGGATATACGATGGCAATTGAAGATAAATAAAAACATAAAGGAGTCTTTAACAAAATGTTATGTCTTCTTAAAGGTTTATCCTTTTCCAAAAAGATGCCACTCTTCATGAAGATATAAGATGTGAGTGACGAATGAGGGAGATAAGAAGGATAGAGGAAAGATAAGTTAGAAAATTGGAAGATACAACAGTCGGGAAAGAAAAGAATAAGGAATAGAAAAATAAATAAGAAACCTGGAATATATTCCTGAGTATATCAACATATTTAATAAGAAGGAATATGTGGGAGTAAGAAGATGGTTCGATGAGAGAGATATGGAGACAAATGATAAACACGTAATAAGGGAAGTAAGTTTAATATAATTACACACACACACACACACACACACACACATAAAGTTAGATAAATAGATATAAGTCCATATCAATTAGAAAAGTTCTGTTGTTCTAATTGTTTGTCTCATTCTGGGTAAGAAGAGACTTGGCATTCTCAATTCTTGGATCCAAGAAGTCTTCTACAACTTAAGCGATACAATGGAAGCTTTTTCTATTCTTTTAGCAAGCGATCTATGTATTGGGTTTCATTCGCCCCATGGTTGGGAACTGATCATCAATTCAATCTTCGAAAATTATGGATTTGCCCATAACAAATGAATAATATCTGTTCTTGTTTCAACTTTTCTAGTCATCTTAGACACAATTTTCAAATAGCGGATCTTCTGTCGTTGAATAATTGGTCCAAAGGGATGAGGCAAGACTGCAAAAAGGTAGAACTGTGAGTAGGACCCCTATTATGCAAAAAGGGAGAACTTTGAGTAGGACACCCTATTATGCAAAGAGGGAGACTTGTGAGTAGGACACACTATTATGCAAAAAGGGAGGATCAAGGACACCTTATTACAACCTCCCAACTATCCCCGCTTGAATCAGTTGTTGAAGCAAATAAAGAAAGATCTTCAATCATAAGAGGAGAGGTTGGCATGATGGAGGAGAACGGTGTAAAGCCCTCACTAGGTACACCACCTCATGATGATGGTTAAGGACCATCGGTTAAGGACCACATGAGGCCACAAAGGAAAAGGTCCTGCTCTTGGGCCTAGGGTAGAGGATATTTGGGACACCTCATCATGTCCTCATTATGGTTGAGCCCACATAGTCCTTGGGACTCATTATAGTGGTATATATAATCTCTCTTAGACCTAGAACTAATGTATTTCATGGATTATGCCTATCATGTTTATCTAACGTGGTTGCAAGTTTTCATAACTAGATTTACACCATCTCAATTTTGAGCAGGGAATTTTATCTTTAACTATAATCTGCTATTGGTTTCATTTGGAATTGTTATTTCAGGGCAAAGTATAAGGTGATCCCAAAAGGGGACATTACAGAGGTTTCTGCACCTCAAGCATTCTCTCTAGCAAAAATGAAATGGTTGGTATATTGAGTGTCATGGGCTTGAGGAATTCCTTCATTGAAAAATATTGAACAAAGCAAGTGAGGTGTGATGGTTGCAAATGAACATTTGTATGTCTTTAGCTTTTGCTACCATTGCCTTATCCAATCTATCTTCCCAATGTCTATCAATGTGTTGTTCATTGCATGAACATAACATGGTGTTAAAAAATATGCTTGTAATCACTCTCAACCATCAAGCCGACTAACTAATATACATGGGCTGAATCAATCACCATTAGTACAACATTAAAGGGTCCAACCTCTTTTATGGCATCTTTGAAAATTTGAATTGGAAGTTTTCATTCTTTTTCTTCCTTGAAAAATCAACAGCTCTAAGAAAATAAGAGCCAATTGAACATGTGACAATGATATTGATGACTAGTTGATGTTAAATATTGGTCTACCCATCCATGATGATAGAAGAAACATCCTTTATTCAAGTTTGCCTCATTTCCTCCATTACTACATTTACTTTAGAATACTCTTTATTAAGGAGGGTGGTTTGTAGCTTATTTTTTCCAGGGGGCAAATGAGGGATCAACAATAAATGCATTTTTGAACATTTGTTTGAAATAGGGAGAATGTGCCACATGCATTGGTATGGCATGGGCAAAGAAAAATTTAGCAATAGAAGACTTATATAGCTTTTGTGATTACATATTAAACATTCCTACAACACTAGTAGCCTTTTCTTTGGTATAACCCTCTCTCATTTGAATTTCAACATCTATGGCTTGGGTAGGCAATGACATAGTAGGCCGCATAGTCTCTATTGGTAATCCTTTATTTTTTGTCTCTCCACCCATATACAATCTAGTAATTGGCCTTCTCAGTTAGAGTTATTTTTCACAACCTGTTACCTCTCATTCACTTATGCCAAAAAGATGAGAATATACTTTTGTCTAGCTGCCTCTATAGCATTTGTTGGACAAATAACATATTCATACTCTACTGCCCTCTATATCTTTTTTCTTGTCTTTGTTTATGGCTGTTGCAAATTGTAAAAGAGGTTTCTTTCGCTAAATTGGGCTTTTTACATTGGTTTTGAGGAGTTCAAAAGAGCAATCAAATGGGTTACTTGAACTCATAGTCACCACAACACTCCCACTCACAAAAGAATCCCCAACAGTACTTCTATGAATTCTTTGTTGAATTTGAATCCCTTCCCCCTCACTATTGTTCATTGTTATTTTGTTGAAAATTCAAAACACAATGTTCAAGTACAAACATTAAAGAAAAGCAAACAAAAACTCTCCTAAAGTGTTCAAAACTTTTAATAAAGTTAAAAAAGCAAAGGAATTTGAGCAAATGAACAATGGATAAAAACTTACCTCAAATGAAGGAGATTTTGATGTTCTTTTGCCTTCTTCTGATTGCTGTTCTCTTCTCTTCTCATAGTTGCTCTCTTTTGTTACCTTCTTCATAAATTGGAAAATGGCAAATGATTCTGTTTTTTGTTTTTAGTTGTTAGTAGGACTCTTTTAGGTTTAGGGTTGGTGTAAAGGGGTGTGGGGGGGCCCTTGTGCTCTCCCCCCCCCAATCCCTTCTTTATTTTCCATTTTGTGTTTTTATTTATTAAAATTGCATTTAGAACAACCTCAGATGTAGGGGATGGCTAATCGTCTATTGGGGTTTCCTCCCTCAAATCAGCTATCCTTGAAATGTTTCCTTTTTTCGAGATTGGGTACGGGGTGAGGTTGTTTCCTACACCCATCTTTGCGTCCTTGAAATGTCTTATGTGGGGATGAGTCATAATATATAGGGGATGTGTCCTTGGGGTACATAGATATAAAGAAAATAATAAATAGTTAACTAAATAAAGATTATATATTGCCATGGTCTTATGCGCTACCATAACAATTCCCATGGTATAATTTTCCATCGTAAATATGTGTAGGGAGTCCATCGACATCTCTTAAGGCACATTTCAATGGAGTATAACTTATAAGGAGTCCATGCTCATTGGTGCTTGCAAAATGAATAAATCCGTGTGATCGATATAACTTGTAAGGAGTCCATGTCCATTGGTGCTAGCAACACGAATAAAATTCGTGTGATCGATATAACTTATAAGGAGTTCATGCCCATTGGTGCTGGCAAAATGAATAAATCTGTGTGATTGGGAGGGCAAATGCGGAAAAAATGAAGCAACAAACAAGAAATTGTGCCTAACATTCTTCTCTTAGGTTAGCAATTTGTTTTGTGCATCCAAAAACAATTATAAAAGAAAAAATACTTTAAAAGAATGTCATAAAAAATGTTGGGTTCACTATCGGTTTTGTGAAATTTTTGCCAAATTTGATGTGGGTTTGCATGGGCTCATTCAGGATGAACCCACATGCTTAATCAAGGCTCCTAGATGCACCCTTGCTTGCACCAAACTAGGATCCTACCTAGAGCAGATCGTACCCATATCCAGAAGGCAATAGGGATAAACTAGTAACATAGATCTTAACATCTCATATTGTGTTCCTTGAACTGGCTTCAAGGTCTCATGGTCTGTATGGAATCTGGATAGTGTATTGGCAGAAAAATAGCTTAAACTATTGAAAGTGTTCACATCATTGAGGAATTATTTTTATTGCCATGATTACTTTTTGAAATATGTAATGTCCCGTTTTGGGATCACCTTATATGTTGCCCTGAAATCACAATTCCAAATGAAACCAATAGCAGATTATAGTTAAAGATATAATTTTCTACTCAAAATCGAGATGATGTAAATCTAGTTATGGAAACCTCCAACCATATTAGATAAGTATGATAGGCATAATCCATGAAATACATTTAATTCTAGGTCTAAGAGAGATTATATATATCACTATATTTAATTCTAGGTCTAAGAGAGATTATATATATCACTATAACGAGTCCCAAGGACTATGTGGGCTCAACCATAATGAGGACATGATGAGGCACCCCAAGTATCCTCTATCCTAGCCCCAACAGCAGGACCTTATCCTCTGTGGCCTCATGTGGTCCTTAACCATCATCATGAGGTGGTATACCTAGTGAGGGCTTTACACTGTTCCCCTCCATCTCGCCAAACCCTCCCCTTATGATTGAAGTGCCCTTTTTACTTACTCCAATAGTTGATTCAAGTGGGGATAGTTGGGAGGCTGCAATAGGGTGTCCTTGATCCTCAACTCTAGGCCCAAGGATAGGACCTTATCCTCATTGGCCTCATGTGGTCCTTAACCATCATCATGAGGTGCCACTCCTAGTGAGGAGTCATTCGCCGTTCCCCCTCCTTGCAGTCCTGCCTCATCCCTTCATGACCAATTATTACCAGAAGCAAATCACTGTTCATAACATCAATAATATAGGCTACATTGGCATCAATTATCAGTGTTTTAATTGGTATAATTGTGTATATATATTTATATATGTTTGTATATATATTTCTCTTGTAAAGCCACTGTAAACGTTGAACAGATGTAATTTTCTTTTGAAGAAATCAAGAGTGCTACCCTCTCTGGTAGCAATTTGCCCAAAAAAAATAAAATAAAAAATAAGCATAGACAACTATCATTGCATACCACAGGGATAGATTACTTTATTGTTCTGATTTGAACCTGCTGCAATGGTGTATGTTTTTACTGCTATTGATGCCCAGATCTGATCTTCTATGCCTGGCTGTGAATGTATTCTGGAGGATGTCTTTCTGCCTTACTGTCCAGGGGATGATGCTGCTTGCTTGAATCAAATGCCTTAATGTTTAGATGTTGTTGCCTTTCAGACTGAGTCTATTTGCTCTAATCCATTGATCTGTTCTTAACACTCAAAAGTCATTGTTAGTGTAAATCAAACACATAAGAATCTATTACCCATACTTATATATTAAAGCATCATGATTCTTATATATATATATATATTTGCTCTAATCCATTGATCTGTTCTTAACACTCAAAAATTACTGTGAGTGTAAATCAAACACATAAGAATCTATTACCCATACTTATATTAAAGCATTATGATAATATATATATATACACGATTATTTCTAATTATTTTCAATCTTTTTTATATGAACGCAATGACATTCCATCTGCTGACTATATCTGCAACTATATTCAGAAATATATCATATATTCATATGACTGCTGTTACTCTCCTCATACTTGGAAAATATTCCCTGAATCTCCTGATTTTGTCTGCTGCTGCACTCAGAAATATATTAGACTTTCTTATTTATTTTGCTCTCTATGATTCGATTCTATTGCTCAATGTACTTCTGAATCTGATTGATGATATATATATATATATTTTCCAAGATATTACTTCCCTTTTATATCCCACTTTGGGGAAAAGACATGACCATTCGTCCTGCTCTTTTCTTGGCAGGGGACACGTCCTCCTTTGGACTGATCGCTGCCCTTCTGAACTAATCGATTCTTTTACCGCCTTGTAAAGTTAAATACATTTTCATGTATTCTTGACAGCCTCCTTTGTCTTATTCATAGGAACTTCCTTTAATATCAAGTGGAGAGAAATGGAATCGTTGCCCCCTTTTGCCTATTCTAATCGCTGCTTTTTAGAAGAATGTATTTGTATTAACAATAACTGCCTTCAGCATATATTATTTTATGTTTTATATTAATATGTTAATATATTTTTATATTATATATATAATATTTATAATCTTATATCTAAGTTGCCGAATCGGGCACGGGCACGGGCACAGGCACGGGTATGGGTACGTGGGTACGTCAAAATGTTTTTGGGGGTTGGGTACGGAATTGGGTACGTCCGTACAAAAATATAATAAAATATTTATATATATATATATATCTATATATATATATATATCTATATTTATATCTATATCTATATATATATGCAACCTAGAAACAAAATTAAGTTTAGAATGTCATATACCAATACATATGATAAACAAAACCATGACAAATTTCAATTTTGAAACATAATATACTAATTTAAATTCACTTTTCAATATCAAATGGATCAAACTTGAATGTCATGATAGATAATCATTTTATAACACATAGTTTGCAAACTCGGACTCGCTACGGACTTGGCAGCCCAAAATATGACTCGGACTTAGGACTCGGGATGGACTCGGGAAAAGACTCGGCAAAAAAAAAAATCGTAGTTTTACAAAAAAACAAGAACAAATTAATGCATTTAGAGAACATAAGAGCTTAATTTGATTATCAAACACTCATAATTCAAAGATTACACATGTCATATGATCATCAAACACTCAATAATTGAAATTTAATCATTCATAGTCATGAAATACTCATAGTTTCAATGTATAACAGCATCATAAGTTTATAAATGTTTACATATAATCATGTCAAAAAGAGGAAAACATTAACAACCACATGTAATCTACATCTTCCTCTTTCCCCTCCCAATGGTACTCAATTTTGGAGGCCTAGAACTAGAAGGTGCCCGTGTTGTAGTATCCAAACGAGGACTAGGAGATCGAGCAAGGAAAAAATGATATTCAAATGTGTCTTCGTTGTCCTCCATGGCATCCAATCTTGCTGCTTCTTCTTCTTCTTCTGCTGCTCTCTCTAATTCAGCCTTATCATTTTGTTCATCAATAGTCCATTCACCATATGGATCAATGTCATCCAAGTCGGTGGACTCGTGTGAAACACCCTCCACCTTTCTAGTTCGAAGGCGAAGGTTGTACCGAACAAAAACTAAATCATTTAGGCGTTGTTGAGTCAACTTGTTTCTTTTCTTTGTGTGAATGTTTTCAAATAAACTCCAATTGCGTTCACACCTAGAAGCACTGCATGGCTGCGACAAGACACGTATGGCTAGCTTTTGAAGATTTGGTGTGCTAGCACCATAGTTCTCCCACCATAGATCTACAAAAACATGTTTAAAAAATATAAGTATTAAGAAATAAGAATAAAGTAAAAAATCTATATGTAAGAATCAAGTTTCTAATTTCATTTTTTACATGGTTGTTGTTTTCCTCTCCTTTCAATTGCTTGTTGGGAGGAAAAGAGTCTCCCCTCTGCACCCTTGTAGACCTTGAATAGATAAAAGAAAAAGTAAATCAAATATAGAAAATTCATAGATAGTCAAGGCTCAACATTGCAAATTCATAAATAAGATGTAACAAATCTCACCTCCAACTCATCAAGCACCTTATCTCTCAACTCACTATCAGGCACCATCCTATCAATGCAAGTGACAAGACCTTCCATGACCTCCTCATCCGCCTTAAATGTGTCCGAGAAGTAGAACTTCGGATTCAAGAAGTAGGCAAAGGCATGAATCGGCTGGTGGAGTTGGTTTGTCCGTCTCTGATCAATGATGCGCCATATGATTTCATATTTCTTTTTGTTGTCGCCATAGTAACGTGATATGGCCTCTTTGGCCCTATCCATGGCCTCATAGATGAAACCCATTGGCATGCCATCTCCATCCACCATACGAAGAACCCTCACCAAAGGTTCTGTCACCTAAAAAAATGAAAACAAATGTTAAAGTATAACAAAATTAACCTCTCAAAAAATAAAAAAACAGCAAATAGATTATCATGTAATTTTTTTTTTGTGTGATTGCTACTTAACACCCATCAACTCCTCTCCATTTTTGATGAATGTCTCATCAAAAACTATGGCAACAATCCTCTCCCCTTTAGCTCTATTGGAAAATGAGGACTCCTTCCAAGCATCGGACACAAACATTTGCTTGAGATGACCAATGGCACCAAAAATGCTTTGCAATGTGAGGAAGTGGCTAGCAAATCGTGTCACTCCAAGTCGCACAAGGTCCTTGCCATTTGTGAATTTCCTCATCAAAGCAAGCACCCAAGTATGGTTGTAAATAAATTTTGTAACACTTTTTGCATCTTCAACCACTCTTTTAACCCATGAAATCTTCCCAATGTCCTCTAGCAATAGGTCCAAGCAATGTGCAGCACACGAAAACCATGCAATTGTGGGATACCTCTCCATAAGTAGCCTACTTGTAGCTACATATGCAGCTGCGTTGTCTGTGATAATTTGGACAACATTATCAACTCCAACCTCCTGGACCACCCCATCTAATAGATTGCATAAAGTCTCAACATTTTTAACTTCATGGGAGGCATCTATTGATTTTAGGAACACCAATCCACCATTTGAGGCCACTAAAAAGTTTAGGAAAGTTCTATTTCGTCCATCTGTCCACCCATCAGATAAAATGCTGCAACCTTTTCTTCGCTAAAATTTCTTTTGCTCATCAACCACAAGTCATGTATTCTTTACGGCTTCCTCTAGCAATGGCCCACTCAAATCTCTAGTTGATGGGGTCTTGAACCTTTTTCCTGCACCTGTAAGGGCGTTCACTAAACCTTCCCAATATGGGTTGTTTGCAACATTGAAAGGTAGATTATTGTAGTACCAAAAGTTTGCAGCAGCCATCCTAGCTTCATGATGCTTTTCCTTATTCCAACTGGTACCTTCAAGTGAAGGTTGTGCTCTTGGAACATTACGTGGAATAAAATAATTTGGTCTTGATGAAAGACCCTGGCCAACACTACCAGTAGAATAGGAACCCTCAGGACTCTCACCAAAAGATGAATGTGGAGTACGGACGCTTGGACTTGCAGCACCATGGGGCATAGTTGGTGCAGAATGGGATCCACTTATCACTGTTGCTAGGGCATCCTTTGTTTTTTGTCTTTCATCTTTTTTTAGCTCATACTCAGCAAGAAGGGCCTTTATCTCTCTAATAATCTCAAGAGTTGTTTTAGTGCATCCCTCCACATTTTGCCCAGGTATTCTTGCATGGTGGTATTTTAATCTGTTTATTCCTCCTGTCATCCATTTCTGGCATTCAGTACATGTCACTCCACCTTTTTTGTTTCCTGGTATTCCATACTTCCATGTAGGGTCTTTTCTCATTCCCTTTGGATTTGAAGACGACATTGCTGTTTCAAGTTCAACATGGAAAAAAAAAATCAGCAAATAAATGTGATTCAAAGTTTTATTTATTTGCAAAAGAAAAGTATGCAAAACCAAGCTAGAAATAGTAGGAATTAGGCTATTAAGGAAAATAGAAAAAAATTTGGCAGCATTTCCTCTTATTTTTCTTGATTTTTTTGAATTTGAATGCAAGAAAAAAAAAAGAATTGATAGATCACTTACCTGGCTCTATTTTGACCTTTTTAGCTCGTTCTCCTGGTTTCAACCTGAAATCAAATTGCAGACCTGAAAATCACAAACACTCAAGTTTAAAATGAAGTAAAAAGTAAAAAAAAACATGGGTTTTAACCCATTTTGACACCCAGCTTCGCAGGAGAGTCTCGACCTAGGACTCTCCTGGACTCGACTCCTGAGTCCGTGGCGAATCGACTTGGCTCAGCCACGGATTCTCGAGTCTGCCAAGTCTGCGGCGAGTCTCAGAGGATCTGCAAACTATGGTATAACATTTAAAAAATACAAATAGTAACCAATTCACTAATCTGCAATGGCCGAGTCCAGAGGTCGGACTCGGGAGTCCCGACCTAGGACTCTCCTGGACTTGACTCCCGAGCCTATGGCGAGTCGACTCGGCTCAGCCACGGACTCCCGAGTCTGCCGAGTCCGCGGCGAGTCTCAGAGAGTCTGCAAACTATGGTATAACATTTAAAAAATACAAATAGTAACCAATTCACTAATCTGCAATTGCATCAAATGGCTCATCATCAAGACTAAGATCATCATCAACATTAGCATTAGATGATGGAACCACATTAGCACTTGCACTAAAAGTATGTTGACTACTTGACTCCTCAAAAATTGAAGAAGATTGTGCAATTGCAGCCAAAGAAAGATTTAGGTCAGCTCGCTCTGGTTCTACATCCCACATCTTTGTTGCCCCTTCTTTGTACTCATCCTCTGTGAGTAAGAAGGTGCAAGTTGGAATGAACATAAACTAGCTCCTCTGCTTTGTGTGATGCCAATCGATTGCGCTTGACTAAGTGGATGAAGGAGTATGAACTCCAATTCCGCTCAGCTGAAGAAGAACTAGCAACCTATTGAAGCAAAGGGAGCTCTCTTTAGAGTTGTTAAATTAAAAAATTGTAAATCAAACTTCAAATTTGAAAATAACGCATTTTAGTTTTAAATTTTTAAATGATAAAACTTAAAGTTAAAATATACATGAGATAAGACTTTTATTGCAAGAACTTGGAGTTGTGGCATCTTGCAGCCATTGAGGTATCGCCAAGAGTGAGCATCCTTCTTATATTTGTCACCGATAGCAGGACTTTGATTATTAGAGTCACAAAAGCTAGCAAATTCACTTGAAACTACATCTTCCATCTTAGTATCAGGGAAGAGTTTAACAAGAGCTTTCCTAAACCCTTCGTTGACTTCTGTATCACAGTATGGTGGCAGTCTGTTTTGTATAGCAAGGACTTGGGGGCTGTAAAATTTGGGAGTCAACGCGAAGGCAAAAAGATGGAGTGGGGTGGTCATTTTGTTCCACTGGTCAGCACAAATTGCATACACCTCTTTGAAGAGGGTTTCTTTAGGATTTTACTCTTTTTCACATATGATGCTTTTCATCTTCTCAAGCATTGAGTCAATGCCATCATAAACCTCCCCCAAGCATGGCTTATGCATGTCAGTAAAGAGTATCATGCTCAATATGGGCTTGGTGAAAGCAAGAAGATATTCCGCCCGATCCCACCAAATGTCATCTCGAATCTTATGTTTTAGATTTACTGCCTTCTCACTGTTTGATTGCCTCCATATAGACCATGATTGGCTAATGACCATAGCAAAAAGCGCCTCTCACACCTTCACAAGTCGTCTCAATACGATCATGTTGGATGCAAATCTGGTCTCAATCACCTATTTGAAAATAAAAAGTAAATAATTAAAATCAATATATATATGTATGTATTTTAAATAAATTATTGAAGTAAAACATAACATTAAAAAAATGCAATGTTTGAAGTTTGAGTTACCTTCAGTAGCTCTAGTCGTGAGAATGATCTAAAGATAGCTTGCGATATGTGGTGATTTGTTATGAACATTTATATTTATGTTATATTGTTATTTATTTGTTTGCATTTTAACGTTTGCAATTTCAGGGGCATGACAAAATAGTTTGAGTCATTTTCATTGTTTGAGTGAGCTTTCTCCTATACTTATTTTGGTGAAATGCAAGTAATTGTCACATGGACTCTCACTTTTGATGTTTTCATGTTGTTGGCTTTGTGGATTCATCTCACACAATTTAAATGGATAAAAGGTCCAATTGATGGTTTCCTAAGATTCTTGATATCATACTGTTGGTGTTTTTTCCTGTTGAACCCTGAAAACCCTCTAAAGGATAGCCAACTCTTATGATTAAGGACTTTAGGATTAAGGGCCAATGAACGGGAGATGGATTTAACACTTTCCTCACTTGCACTTCAGGCTCTGGACCTAGGCGGGTATCCCTATATGACATTGGATGCATACAAGCAGCCATGGTTTTATCACAATGTCTAGCAGATAAGCTTCATACAGATGACAAGGGTTTGTATGTCAAGGTACACCCCTTGTTCTCATTTAAGTTAAGGTATGAAGCATGAACAAAAAGCAAATCTAAATTAATAAAACAGGGAGAGCGTTTTCTTGAATTTAGAGATTGTTTCTAAGGATGGGGGAGGAAAACCATGCAAGACTAGTGCTTGCCTCGGGCTACAGAGTCATATGTTACACATTTTATGATGATAGACTGATAGAACCAAACATATCTTAGGGTTCTTTTGAGTAGACTATCACCTTGTTATAACCTGACCTTCACAAGCCTGCTATGCAATTCTACTTACAAATCTATTTGAAAACAGTGTCTTCACTATCTTCATGCAAGCAATTATATCACTCCTTGAATGACAAGCAAACAGATATACAGTTCAAACAGCAAATGTGTATGAAGAACCTCAATAACCGTATTATTTAGATTCAAAAGACATTACATCTCAGAGCTGGAGACAATAGCATAACAGTATAAATTCATATATTCCATAGTTACAAGATACAGAGGGAATATCAAGTAATGACTGAAAAACAAAGACCTTCACCATTAGTATTCAGCGATTTTCTGTACATAGCATCTGCCTTACCAATACACAAAACCCTGAAAAGGAGAACTGACCTCCGAACCCTCCGGAGAACCAACCGTAGAACCCTTAGAAAAACAACAAAATTTGTCTTTATAGTTTAGGCATAACTCAAAATTGATATGAGCAGGCCTGGCAGATTGTGCCTAGGGATGGGAGATTTTCTGCAGATGTAGCACTTGTTTTGTGGCTTGCCCTCCTTGGTTACTTCGCAGATGCCTTAGTGATTCACCCGTGTAGTGTAAGCGCCTCCTTCAACTGATTGATACAGGTCCAAATTGCATGGATTGCAGATCTGATTTGATGGTGCGAATGGATTATTTTGCCGCTGCCTTGAAGTTACTGATGCTGTCGTCTTGATCTGCTATGGAACTGTGGTCTGTGTCCTGGTAATAACACTTCGACAGCTCGCTCTAACCAGTCTCCTCTAATTCTACCTCTGTATTTGAATGTTAAATTCAGCTCATCTCTGATAAATCTGCTAGAAAATACACTGCTGTAGGTGCTTGTTGGACCCTAGAAAGGCAATGTATGGATTGACAATTGAATTCCAAAAAGCCCTTTTAAATTTCCAAAATCAGAAGACAATAATAACAGTACCAGGTAAGGTTTTCGTCCTACTTGGATTCTCCCAAGCTGAGCTTTTCGTCCCAGTTTAGCTGCTCAGATTTGCAATTAACGAATTCAGAAAATACATAAAACATGATCAGCAAATGGGGATGACGTCTCCTTTATACCTGATCACCAGATTTTGAAAAAACCAAGTCGGCACTCCAAATGATGAAATTCAAGTCGGCCCAAAATTTGAAATTTGAAATCAACTAATATTATTATTTTATTTATTATAATTTATATATATATTAGTGTTTAAAAACATTATTAAAATGAGGTGGATTAGGGTAGGAAAGGGGACATGACATTAACTAATGGATGAATCACACGGAACAACTATGTTTTCAAAAATTGACTTGAGAGTGTAAATGGTGAAATCTTTGATATATAAAATGAATAGGTAAACACTCTTCTTATAGATTTACAATACAGATGTTTCTAAAAACATAGTTTCTAAAATGAAATAGTATCGAAGAAAGTAATAGAAAGAATCTAAACAAATCTAATAGATTACAATATTACAATTCTGACCATTAATAATAACCTAAATATTATTTTAATACCCTCCCTTAATGGTCAATCTATCAACTACACCAAGGTGCCCCCTAAATTTGACAAACTTATTCGGGCTTAGAGACTTGGTGAGAATATCAATAGTCTGATCCTTAATTGGAACATACTGCAATACCATTAATCCATCTTCGACAAGCTGGCGGATGAAATGACAATGGAGTTCAACATGCTTAGTCCTTTCATGGAAGACTGAATTTTTGGTGAGTTTATGCACCCCTCAATTGTCACAGTACAAGGGGGAAGACCTTGCTTGAGACATTTGCATGTCAGAAAGCACCCTTCGAAGCCAAACTGCCTCACAAGTTGCTTTAACAGTTCCTCGATATTTAGCTTCAGTGGAGGAAAGATCCATTGCCTGCTGTTTCTTGTTGGTCCATGTAACTACAACTGTACCCAAACTGAATACATACCCAAAAGTAGACTTCCTGTCATCAACAAAACTTGCCCAATTTGAGTTTGTAAAGCCAATCAACATAGGATCTTTGCACCTTCCATACAAAATGCCAAAGTCGGAAGTGCCTTTCACATATCTCAACACACGCTTTGCTGCAACCCAATGTTCAACTTTAGGGGTTGTCATGAAGCGAGAGATGTGGCTCACAGCAAAACTGATGTCAGGTCTAGTAGCAGTGAGGTAAATAAGGTTGCCTACTAGTTGCCTGAATGTTGATTCATTTTGCATAGTCGAATCTGATTTTGTTGATAGTTTTAGCCATTTCTCGATAGGTGTAGGTGTAGGTTTGCAATCATTCATTTTGAACTTATCAAGCAGATTACGAGCATACTTGGACTGAGAAATAAAGATGCTATCAGTTGTCTGCCAAACCTCAACACCGAGACAATAATGGAGAAGTCCCATATCTGTCATGTCAAATGATTGACTGGCATTGTGTTTGATCTCCCCAATCAAATGTTCTGAGCTGCCAGTGATGATCAAGTCATCAACATAGACGACAAGCAAAAGAATATCATCACTAGACTGTTTGACATACAAATTAGAGTCAGAAGGGCTCCACTGAAAACCATGATTAACAAGGTACTTATCAATTTTCATGTACCAAGCCCGTGGAGCCTGTTTAAGGCCAAAGAGTGCTTTCACGAGTTTGCATACCTGGTGTTCTTTACCAACAACCTTGAAACGAGGAGGTTGTGTCATATAGACTTCTTCTTGTAGATCACCATTGAGAAACACACTCTTGACGTCCATTTGATGGACATTCCATCCAAACCGAGCTGCACTAGCGAGGACAAACCGAATAGTTACTCATTTTGGTTGTAGGAGAAAAAGTCTCCTCATAATCAATGCCCTCTGTCTGTGAGAACCCTTTGGCTACTAATCGAGTCTTGTACTTATCAAGAGTTTTGTTAACCTTGTACTCAACTTTATACACCCATTTGCAACCAATGGGCTTCTTCTCAGGTGGAAGATCAGAGAGAACCCAAGTGTTATTCTTCAGAAGGCTATGATGCAGCTTCCATAGCCTGTTCCCACTTAGTATGCCTTTAGCCTTTGAATAGGTTTGAGGCTCAGAGATGTTGTTAAGATTGGCCATAAGAGAAAAATTAACTATATTCTGTTGCTTGCTCTTTTTTCAAGCAGATCTACCCTCAATCAATTCATCATCATGGAGATCATTGATGATTTTAGCATACTATTTTTGCCAGAGAGTAGAAGTACTAATATCTAAAACAGGAGAAACAACATCACCAGGGGTGGCTGGAACAAAATCAGCTGGATTAGGATCCAGATTGTCTCGAGGAGGGGCGGGTGGTGGAAACATTCTGTTGAGGTGCCTGCATAACTACAAAATCCCTCCCATCAGGTGGAGCTAGGGGAAGACAAACACCCAAATCAGAGGCCTACATAGACTGATCCTCAAGGCTTATAGAAGGAGAAGACTGATAGAAGGGCCCACTATTTTCATCAACCACAACATCACAACTGAAGATGAGACGATCTGTATCTACATCAATCAACCTATATGCCTTATGATTCTCATTGTAACCAGTGCACATGAGTTTTTGGCTTTTGGAATCCAACATAGTGTGCTTGGCATCTGGAATCAACACATGAGCAGTAGAGCCAAAATTTTTTAGGTGGCTGATCTTAGGCTTGCGTCCAAACCAGGTTTCTTTAGGAGTCATCTTCTTAATGGCATGAGTAGGAGACTGGTTCAGAAGAGAGACTATAGTGTAAATTGCTTCAGCCTAGTATTTCTTAGGAACATTTCTATGCTCCAACATAGAACGAGCCATTTCAGTAATGGTGCGATTGTGATGTTCAACTACATCAGTGTATGGTGTGGTAAGTAGGCGCTTAATGTCATGTACAGCACAAAAGCTGGGGAAGTCATTAGAACAAACCTCCCCCCCATTATCAGAACTAAGAGTGACTATTTGAGAGTCTAACTCTTTCAACTAAGGCCATAAATTGCTGAAATATACCAAACACTTCTGATTTGTTTTTAAGAAAATACACCCACATTCTTCTACTAAAATCATCAACAAATAACAAAAAATACCTGCAACTAGTAACTGAATGAGTGTTCATTGGCCCACATAAATCAGTGTGAACCAACTATAATACCTTGGAAGCTCTCCATGAGTCACCATCAGAGAATGGAGTCCGATGCTACTTTCCAGCTTGACAAGCTTCCTATTCTCCATGATTCTGAGTCTGAATCACAGGGAGACCACCAACTAGATCATCTCGAGATAGCTGTGAGAGATATTGCATATTCAGGTGCTCATAACGCTGATGCCAAAGGCTGCTGATGGAAGTATTCGTGGCTGCCATAACGTGCTCTTGAGAATCACTAGAATCAACAAGTCTTTATAGACCATGGTCCTCAAGTCCCTGAACAACTGTAGTGTGAGTCTTTCTATCAACAATGGTGCATGTATACGTGCTGAAAACAATATCTAGCTGAGGAGAGTGAGTCATGATCTAAGTAATTGAAAGTAAATTCAGCTCCATGCCAGGTACAAAGTATACATCGAGAAATATAAATTTTCTCCCTCTAGAATGAATCTGCACGTTGCCCTTTCTGACAACAGTATACTCCTCGCCTCCTCCAAAGATAACATCTTTGAATGGCGTGTACTCAATTAAGCAATCCCGACAATGAGTGAAGTGTCGAGATGCACCTGAAGCAATATACCAGGTAGAGGATTTAACAGGATCTGTTGGACTCTTGGCCATAAATGCATAGAACACGGACTCCTATGCTCAGTGTGCTTTGCAACATGGGCTTTGGGTTTAGACTCTCTTTGCTTGTTCTGTTCAAAAGCCAAGCGTTTTCGACAATCTTTTTTCATGTGACCATACTTGTGGCAATAGTTACACTGAACATTCTTCTTCTTGGAAGAGTCTTGAGATTGCGCTTGATTGGTTTGTTGAGAGGGCTGATTCTTGCCTTTATTCTTTTGAAATGTCTTGGCAAGAAATGCCTGCTCTGTGGAGGACGAACTAGCACTGCTACCGAACTGTTGTTTCCAACGATCCTACTGCACAAGTATGGTGCAAAGATCTAAAAACTTCAAGTCAACATTAGCTGAGGTAATGTTGAGCGTCGCAATAAAGTGCTCATAAGATTTTGGTAGACTCTTGAGAGTGATGACTACCATATCTTCCTCCTCTATTTTCCGACCAATAGCCTCTAGCTGATCACGAATGTCCTTGATTTTTGTTGAGTGCGCCTACAGAGTTGTCTTCTCACCCATCATGATGGAAGACATGTTTTTCAAGAAAAATACACGACTCTTGTCAGATGTTTCATGAAGATCTTTCAGAAGATCCTAGATTTCTTTAGCTGATTTGCCAGACGGTACTTGAGGCAGCTGGTCATCAGTGACAGATAGTTTAATAAGCATCACTATTTCTCGATTTTGCTCATCAAATTTTTTTTGATCTTTGTCCGCCGTTGTAGGACATGTCTTGTTGCCCAGAATAATTTGGTCAAGGCACCGATATTCAAAAATTACTGTCATACGCTGCTTCCAGGTTTGTAGTTGCAGCCATTGAATTTTTGACTGCCCTCTAGCATGATGTGAGACAAAGATGGCATTTGTCACAAGCTTGTACAAAGTAACCTTTAAACAAAATCTGACAAACAAGAGGCACAAAACCCCACAAATACAGGAATTTGTCAGAAAAAGAAGGCTCAAAACCTGAGGTCTCTTGAACGCAGAGATAATGGCAAAATAGTTGGTAGAGAGAAAATAATATATGAAACTTGTCAGGACCACAAGCAGAGAACACAAACAGTTGAACAAAGTGACCACGAATTCCAAAAAGACACCCAGAACAGGTGATGTGTGCACACAAACACCTTCAATCACGTAGGCAAAAGATTAACCAGGTAGCGATTTGTATAGAGGATTCATGCCCAATAAGAAGGTTAGAAAATCACACACCAAGCAAAAGAACACCCACAAAGTTCCAAGTAGAAACTGAGGTCGTGCATGCAAGAGGAGAAAATCACATTTTTTTAAGAAAGCATGCAAGAAGAAAACGACGCCCAAAAAACACACAAAGAAATGTGCACAAATGAGGAAAGATATCGTGTACAAAAACGATGCTTAGAAACTCATATGAAAATCCGTGCCCAAAGAATCACTATTTGTAGGTAAAAATACACAATTTGTTCAAAAGAGACAATTTTTTTAATTAGAAAAAGGATGCTGTGATTTTCCTTCAAGAATCCACTTGTTTTTGATGCACACATGAATTCGAGAAAAGCAGCAGAGAAAATCCACGAACTCTTCACAAAATCTGACAAAAAAAAACTAAGAGAAATCGTCGCCCATGTAAATGGTGAAATCTTCGATATATTAAATGAATAGGTTAACACTCTTCTTATAGATTTTACAATACAAATGTTTTTAGAAATAGTATCGAAGAAAATAATAGAAAGAACCTAAACTAATCTAATAGATTACAATATTACAATATTGACCATTAATAATAATCTAAATATTATTTTAATAGAGAGTGGGGCATTACCAAATCCTTGTTTGCCAATAGGATATTATGATGGACTTTATGTGTAATGTCTCCTAATTGGGAGTGCCCTAAATTTTCCCTAGTTTCCTTAATTTGAATAGCAAAGGGGTTAGCTAATATTTTTCCTCTGATTGAAACCTTGATTAAAGCCCTGCACATAGGTTAGAATCATTTACCATAATCAAACTGATTAGCAGATTATAATCATTTATCACAATAATACTAATTAGCAGATTACCATAATTAGATATTATTAAACTCATGGTTAATCATTAATTCAATCACAAAGTATTTTAACATCCTTGGAGGGTTCAATCATAGGAGAGTATTGGAGAACATGACTTGATGGGGTGCCTAGGACCCTTTTACACTAGGCCCAAGAGTGGATATACCATCCCTCTTGGCCTTATTAAACTCATGTCCAATCATTAATTCAATCACAAAGTATTTTAACATCCTTGGAGGGTTCAATCATAGGAGAGTATTGGAGAATGTGACTTGATGGGGTGCCTAGGACCCTTTTATCCTAGGCCCAAGAGTGGATATACCATCCCTCTTGGCCTCATGTGGCCCATGCCATCCATATGAGGTGATCTACCTAGGAGGTGTCTTTTCCATTATCCCCTCATCTTGCCAACCACTTCCCTCTCCCTATGATTTGACCTCTTGTGCTGATTATCCATGATGGAGGAGTGAGATTACAATGGGTGCCCTGAAAATGCCATCTCTCCTAAGCCCAAAGGTGCCATACCCTTTGTACTCCCTTGGCCTCATGGGGCTCATCTGTTCCCCATTTGAGGTGGCGTACCTAGGAGAGTGCCCCATCACTGTTCCCCTCTTGTACTCTCAATTCCTTCTATCATGGCTAAACATTCAAGGCATATGACAAACAAATATTAATCACATTTACTGATATGACACTAGCAGCAATATATCATTAGTAACTGCAATGTCTAATTAAATAATCACAGCCATTCATATTAAATTGTGCTGCATCATATGACCGTAAGTTGGATCTCATCAATTCAGGTAATCGGACTGCTGCACAAATAATAATTAATGATAATTTCTGACTTAGGAAATGCAGTCCTCGATTTCCTTATATCTGATTTAATAATGGCTGCTTTAAATGTCTATTACTTTCCAGAATGAATTTGCTTTTCTCCAATCGCCTGTATTATCCAGATTTCCAATTACTGATTATATTTTGTTGTTTTTCCTCAATGCCCATCCCTATCTCCATTTGCTTCCTTTCTTCCCTTTATACCTCTCACGATGGGGAAGAGTCACCTCTATTTGTTTGCAAAAGACAGCCCTTAATTCTAATTGCTGCCTCCCTTAATAAATTTTAATCCCTGCTTTTAAGGAATGTGTTTGCTGTTTGGTATTATTAATTGCCAAAGGAAACCTGATCGCAGCCTTTGTAATCTGCACTTTATTTACTCCAATATATACACTATTTTATGTTTACATTAATATATTATATTTTCCTTATTTTATCATTATATTTATAAATTGTTAATATATTTATTTCCATATTAGTTTTATATATATTTTGATATTTATAATGTTATATTTGATAATTATAATCATAATAATATTATATTATATTTTCCTTATTTTATCATTATATTTATAAATTGTTAATATATTTATTTCCATATTAGTTTTATATATATTTTGATATTTATAATGTTATATTTGATAATTATAATTATTATATTATCTTATGATAATTATAATCATAATAATATTAAATTGCTAATATTTATATTTATATTTTTGATATTTTTGTTCATTTTATTTATTCATTTGTATTTCAACGTTTTCTAGTGTTGTAAATTGTAATTTCAGGGGCATGACAATCCAACCTGCCCAAGATTGCTTGTCCTCAAGCAATCATAACTAAGATTTGTAAATTTTAAATATTGCTCCTTTTGGTGATGATATTAGCTTCTGTTGTGATACTTTTGGAAACCCTAAACCAACTGTTGATTATTTTGGTTATGTTTGACTCTATGTCCTGGAGAGAAGCTCTTAGCGTACTCGCCTTAACTTACTACCAATAAGGTTGATACCATCCCCTAAAGTATGAGGACAATTTATTGTCTTATGTACTGTTATTTCCCAATATCTCTCAACAACCGAACCAAGATTTTGGCAAGATTTTGTTACTTAAGACAAGTTTTCTCTCGTTTCATCACTGCAAGGATACTCGGTGATGATACAAACTCTTCGTTACCCTTTGTTGAAATCTAAAATGATGATGGTCTGTGGGAATATTGTGAATATTGAGATCCACTCCTTTGTGCCAAATCACTTTTGCATTTGTGTAAAGGACGTAGATGTTTGAATGATAATTTTGAATTTTCCCTTAGATAATGTATGTTTCATTTTGTGTAAGGTTTGAGGTAAGTTTGTTTCTGATGAGGAGCTTATATTGTTTTAGTCAGACATCTATCATTCCCATAAATAATTAATACTCAAGTTTGATTGATCAACTCAACCAAAAAGATGTATAATAGTTTAGCACTCCTAGCAAGCAATAGGACTTTAAATTTATAGTTTTACCCTATTTTCAAGATATCAACAATATTTTGAAAGATAATTTGGTCATAGTTGTGAAGCATATCAGAGTCAATGTGAACGTGGTTTTAATGTTGGGGAAATTGTGTTTGTGTGAAAGTATGCATTCTCATAAAAACAAAGTTAAAAAATAGAAGACAAGCTTAATTTTCAACCCAAATTCTATGGTCTTTACCGAGTCAAACCCAAGATAATTTAGATGCTTTATTCATTAGACTCTATATATTAATTGGATTATGTCTCAAAAAGAAACTGAGAACTGAGTTTCAAGTCCAATCAAATTACCAGCTACTTTGCCTGAATCAATTTTACAAAATAAAATCAAGCACTTAAGAATATGAAAGTCAAGTGTAATTTGAACACATGGGAAGGGACTAATAGAGAAGATGCTATTTGGGAGCTGGAGGCATTTGTCCAAAGTTCCCACACTTAAAGACTTTGAGGACAAGCCTCCTAATATGGATATCTTGTGCCTGCAAACGATATCATAAACATTAGTTGGCTTTAGAAGCCAACTACTTGATATTCACATATATAGTTAAATTAGTATTTAGGAACCTTAAAGCTATTATAAGTCTAATTATCATATCAAATGCATTTGTATTTATTTCTAGTTCTTTACCAACAATTATATTTGTATCCTGGTAGCCGTGTGCTCTGTGGAATTGCACCTTGGGTAGCAGAATGCTTCCACCTTCTAACTAGCATGTAGTTTTTAAATTTTCGTTATGTTACATTGTGTTGTCTTCAAGCGAATTGATGCCCATCCGTATCCTAAATATAACAAGGCATGCATTGAACACATTTTCTGCTTTGAATTCATGGGAATTTTAAAATGCAATGTCTCTCTTTTTCCTTGGTTAGGCCATAGATTATATTTTTTTTTGAGTTTTAAAGCATAATACCTTGTGTTTGATCCAAAGTTCTGAGACTCTGACTCAGCGTGAACTTGGCAAGGGTGATTTGACTCGGGACTCGGGATGCAGCGCCCAGACTTGGCAAAGTAAAAAACCCAAGAAATTTAGAGATTTTCAAGGATTTAATTTAAAACTTGTTTCATGCACCCTTTATTTGAATAAACCTTAAAGACACGATAACATCATCAAATAGAAGCTAATTTGATCACATACACAAGTATTCATTGATCACATAAGTACTAAGTATAAATGCAAATTGTAGCTGAGCTGCTGAAGGAAATAGCACACTCGCCCAGACTCGCCCAAATTCGTCAGGACTTGGCTGAGTCTGAGTCCGAGCCCCCTGGACTCAGCAGGGTTGACTTGACCCAGAACCGACTCGACCCAGAACTCACTGAGTCCGGATGAGTCTGGGCGAGTCCTGAAACTATGGTTTGATCATCTCTCAAATTAGGAAATGCCTTCTAAATAAACTCATTATTTTGGGCTGGCTTTCAAATTCAGAATTTTCTTTTCAGCCTGTTTGCCATAGTCATGTTTCCTAGATGATACTGCCAGCCATTTTGAAACCTACAGGTTCATTCCAATTAGCAAATCCTCTCATTCAATCCCCCTTAATAAACTTGTTAAAAAAAATCTTGTCATGAGAATATTCTATATACAAATAAACTAAAGCATATCATTTTGAGATTTCAGCTAATGAAAATTTCTTTTAAATTTTATTAGATAGACATGTTGCTGGAATGCAATTATCGAGGCTACTTTCAGCCTCTGCTCTTTTGGGCCTTGTAGGCTGCTATTTTTCTTGGCCCTTTGAAAAACTACTAAAGATTTCCATCTTTTCATAATTTTGTTACAAAAACCAGCTTCAAGAATGTAGTTACTTTTCTTGCTCTATATATAAGGAAAATTGAAGATTTTTTTCCTATATGTATGAAATAGTATTACTAAAATTCATATCGGAGCCTAGATAGCACCATGATTGGATATAATGATATTCACATAATGAGCGCAGTTAACTATTTGTTGGGGATGCATGCTTATTTTGTATGACATTGATCTTGCTTTTCTCACTTTATTGTCTGTAATAAATGTTAAAGAATGCTAATTAAACTTTATATGTTATGCATACATAGTTAATTCATTGATCTAACTGTTGTTCATGACTGTCCATTTTAATTCCTCATATTGTTGTTATCTGGTTCTTGTCAGTGATTTTGGAGACGAAGTTTTCTAAGATTATTCTATCATAATCAGCAGAGTTTGCTGATACTTTGTTATGTTTGTAGATCTAGTATTTTGCGACACAACGCACCTCGGTTGGGATTGAAAGTCAGAAGTGATGGATATGTAGTAGTAAAAGATTTGTTAAGTCTGCCTACACAAACTCAGGCAGGACTGCCTCTTCGTGATTACTCTGTTGATGATTTAAAAGAGGTGAACAAGCATTCATATCAAGCACATGGATTATATAAACTCTCTTTTAATTATATGATTGTAATCGATTTTTAATCATATAGGTAGTAAAGAGGGACAATAAGCAACGATTTGGATTGCGTGAAGAAGCTGGCCAACTCCTGATCAGGGCAAACCAAGGCCACAGCATAAATGTATAATTTAACTTAAGTCTCTCATTGGTTCTTTTTATATTTGATTTGTGCATTTTTGCACAACTTTTGGTTTTTTGTTAGCAGGTTTTTTATTTTAAGTGATTTATTGTAATTGTTCAACTTAATACCTCTACAGTCTCTTAACACAGGGAAACATTAATCATAATCGTATACTTTATTAACTGGGTATGGCTAGATTGTTTTGAGTGAATGAAGTTCAAGTTCTTAATTTCAAATGTTTTGATTTGTATTTGTTGTTTTATGGCTCAGATGATAAGTTCAGAGGAGCTGTTAAAACCAATCCTTTCAGCTGAAGAAGTTTCAGGTTTGATTTGATTTCACTTATTTCAAGTAGAGGTGAAATTAAAGATAATATATTTTGTTTCTTCCAAAGTTGCGTTTTATGCTTTTCTTGTTTCTTATCATCTTTCAAGTTTCACTTACTGCCTTATTGGAGAATTTGAGCAGAGGAGTCCATTCAAACAATCTGACAGTATTTGCTGTTGTGGTTAAGAATAATTGAACTCTATTTTCTGTGAATTAATCATTTTGTATCAGATCAGAGATCTATATTGTGATAAAATTTCTCTAAAATGATGTGGTAGAAAGCAACATGCTACTTGAAAGACTGATCAGTACTGCAACAGCTTCTTAATGAATTTGTATGCAAGCGTAGTCAAATCTCTTCATTTCTGTTTATGGAACCTCTATGCACAAGCCTAGTAACACATTTCCTACAGATGAGACCTTAAGTATGGCCCTGTAAGCCCTATGGAATGCAATTATGATTCCTTTCCACCAAGAAAATATCTATAATATATGTATATACTTGAGTAAGATCTCATAACTATGCACAATACTGTGATTTATTATATTTATAATTCTTTCTACAACTCCTTATTTTTCTGGTTCTTGTTTTTACAAAATGCAGTCTGCATACATGGGACTTACAAGGTACATTTGGCGTCAATAAAAAAGGAGGGCCTTAAACGTATGGGGAGGAATCATGTCCACTTTGCAATAGGTCAATTTAAGGAGGATGGTGTAGTCAGTGGTATGTATTCTTTATTGTCCTGTCTGCTTTTTTGGTACATATATTAGCTCCCTCACAGGTTTCAGCGAAGTTTATTTCTTATGTTAGCAAATTGCTGATTTCTTTATTTCTTGAAGCTTGCTAGACTCTTCTAGTTAAGTTTTAATAAGCAGAATAGTGAAAGGTCAAAGGAAAAGAATAATAGTTTTTTTGTTCCAATGTGAGAATTTTATCCTCTCTCTTCTTCATGGTATTGTATTTTGTCAATATTCATTTTGTATTCATTAGGATTTTCTGCCTTGCTTGAGTAATGAATGTTAACCGTGCGTCCTCTGCGCCTTTATTCTTCCATTACAAGGCAATTATCTTTGTGTAAGGCAACCTTAAATCTTGTTTGTATGTGTTGTGGTGTCCTGCTTACCTTCTCTGCAAAATTACATGTCATCCCATATTGAGAAGGGCTGTCACATGAAGAGAGGTCATGGGAGGTAAACATTATTAATATACCTGTGTGTTGTTAAAATTAACATATTTAATAATCTATTCAACTTGTATCTAGAAATAAAATTAAATAGGACAATAGTCAGATGTTTTCATTTCTGCATCCTATGAACATGTCGACACTTTTCATACCTTGATCACTGATTTTCAAGGAATTCTATGGTGGGAGCGATATGATGATGTGGCAGCGATATGATGATGTGGCAGCGCATGTTGATGGGATGACATGTGGATAACTTGTAATCACCAGAATGATGACAATGATTACTAATCTAATATCACAATCAATTATTGAGCTCCTGTGAAACTTTTTGAGGTGGAATTCAACATGAGGTGAAAAATCAGTGATGTGTTGTCATATTGCAAAAAGTGTAATTAAGGAAGGGTGTCATCATTGGAGCTTATACGTTGTGTTGAATAATGAAAGTTATAACACATTACATGCTTTAAAAGCTTTGCCAATGGAGAAAGAGGCTAACGGGTGAGGAGTCCAAAGTGCTGGATTGTACTCAACACTCATTCCCCTACTAAAAAATGCTTAGAGGTAGCCATGTGCAAAGGTAATCCAGTTGCCTTGTAATTATTACCAAGATACATGAGGGAAAGTTTCATTAGTGTAATGACGATTCATGGAAAAATAGATAAGGGGAAACAAGCTTCCAGATGCTCTCAATCAAGATGAGATGTGATGAAGAAACTATAGGCTGTGGGAAGAATTGGTGCATAAAAAGAGGATGCCTTGTAGAGGAGGATGCTCTCCACTTGATGTGGAATTGCTCTGACAATAGACTTACACCAAAGTGTCTTGCAGTAAAAGATGACACCGATTTGTCCCCAAATCCATTAGGCTCACAGGAAGAGGAGTCTGATCTGTAGGCAGGTGCTTTTGGTTTTGTGGAAGAATGGGATGACAATGCAAAAGTTCTTTCAAGTTCATCTAAGACTGTAAGCATTCCACTATGCAGCGAAGTAACTCTTTTAGTGATTGCCACTGGCCACACATTCGTGCCACTGCCAGTTAAGCCCATGCAGTTGCCATCACTATTACTCCAAGTCTCCAACAATACATATGGTACAAATCAGAGCAGGGAGAAATCCATCAAGGTAAATTAGAGCCACAAAGTCAGCAACAACCCATTAATACTGTTGCATTCGCCTATTTGGTTGCAGAGATGGGATATGAGCATAGTGATAAATTTGTCAAGTGATAAGGAGGCTGATGGCTTTAAAAAGGAAGGAAATATTGGGGCAATGAATCTCACTTTTTAAGAGGTCAAAGGACAATGCTGCTGGCTCAAGCATTGGGGCAGTGGTATGCTTCTACTGCAGCGAAATTTCTGCTATGTTGAAATGGACACAAAATGATATGTTTCCAATGTTCCGTTCACAACGATTCTATTACCTAATATGGGTACCCACTAATCACATACTAAGGATGGGTTCACAATATTCTACAAGTGTTCACATGACACATTTTCAACTCTTCGTTCACATATTAAACTCACAATGAGATACACATCTCATCATGATCATGACAACACGCCAATTCAGTTCATTCCATCTCTATTTCGTAGTGAATTTGAGCTAGATTTCTCACAAGTCTTTTACATTCAAATTTCTGACACTCACATAAAAGAACATTCAATTTGTCTTGAGGATTAACTATTTTTGAACACTTCCATGCCTCACAACTTTTGTTTAGGAGGAGCTTAACTAAATATTTTCTTATTTAATACTTTATTTCCTTAGCACGACATAATCTAGACAACAATAAAATTTTATAACGAGTATATACAAGCTAAGGTTGGTTTACATCCAAAAGAAAAATTCCATCATTTTAGCAATCTTTCTTCCAACTATCTATTAACTTGAATATAAAAATGTACTAAGCAACGTGAATATATGATATAAATATTCTTCCTTAACAATTGAGAAGATAAAATTACAAAAGTTTTTAAGAGAAAGGAACATAAGTATAGTATTCAACAACTGGAGAGTTTAACATCTTCAAAGTTATTCTAAACTTTTCGACCATAATGTGATAGTGTACAATGCCTAAAAGTACCTAGTAGGCTACATAACTAGATGCATTATTATAGTTTTTTGGGGTTTCCATGGGGAGGTCCATAACAAGCATTGTGCCGAAAACTTGTTGGAGAACACACTAGTCTAAGAGATGGTAACAAGGACATGAGGATTATAAGAGTCATGATATATTCAAACTTAGTTGATCTTCGTTGAAACTAGGTAGTAGGTAGACCACAAGTTAGTGTAATACATTCCTTACATGAGCGGGCATTGAAATTCATCATCGTTATAGCATGATTTAACTATTTTCTAGCCCATCCTAAGATGATTTAATTCATATTATGTTAATTAATTGAGAATTGTTAGTTTTAAGATCAGAAATTAAATAAGCAGATATGGAACAATTTCAAACAATTTAACACAGCATATACCTTGGGAAAACCCTCAAACTTGAGGGAGAAAAACCCAGCAACAATATATCACTTATATATTGAAGAACGAACAGCAATTCGCTTTACAATGAGGCCAATCACAAGGCCGAATTAACAACACCACCCTTGATGCAATCTCAAGAGAAATAATATCGAACTCCTTGAATGATGATATCGACCTTCTTGAAGAATAACTTTGATCTGCAATATCGAACTCTTTGCTGTAGGTGATTCGCACTTGCTTGAATGGAAAATGAATCAATATATCAAGGAATGAGCAGTGCCTCTATTATATAACATTCGATAGGTCCTTCAACCAATGCGACTTTACAAGATAAGTCGGCCTCAAGAAAGACGTGTCTCTTCAAAAGGTGGTGAACTTTATTTATGTCGGCTACAATGATTAAACATATGATTACAAATGAATGGAGGTGACTCTTCATAAATCGACCTCAATAAATAAATAGCCAATCGGCTATATATAATTTATTGTTTATTAATATCGCCGCTGGAAGTATGAGGCCCACGGCTACACATCAACAAGAATGACGCAATAATTGGTTTACTTCATTTGGTGCATATTATTAGAATTCATATAGAAAAGTATTCATAACAAGGACACAGTTATTTGGTAGTCATGTAGACAAAAATTAAACTCGAAACTTAATTATCAATTTTATAAACTAATATAAATCAATACGAGTTTTTCAATATTTATAGATCACTTGAAAAATCCATTTTAGTACAAATGTTTCCATAAACTGACTCACATTATTCATTTATTTTACCAAAACAATAAAAGAATTGTGGTCAATTTGCACATGATGACAATAATTTAAAATGTTTTGAACACCGACTTTTCATTTGAATTTAAGATAATCAACACTAAATTCTACCATTCACATTAGCACATTTTCAACAGTACACCCTATCACCAATAGGACGAAAAGGAAAAATGTGTTTAATAATTTTATATGCTTGCAAGATCTAGTCAAACATCAATAACAACCTTAACACAACACCTTAAGTAAGACAACAACACAATAAGGCTTATAAGTTACTGTTCTATCTCAAACCAATTATAGTGGTTTTGTGTCCACTTAATAATGTAACCAAGGGGATGCTCATATTTCAAATAGAGCATTGGTATAGGCAAATAGCTGGTCAAGAGCTAGGCCCAAAGTTAGCTATAAAGTGCCACTCAAAAACTAAGTGTCCCCTCTAAAATCCCCCAAAGAAGCCAAAAGTGTTAGTGATAAACCATATGCAAGGTAGGCCCACCAACATGGGACATACATGGGTAAACATGTAAGGTCAATGACTTCAAGCACCATCCTTTTAATTTTACTAGGTAATAGTATAGTCACATAGAAGTAAAAAAAAACTATGATGAAATAGTGAGACCTCTAGCACACAATATGTTAACACAAACAAGAAGCAGGACTCAATTAATAAATCCTAGAGTCCCTAGTGTTGCAACTTGGTTCTTATACCAAGTGTAATGCCCATAACTTTGTATGGGAAAAAACACACAAGAAGAGACTTTATATTTTGAAAAGCTTGTAAAGCACCACTTTATTGTAATATACAATGTACGAGGAGTAGAGGATAACAATAACATGATAGTGCATAGGGCTGCGCTTCCCCATGGAACTATCAGAATTTGCAAAGTAATCGCGTACCCTATTTGCATTATGAAAGGAAATTTATACTTGAGCATGACTGAAACCGTGTGCTTTATCTGACACTCACGAGTTTAACAAATCACTAACAAACTAAGCAAATATGCTAAGTTTACAATATAACAACGAACATAAAACAAACACTAAATAAGACAAATCATACGGTAGTGATGGAATATCCAACATTCCCCCTTATTAGATCACTGTTTTAAAGTACTAATCAGAGAATCCTAAAAAGCTGCAAACTTTACACGTGCAAGAGGCTTGGTGAAGATATCAGCACGTTGTTCTTGTGTGGAGCAGAATTGGAGCTAAATGTTGTTTTTTTGAACATGTTCTTGTATGAAATGACGGTCAACTTCAATATGCTTGGTTTGTTCACGAAATATTGGATTACGAACAAGCTTGAGAACACTCTGATTGTCACAATAGAGAAATTGTAGGTTGGTTTTGTGGTAACCCCAATCCTTCTAATATGCAATGCAACCAAATTGCTTCACAAATTGCTGCACTTGCTGCACGATACTCTGCTTTTGTTGAGGAATGAGCAATTGCGGCTTGCTTCTTTTTTCCCCATGAAATAGGCCCTGAACCTAAGAAGAAAACAAAGCCAGATGTGGATTTCCTATCATCAACAGAACTTGCATAATCAGCATCTGTATGTCTTGTCAAGAAGAATTGATCATTCCTTTTATATTCCAAACCATGATTCATTGTACCATGTACATATCTTAAGACCCTTTTTGCTGCTTTCCAATGACACATCTTTGGTTCTTGCATGAATCTTGAGAGATAATTAACAGCTAAACTGATATATGGTCTAGTGTAAGTCAAGTAAATCAAACCTCCAATCATTTGTCTATAGAGAGTTGCATTCACCTGAGGAGATGAATCAGATGTAGATAATTGCAATCCTGATTCCATAGGTGTAGACATGGGTTTGGAATCCATCATTCTAAATTTCTCAAGCAGTGTCTTTGCATATTTTCTTTGTGATACAAAGATATGGTGATTTGTTTGCCATACCTCTAGGCCGAGACAATAATGTAGGAGCCTGAGATATGTCATATCAAATGCCTTCTTGAGATTAGTCTTGGCTGTCTCAACCATTGCTTCTGAGCTGCCTTTGATAACTAGGTCATCAACATATACATTAATAATCACAATGTCCCCTCCTTGTTCCTTGAGGTAGAGATTTGGATCCTATGGATGCCTAGTAAAACCATGTTTTAGCATACGTTCATCAATTTTAATATACCAGGCTCTAGGAGCTTGTTTGAGACCATATAGGAACTTAACAAGTTTGCATGCCTTTTCTTCTTTGCTAGGTGCAATGTATCCCTCTGGTTGGATCATATAGACCTCCTCCTTAAGGTCTCCATTGAGAAATGGACTTTTTACATCCATTTGATACAATTTCCACCCAAATTGTGCAGCTAAAGCAAAAATCATTCTAATGGTTTTAATTTTTGCTCTGGGAGCGAATGTTTCCTCATAATCAATCCCTTCTTTTTGAGCATATCCCTTAGCTACAAGTCTAGCCTTATACTTATCTATACTACCATTTGCCTTATATTTAGTTTTGAATATCCATTTACATCGAATGGCTTTCTTACTAGGTGGTAGATCAACAAGCTCTCAAATTTTATTTTTCATGAGGGATTGATACTCTACATCCATAGCCTCTTTCCAAGGCTTTGATTCAAGTGCTTCTTGAACATTAGAAGGTTCAAAATTATCAACAACTGAACTCATTAGCGCTAGATTTACCTCATTGCGAGCCATGCTGCGAGTCCTTGGTCTTGAAGTAGAAGTGTCGGGGACTCCATCTAGCTTTGCATCATGAATGGTACTAATATACCACTTAGGCAATGGTCTTGTGATAGGTGTTGAGTTAGTTTGATTCTCTACATCTCCATTATTTTTCCTGTCCATGTTGAAAATAGGAGCACTATGTGGATCAGGTGATGATGTGGAAGGTGAACTTAAATCATTCTTCTCATCAAAAAATTACATTTTTGCTGATATATATCTTCTTAGTGGTCAGATCCATAAGATGATATGCCTTAGACTCACTACTATAACCAAGAAGAATACATTTCATGGATTTTTCATCAAGCTTCTTTCGTTGTTGCTTAGGAATGTGCATGTATGCTGTACAACCAAATACATGAAGATGAGAAATAGATGGCTTTACCCTTGTCCATGCTTCTTTTGGCGTGATGCCATCAAGTGCTTTGGTTGGTGCACGATTCAAAAGATAAACTATTGTATGGACAACTTCAACCCAATAAGCATGTCCCGAATGAGAATCCTTCAACATGCTATGAACCATCTCCATGATGATACGATTTCTTCGTTCAACAACTCCATTTTGTTGAGGTGTGTAAGTCGCAGTCAATTGACGTTGAATTCCATTTTCCTTCAAGCAGGTGGAAAATTTTATGCTAGTGTATCCCCCCCCTCAATCTAAGTGGAGGACACGAATACGATGATTCATATCTTTCTCCACAAGAGTGTGAAATTCTTTGAAGTAGGAAAAGGCCTCATCTTTCCTCTGCAAGCAATATACCCACATTTTTCTTGTGTGATCATCAACAAAAAGCTGAAAGTTTCCGAATCCATTGTGACTAGGTGCCATGGGCCCGCACAGATTGGTATGCACTAGTTGCAAAGGTTGGCTTGCACGATGCTCACTAGGATAGAAGGGTGCTCTATGTTGTTTTCCAGCAAGACAACTGGAACAAATGGGACTCGACTTCTCAAGTGAGGGAAGCCCTTTGACCATGCTTTTCTTGCTAAGTGTAAGCAAGTAACTAGTGCTTAAATGACCAAATCTACGATGCTGTAGCATAGCAAGATCACTATCCTTAGTCACTAAAGCTTGATAATTGGCAATTGTATCAAGCCTAAACATTTTACCAATTTTTGTAGCTTTTGCAATAATCTTTGCACTTTTAGACTTATCTCGGATGAGACATACCTTTTTATCTTGGTTTTTATTAAATTTAATCCTTAGTTTGTGATCAAGAAATTGATTAATAGATAGGAGATTTTTGGTTAGTCCTGGCACATACAAACTTCACCGAGCTTGCAACGATGAATGCCAAACTGCAAGGAGATATCACCAATACCTTGGATGTCATAGGTGGTATCATCTCCAAGAGAGACTTTACCATGATGAGGTTTCAATGTGAGAAACCACTCCTTTTGTCTAGTCATGTGCTTTGTAGCACTTGAGTCCACAAACCAAATCGAGGTTGTTTGTGAACTATCTTCTGAAGTGTGGGCCGAAAACACATATTCCTCTTCTGGAGAATCTTCTTCTTCAACAACATTACCATGTTGTTTTTGTTTGTTCTTTTGCTCCCATTGTTTGTCACTTTGAAATGACTTCTTTGGATGCGATTTATTGTTGGAGGATCCTTTGGCCAAGAAGTTGTACCAACAATTTTCACATCATGTCCAAGTCTTTCACAAATTCAACACTTTTTTTGAGCTCTGGATGAATCACCAAATTTGTGAGGTCCACCAAATTGCTTCATAGGCTTCTTGCCTTTATGACGTGTGGTCATGGCATGATCCTCCTCACCATGATCTTGGCTTAGAGACTCCTCTTTCTGAAGTAGGTTCACAAGCTTCTCAAAAGTGGGTGTTTGTTCTATGACATTCAAAGTTGTCACAAACACTTTGTATTTGGATGGTAGTGCCCGTAGAACAATAGGCACTAGAACTGCATCTTCAACAGTTTCTCCCAATGCTTGTAGCGAAGATCTCAACTCAACAATCCTTTTGAGGAAGGATTCTAACTATTCTCCATTCTTCATAAACTTAGGATCTGATTTTGATTCTTTGCTTCATACACCATTTGTAGCTTGTCACAAGCATCTTTGGCTGTAGACGGGTCTTAGATGAAAGGTTGAACTTCATCAAACATGTTGAACATAATGATCAATTTGGCCTTTCTATCGGCTTGATCAAATTTCTTCTGCTCATCAGCTTCACTTGGATGTCGTGTTGTGGTTCCACTGACCACATTCCAAACTTCCTCAAACTCGAGTTGAGTTTCGAGTTTGGTCTTCCAGGTCGAATAGTTATTCCCGCACATCAACTATGAATCTGTAAGAAGAAATTTTGGAGAACTGTCTGCCATTGTATTAGCAATATATAGATGTTATTTTATTCCGTTTCTCGTCACTCAGATCAGCTATATGTCGCAAAGGAGAGAATACATTAGAAATAAAAATAACATTAAAAATATGGCTAAGCTGAAATTGCTTCTAGAATAATTTTACAAAAACTCATTTTCAAGTTTTCTTTTAATTAGAAAAAAAACAATTAATCAAAATATTAATGGGGCTTGACTCATTTGACCGACTCTTGGACTCCTATGGTCATTTTCTCATTATTTTCCCAAGGAACTTAAGAACTTAAATATCTTGTGTATGCTATATGGAAATAGAGGCTGCATTAAGTCTAAATTCTGAACACAAAGCTTGAGACTTATCAAAGTGAAAAACAAAATTTGAGGATCTACTTTTCATCGAAGAAGGCAAGGCCCCTATTTTCAAGCACATTGTTCAACGCCTTGTAGGAGAGATTTAGCATGAGAAAGCACTCCTTTGTTCTGCCCAGATCGTAAACCGTTTACACATGGAGGTGCACTACATGGGGATGACCACGCAGGGCCTTCAGGATTGCCATCCCCTTCTTGATAAGATCCAACGGCTCCTCAACGTTGCAGATTGTGTGTTTGACCACCTACTAAGGCATTCTACTCTTTAAAAAAATCGATTTACTTTGACCATTCACCGGCTGAATCAATGATCTAGCCAACATGGACGAACAGGTGGGCAATCATAACAATGGTGGGCAAGATGATTTTGGGTCGTAATTCGAAGAGATGGTGTTGATGATGCCGTCCCAAGTTGAAGAAACACCTTCATAAAATTAACGACATTCGTTGCTTGATAATGAGTCGCCCAATATTGTATGTCGGCCCCTTGATGAAAATCTCTTCTCTGATCTTAATCTTTACCCAATCAGCAAAAAACAGAGAAAAACAAAATAACAGAAAGGGTTCGACATTAAGAAATTATTTCGTTGTATGCAAATTGGGATTGGGTGCCTTCTTAACCAGATTGCAATCTCTAGTCATGAATGATAGCTCGAAAAAAGGGATTGCGGCCTCTCACAGAACAAGAGACGTCCTTAATGACTTTCAAGAGTCTCCTTACGTGCAAAGATTGGATCACATGTTGACCTTTTGTCACGCCCCGCCTTGTGAACCCCGAAGGACAACAAAATATCGCACTAAATTTTCTTTTTGGAGAGGGAAACAATGCATAAGATGAATATTTACATACATTACATGAAGAGCAACTGTGCATTTACAAAGTTATCTAGGTCCTTTGGGGTACACAGAACGGTCATTACGAAACCCAAACTTTTATCAAAATGAAAGCGAATGAAATCCGAGATTACATAATGATAACAGACAATCATCCATGATCAAAAGAGGGGAAAATGATGCAATTTTCTATTACAATTCAATTCATAGTTCCATTATACAATTGTGGGCATATTTCTGCAGATACAACACATCAAGAATGCAACTGTACATTACATAATGCTTCCCTTATAACAATGGGAAGAGTACATCAAGTACAAAAACAATTACATCAATGAAGGATAAGATACAAGGTGAGGAAAAGTCTTCAACTACGTGAAGCTTTGGAAACTCTGCATCCGCTTCCACATCGTGAACACAACCTGGGAACCCAATGAGGTGCGTAGTACGTTCCGCCCGACCATGTGGACCCGAAGGCCCACCCCCCATGCTAGGAGTTGACAAGAAAGACCCATGACCGAAGCAAACAATCAGAACGACCACAAGACCAAACCACAAGAGCAACCAAAACATAACAAACAACAATCTCAATGACTACTTACAAGGTGATGCTTCCAGAGGCATACAAAGGGAAAGCAAGGGATACTATAACACCAATATTCATATACTCCCATCTGAAGGGTATGCAAATACTTGGGTTCCCAAAGAAACTCATATCATGGCTTGGCTTATAAACTCATCAAAACAGAAAATGATTCAATGGAGAATATAGTCAATCATGAGAATGTGAAAATCAACCTTTCATCTGCCAACACAATTCCATGTAATGAAACTTAAAAGCATACTCGATACTCCACTTGTTTATACATTCCTTGTCCATTTGATAAATAAACTAACTTGATAAGAGCATGAAAGGATTAACCATTTGATAATAATCTTTCAATTTCTTTTCTTCTTTACTTATAAGTTTATAACACTCAAATAAATCAAATCACTCCTAGTAATTTTACATTATTAGAAATTAGAGAATCACATATCTTATAACTATATTGAAATTATTTATTTAAATAAAGAACTTATGGAAACCTACAGTTTGTAACCCGTCAGGTTTCTCTTTATTTATGATTCCTAGCATATGCATTTGCTTATTTCAAAGTAAATTTAGCTGCACTTGAAAAATAAATCTAACTTTAAATATATATACTTGGAAATGAATCTAGTTTTAAATACATTTGAAAAAATAAATCTAATTTTAAATATACTTAAGAATAAATTACTGATTACATGAAGATGCAGTAACTCTTTGAAACAACTAACTCTTTATATATTCTAAATTAAGTTAAATTCCATTATTTGGTAATAATTGACCATAATCCCAACTCAAATAACATATATATATAAAATTTACCCTACAAATATACTAATCTCCTTAGTCCCCTAAATATACTTAACTCAGTTTATTTACCCAACCTTCAATTTTCTAATGACAAATTTACTCTTCCCTAAACGCAACAATTTTACACTAGGTTAATCTATTAAAATAACCATTACATAATAGACCATCTAACCATAATTATATATAACTATACATTTATGTGAATAAACACTTGACATTCTATAAGGTGGATAAAACAGTAACTAAAAGACAGCCTATACCGGCATTAATCAATAATATAATTCCAAAGTAATGATATTTATTAAATAGTATGTCAAGATGTCTACTCAATATACCACATGTTTCCCTCAATATACTTATTAACACAATTTTAGGAACCCAAGTTCTTACTTCCTAATTGTTAAGTTTGCATACTTAGGACATATAAACCAATTCACAACCTTTAAATCTGCAGTTTGTAGCAACAAAACAGCATTTGAATGGCCATATCTTTCACTTATATTGGCCAAAATTAAAAGTTCAATATGTTCTGGAAAGGGGAAAGAGAAGCCCACAAAACCCAAAAAGCGTTTTTCAAGAATCCCAGCCATGTAAGAGCAGTTTTGTCTGCAGTACATCTCACTAGGTTCATATCAGAACAGCAGTTTGAGGAAAAATGTTAATCTTAACTTTAAATATTTATAAACACCTTCGTATGGACATTTTGGTTAAGTTAACTTAGTCTTAAAGACCTATTGTTTCTCCTCAAACATGACACTTTCCCTACTAACCACAACTTGTTATAATCAAAACTATTCTGTTTTGAAGACAATAAACCATTAAGTTTCCCATAATCAAAACCACTAATCTATCCCAATTGTAAAAGCCTCAGTACTTTTTCTGCCTCATTAACCATACATGGTGGAGCTCCTTAGGTTAATATCTTGCAAAAGAATAATAAAAATAAATATATGAACAAAAGACTTCAAGATTTTGGATTCCAATTTACATATACAATATCCAAAAACTCTCGTGCATAGTAACACTATATACAACTAATCTCAGAAATCAAAATATTAATTTAATCAAACCATATTATGCAATGAGAGTCATCTACTCTTCTCAAGTTGGTAAGTCACAAGATACATTAACATTTTGCATAACAAATCTTTTCCATCTCCTTTCATTGTAACCATTGTTATTACTCATACCCTTATAGTAATTACTTATCTCAGTTAGTTCATCATTCACATTTAAGTGATAATAGCTACTCCTTCAGGTATACTATCAAGTTCATCAACGATGATGGAAAAATTATGCTCTAAGAGTTTATACTTGTTTCCCATTTGTAATAAAAGCTCAATTCCTTTTGTTTGTGTTTTTATTTTTTTGTGGGTAAACCAACAAAAATGTTTATTTATGGATACATATATCTAGCATAGTAAGGTATATGAATACATATATTTAACATAACAAGTTACAGATTCTACTGCTGGTAATGAATAAATATAATCAGCAAAATGAGATAGAGGTTTCAATGTTGGTCATGAGCTCACTTATGGCCACTATATGAATTTGTAATAATCTTAAGAGAATTCATGGCCAGCATTATGCATGTTCCTTGGAGGATTAACACTTCCTTATAGTCTTTGAATTTTTTAATATGTAATTGCTTCTCAGCTATATAAACAACTTGGCAGCCCTATTTCCCAGCAGCTTTTTACAACCATATTTTCCAGCAAGTAACATAAACTGGGTATGGACAATTTAGCCTACCAAGCTCAATTTTCAAAACAACATATAAATATCAGTTGGACTGATTTATCAATTTTATTTGATTCAATTTTGAACAGCTATATGCTGCCTATAGTTGAAGGTAAGAAGCACTTTATGATTCAAACTTTTAATTATCAAAATGCCTTTACAATTGGCATTAAAATCAACAGCGAGTACAAGGTTATGCATATCCTTTTAGTATCATATCCATTCCCATGAAATGTATAAATGGAAGCATGCTAATGACACGATTTGCTTAACTCATATGTCTTTTAACAACCATAACCCAGGCTTTCATTTATACTTAGAGACTGTTCTTCTAAAAGCCAAGCACCTGGCTGCCCTTCCTACAGGAAAAGGTTCATATAAAAAAAATTAAATAATAAAATTCCACATACTACCCAGCTGCCCAAAATGATCCTAGTTTATTTAATGTAAATCCTCAATCAGAAATATGTTTGTATAATCCAATAGTAAGCAAAATGCAGAAGCATGGACAGGGCATGTAAACTATCACATAGGAAAATGTGAAAACATACACAAGGCGTGTGAATTGTTTGATAGCAAAAAAGAAGTGGAAGCATAGACAAGGTGTGTGAACTATTTGACAGTTATTTTCATTTTAATAAACATATTCTAAAGCCATCATGAAAACCTTATTCTCAGACGGCAGTACGCTAAATTGGAGAAGTGGAAGGTCAATACCAAAGAGGAAGAGTTTGGAGGAGTGTCGTCTCTATCAGATGCTATGGCTGCAGTTGCCTGCTGAATCCACAACTCTTGCCAACATCCACTCTGCAAGCGATTGCAATTGGAAGGTGTAGAGCCAATCTCCACAACCTTTTCCAGCATTCCTCTTTGCCTGGTTGCAGCCCAAGGGAGATGCTGAGCACTTGCAACTGTTGGTTCGTGCTGGGGCAAGTCCAATTTGAGCAGAAGGCCAAAAACGTTTTTTGCTGCAAGTATGTTTTGTTCGATGGAGCTATGGAGTGTGAATGATAGGCAATCATCCATTCCCCTAAAAAAATAATCATCTTTTTGCATCTAATGCAATGAAATTGGAGTTCATGCCCTTAGAACGTGTCCTTAGGAAAATTTAAGCTCCCCTAAAAAAAAGATTTGGCAGATGCAAAGCCAATTTTCAAAAACATTTGCCAGCATGTTGCCATGATTCTCATGCATGCAATACAGGAAAGCAATCGCAAGGCACATGTGAGAAAGGGAGTATACAAAATTTAGGTTTTTCTTTTTATCTCTTAATATTATTTCTTTTAAATAATTTTGTTCTTTCTCTCCCTCTTAAAAATAAACTAAAATTATTATCATACAATATTAAAATATAATAATGTATTATCTCTTTAGTATAATAATATTTAATATTATAATACAATGTTATTTACTTAATTTTAATTGCACATCCTTGAATATTAAATATAAGCAAAAATGCCAATATTCAATTAATTTGGAGTCCATTTTGGCGGAAAGTCGAAATGTGAATAGTATCCATAAGAAACACATTCTTGTGCTAAGTTCTGTTCATGACCGAACATTGACATGGACTCACCAAATTATTTAATTAGCCTAAGTTTATATATATGAGATTTTATTCTCATGTAATTCAACCATCACCCTTGGTTTTGGACATGAAACATTATTCATGGTATTAATGGTGTTTTCCTTTCAAGATACTGAATTATTTCCCAAAGCTTAAAATACACAAGACATCTTAAGTAATTTTTTTTTTAATGAAAGGCTCTAACCATATCTATTTATTTATTTAAATTCTTCAATACAGTCAAAATAATAATATCAATGAAACACATTTTATTTAAATTATCTCTTCTAATAATCAGCCAAAGAGCAAACATTATCAATTGACCAAATAGCTTGAATGACACACTCAACATGACCTCACAAGTCACCAATAAACGACTTACTCACAATTCAAAGACGGTCAAAACGAAGGGACACTACACCTTTGGTGATACCTTTCTGTTGTTGTTGGCAACAACGAGATGACGTGCAACGCTCGTTACCAATAGTGCTTTTTGCATGTGTAGCACTTGGACTTGGCAATAATAGATAAGAGATATCTCCAGACTATTAGCAGCAATATCCATATTTTGGATCTCTTCATGACTCTTGACACTACAATGTGCAAAGATCTAGGCGCACAAGAATTATCTTGATCGGAGATATTACTGATATCATGCCATAAAGAGTGGCAAAAATCTTTCTTTTCCCTGTGTTAGAATATTGTATTCTCTATTATCAATGGTCAATAGTTTACTGCTGCTACAGTAGTCAGTAGCTGAGGTAGTTAGACATCTTAAATGTCTACAGTGCTCTATCTCCTCTATTTATTGTAATCTACTCTTTCAATTAATTCAAGCAATGTTTAGCCAACATTGTTTCATGGTATCAGAGTCACTGGTAATTGGTCTTCTAAAATTTTTTCAAGTTTGCTAAGATCGATTCCCTCTGTTTTTTGTGGGCTCCTTGGTTATAAAATTTCGAGGGTTTTTTCTGTTGGAGATTTTCGTGGGTTTCTTTTCCCAGAAAATTGAAACCCTTGTTTAAAAATCGTGGATAGTTGCAGTCTGTATTTGTCGCACTTGGAGTTGCTGAGGCGAACATCTGCACAACTAGCTTCTTGCAGTTCGTTCTCGGGCATCATGCTCATCTGCAAAAGTTTCGACGGTTTGCCGATTTATCCTCAAAATCGTGTCCGTTGTTCTCGGTCTGTCTCTGGTTTCAGAAAATGACAACTCTGTTATCCAACATCAAGATGGACATTTTGTGATGACTTTTGGTTAGCAGTTCTGCAGTTTCTGGGAGGGTTGGTGGCAAACTCATCTCGGTGGCAGAGTCAGTGGCAGACTCTTGTCTCTTGTTGCAGAGCATTTTTCTGGACATTTTTTTGGTTCTCTTGGTCATTCACATTCTGTAGATCCAGGGAGGGTCTCCGTAGCAGCAGAGTGTTATGAAGAATTTGTGACCAATCGACTTGCAGATTGTTTTCTGTAGGCTAGTTAGTAGATTGACCATTAAGGGAGGGTGTTAGAATATTGTATTCTCTATTATTAATGGTCAATAGTTTACTGTTGCTACAGTAGTCAGTAGCTGAGGTAGTTAGACATTTTAAATGTCTACAGTGCTCTACCTCCTCTATTTATTGTAATCTACTCTTTCAATTAATTCAAGCAATGTTTAGCCCCTTAAAAAAATGTCTAAAAAAATTTTGGGTGGGTTTTTTAATTTTTTTTTTTTCCCTTTAAAAATTAAAAAAATATAAAAATATGGATGGTTTTAATAATTTTTCCTTGAAAATTATGTTTGGATTAGGTTTTAAATGTTTTGTCCCATAAAAGAAAAAAAATCTTTCTTCTGGGTTTTAATAATCCTAGGTTTTAGAATTTTTGACCTTAAAAATTCTTACGGGTTTTAAAGTTTTTTCCCTTAAAAAAAAATTGTAAGCTGGGAGGGTTTATAATTTTTTTCTCAAAAATTAAGAGTTTTTCCTGTCTACCCTAGTCGGGGTTTCTGTTATTCGGGAGGGCTCTCTGGTATTTGGTTTTTACCCTTTTTTTCCGAAAAAACGATGATTTGTAATTTGGGTTTGGCGATTTTTTCCTTAAAAATCGTGGTTAGTTGCAGTTTGTACTTGTCGCACTTGGAGTTGCTGAGGCGAACATCTGCACAACTAGCTTCTTGCAGTTGGTTCTCGGGCGTCATGCTCATTTGCAAAGGTTTTGACGGTTTGCCGATTTATCCTCAAAATCGTGTCCGTTGTTCTCGGTCTGTCTTTGGTTTCAGGGAGGAACAACTCTGTTATCCAACATCAGGTTGGACATTTTGTGATGACTTCTGGTCAGCAGTTTTGTAGTTTTTGGGAGGGTTGGTGGCAGACTCATCTCGGTGGCAGAGTCAGTGGCAGGTTCTTGTCTCTTGTTGCAGAGCATTTTTTGGTTCTCTTGGTCATTCACATTCTACAGATCCAGGGAGGGTCTCCGTAGCAGCAGAGTGTTCTGAAGAATTTGTGACCAATCGACCTGCAGATTGTTTTCTGTAGGCTAGTTAGTAGATTGACCATTAAGGGAGGGTGTTAGAATATTGTATTCTCTATTATTAATGGTCAATAGTTTACTGTTGCTACAGTAGTTAGTAGCTGAGGTAGTTAGACATCTTAAATATCTACAGTGCTCTACCTCCTCTATTTATTGTAATCTACTCTTTCAATTAATTCAAGCAATGTTTAGCCAACATTGTTTCACCCTGCTCTGATACCCTATCAGAATTTGCAAAGTAATTGCATACCCCATTTGCATTATGGAAGGAAATTTATACATGAGCATGACTGCAATCGTGTGCTTTATCTAGCACTCATGGGTTTAACAAATCACTTACAAACTAAGCAAATATGCTAAGTTTACAATATAATAACAAACATAAAACAAACACTAAAGAGGACAAACCATACGGGTAGTGACGAAATATCCAACAGGAACACACTCTACACAAGGATGGAAGATTTCTAGAATGCAATAGCATTAACACATACATGCTTAGGGAAGGTGGCATCCCTAAGACAATCACCCTACTAAGGTACTCTATACGGGAGGAAGGGCCATGCCCTCTCAAGTCATTGACCAAAAGATGCAGATACACTATTCTACTTAGCAATTCTGATCAAATGAAGTGTAAGAAAATGCTAAGTAAGTATAAGAATGTAATCAGTCATAAAAAAACATTTCTAACCCTTTTTAAAAAGTGTAAGCGTCTATTAAACAACAAGACCTATGCTACCCTTTGTTCAATTTAATAAGTGTTGAGGAAAGAGAGCAATACATTTAATCAATATGATCAACAATAAATAGGAATTTATGCTATCACTTAGAGTTTGTTTAAGAGGTACAAGAGAGCAAACATAATTGATGTTTAATTCATCAGTAAATATAACAAGAGGGAGAAATAATCAGCCATTAAGTGGTCTTTAAATCTCATCTAGGGATAAGGAATCTATTTCTTGTTTCAATGTTCTCCATTTTATAATTTTATGGAACATGCATTGACCAAGCAAGACATTTAATGACTACTCTAATTAAGACTCTTAACAATTATGTTATAGTACACCAATCGTTCACTATTCTATTATCATTATTATTATATATGTAAAAGTAATTGCAACTCAAGTTACTTTGTAATTGAAATTTATATATATTGTTGTTTTCAAATCAAGTTAGTTGGTAACTAAGCCAATGCTTTATATGATCTATCCCTCCTAATTATTATATATTACTCATAATAACATTTTAACTAGTTTGATATAGTCAACCACTATAATATATATAAAATGACAATATGCCCAATATATTAATATCTATAATATTTCCTAGTGAATAGAGAAACACGCTTTAATAGTTTAATTGGTGTCATCACTCACAACTTATTAGTAATTTAATACCATATATAATATGAGTCTTTATTAAAATGATAAGATATGTGGGTGTGAATCATAATTAATGTGTTAATTACATCCATATTCTAAACTGTAATTTACAAAAACAATGATAGCCTTATATAAAATCATCTATATTGAATCTAATACTACCCAAATAAGATTTTCAATAAAATACGTATAAATCATATATTTTAACTCTTACAAAGCTTTTAACATATTTACTTCAATTTTAGAAGTGCCAACCTCTTGCAATAGCAACAATTCATTGTCATAGTCTTAATAATCTTGTTAAATGGGTTAAGTTCACTATATCACGACCTATGCCCTAGACCAAGACCTATGCCCTAAGTTATCACTATTGGTACGAGTGCGAGTATGAGTATCAAGTACACAATTTTTTTTCCTTGGGTATGGGTACGGGGTTGGATATATATATTAAACATAAATTATTTAATATAAAACAATGATGCTCATAATTGCCAATAAACAAACTATTTAAATATCTCATAATTTGCAAAAATGAAAATGCTCATAAATTCATAATTTAGCAATTTGTCAAATGTCAATACATAATGAAAATTACAATCAATATTTAATAATCTTCATATTGCTCTTCATCAAAAGCATCAATGTCAACATTTGGTTCAATCTCACTTGAACTACAATGAGTTGCAATGCCACTTACACAAGCCATGTACTATACAAGCTACCTCATCTAAAGAGATTTCTAGCAAGTTGTGCAACAATAAGATCTAAGTCAACACATTCAAGAGTTAGATCCCAATTCTTTGTCACCCCTGTTGATGTTTTGCAGCTATGGTCTGCACTTCATCGCACAAATTCCAAGGAGAAAACAAATTAAATGTATAGCCATTCGGCTATTTAACTTATAGCATACAATAAACATAAAAGAAGAAAGGGCCGACCCTATTATCTATTATTGTTTGGGCCGACCTCATTTATATTTTAACTTTCATTTGGTTCACTAAAGAGGCCGACCTAAGTGAAACGGCACCTTGTGATGTATATATGCAAGGTCACTTTGTCCTTGTAAAGACATGGAATCTCAAGCAAGTTCGCACTATTCTTCATGAGCAGAATTCGCAGTCCTAGAAGAAGTTCATACTTAATCAGCAGATCATCATCTTCTAGCAGCAGATCATCATTTTGTAGCAGCAGACCGATTTCAAGGAGAAACACATTCATTCGTATCTTTGCATCTAGGAGAGGTGCTATTATTCATTGTATCAAATTCGGCATTGTGTTGGGCCTGAGTTCAAGCAGATTTCTGCTCTTATTCCTTCAATATATAAGAGATATATTTGCTGGGTTTTTTCTCCCTCAAGAGGAGGGTTTTCCCAGGGTATCTTGTTGTGTTCATTGTCTTATGTGTTGCATTTTATGATTGCTTTCTTTCTGCATATCTGTTCTTAAAACAACAACATGGTATCAGAGCAGGTCTGTAAAAGATCTAATCAGATATGTCAAAGAAATGAAGCAAGTTAAGTATCAGGAGAAGTTGAAAATTGCTAAGGGAGTCGGCATGTTAAAATGATGAATTTATCGGGAGATTCTTGACTGCTAGCCACTGCCGATGAAGTGCCGCTGGATAATCTTTATAGTGATGAAGTCGGTATTCTGAAAAATTATATTACCATCACTATTTGATATCGTGGGAGTATTATCGGGTCTATATGAGTCACTAAAGATCAAGTGATGACAATAAATTGAGTTGTCGTTACCAGCAATAGCACAAATCGCTTTATGAAGAATTTAAGAAGAATCGGGCCCATGAAATCTTGGTGATTAGTTCCATCGGGCATACTAAGAAATACGCGTCCAATACAATGAAAGGATTTCAGGGAGAAAATCAATCGAAGTTCTTTACAGATGGCCGGCTTCATTCTGGAAGCTATACGATCTTCATTAACAATATGATCTCTGGCCGGTGTCATCACAAGCACTAGGAATCAACTTCAGGCAGTCTATGGTGAAGATCATGCGACCTCATCTGAACACACAATTTTAAGTGTCGAGTCCTCTCAGAAGAGATCAGCGTGTTGGGATTATGATGATTGTTGTCGGCATGAGCTCTCTTCCGCATCTAGTGATTGTTGTCGCCTTCTATATCTTCATATAGGAATAGGAATCATTGCGTGTGTAGAAAGCTTGGCGCTGGAAGTTAGGCCGATCTCAAAGCCTTCGATCATTGAAGAATTTGAGTTAGCCTCCTTCTAACCGCTTTATTAATTTTACCATGGAGAAGTTTTTCGAATGGGCTTTGACTAAAGAAAAAGAAGATGAGGAGGCTCGGGATTCTATCAAGAAGGAGTAATCTTCTAGGTCTTGCATATAAAGCACCTTTATCATAGACGGAGGAATGGCCAATATTCTCATACAGTTTGGATAAGTGTGGGTCTGAAAACAGCTCTGACTGTTGCAGTGCCTAAAAGGAAATTGACTTGTGAAAGTCAACCTACAGAAATTCAGCCAATGATCCTGCTCGCAGATAGTTCAGACTATAGCGAAGTTGTGATTATATAGCAACTCTGAAGGAGGCAAGAGGAGTCTCAACTTCAAGTCTAGTGCTACCGTGTATCAACATTAAAAAGCCCAAAGCCGGAGATAGGACATTAGCCTTGTGACAGTTGTTGGGGGGTTACTTGACTCAAACCAAGTCTGGTAAATTGCTGCACAAGAGTATTATGCAGCTATGAGGGTCACAGGTGAATATAGAAGCTAGACGTGGGACTGAAGTCACATGCTGGGCTGCTACAGGAGGTCTGAGAGTGAAGACATGGAGACCGGATGCAAGGGCACTTGGGTATATGAATTCAAACTGCCTAATTCATCACTCCTGGGTGTTGTTGTTCACTTGTTGCCACTGGGTGTGAAGGTTTCTATGTGTCTCCTCAGTGCTGGGTGCGATTACTTGTTGCTACAGTCGTTCCTATACTACTGCAACTATCTCAGACCTCTGCTAAAGTCTCAAAACCATGATAAGAGGACAAAGTAGTTATTAATTCATGTACTTCTGTACAATAAGGAAATCACATACTGATTATACATGATAATTATCTGATTTCAAGCAAACCCTTCATGATGGGCACCAATGGTCTTTACGACCTCGTAGACAAGAGCCCGACTGTCGTCAGATCATGCTGCTTATGGTTGATGGTTGAGCTCGAGTTGTAGAATGGCTGCAACCTAAAAGAGATAAGTATTTATTCTGTCTATAATTTTTTTTAGATTCAATTTGCTGAGTTATGCAAAGCTGACATTATTTACTTAGGAGTATGTGTGACCAGTAAATAGTGATCACTGTAATAAGATTCTTTAGATTTATTCATTGCAAATAGGATCATGCCAATTTGTGAAGTTTGTCCTTTATTTTGCTGAGATTAGCTCTTCTGTGAAATTGAAAGAAAGACATGTCATGATTAATGAATTAATTATCTATTACTCAAGAGATTTTGAAATCCATGAGATAAGTATTACATGGTTGAATAATGTTCATAAATTGTTTTGTAGTTATTAGTTCATGCTCTAACATTGAGACAACTTGAGCATCAAGCAATCTGCATCTGGAAAGATTGGATATCGAAGTCATACTGAATGGAGAAATGATCAAGCTTGGAGTCATAGCTTGCAATCATTGGGCTACATTGATGACTGAAGATATCTCTTGAAGTCAATGTACCTTTCAGGTCATCATTGTATTCAAACTATGAAGGCTACAGACTGATATGAGCTCAAGTACAACGTATCACACTATGTCCAGCATTTGGACCTATCAGAATAGTTAAAAAAAAAAAAGATAAGTATTCTTTGGTTGCTGAGTTATATCATTTATTTATTCCTTGGATCTTGTAATTAAGAGAGATAGTAGATTCTCTTGAATTGTGTTGTGTTCACTAGCATAAGATCTGTGGAAAAATTTCATTCATGACATAACTTGTACAATTCTAATCTTGATATTTCTTTGGATAATTATGGACTATTGGTAATCTCTATCTAAAATGCTTCCTGGACAGGTTTAGGGAGAAGAAGATGATAAGAGATTACTTAGTGATGAAAAGCTTGAGGCATCTTGTGAAGAAGTCATGTCAACCAAAGAAATGATCAAGAGGGAGTAAACACTAGAGGGACTGAGTTGGTGGCTAGAGGGAGTACATCTCCAGAAGTCTTCCTTGCAATCTCTGAAGCCAGGATCGAGAGGGAGTCTCAGTATCAGTGTTCCTTTGTTTAAAGCAATTCTCTGTTGAGAGAGAGTTGAGGTGCAAGCCCTTGATAATGCAATTCTCTGCTGAGAGAGAGTTGAGGTGTAAGCCCTTGATAATGCAATTCTCTGCTGAGAGAGAGTTGAGGTGCAAGCCCTTGATAATGCAATTCTCTGCTGAGAGAGAGTTGAGGTGTAAGCCCTTGATAATGCAATTCTCTATTGAGAGAGAATTGAGGTGAAAGCCCTTGTTTCCACCCTCTGGGAGAAGCTATGGTGGATGTCATGTGTGTGACTCCATGACAGCATCACGTGATGGAATCCGTGATGATTTTTTATTTTGTGCTTATGTATCACTCTCTGGGAGAGCCATGGTAAAAGTCACGTTGAGGTGACAACATCACATTGAGGTGATATTCTATTTTGTTTTCATTCTAATATGATGTGTCTTGTGCAGATGGAAGTTCATCCCTAGCTGAGAGGGAGTGTTGATGTTTTGCAGCTATGGTCTGCACTTCATCGCACAAATTCCAAGGAGAAAACAAATTAAATGTATAGCCATTCGGCTATTTAACTTATAGCATACAATAAACATAAAAGAAGAAAGGGTCGACCCTATTATCTATTATTGTTTGGGCCGACCTCATTTATATTTTAACTTTCATTTGGTTCACTAAAGAGGCCGACCTAAGTGAAACGGCACCTTGTGATGTATATATGCAAGGTCACTTTGTCCTTGTAAAGACATGGAATCTCAAGCAAGTTCGCACTATTCTTCATGAGCAGAATTCGCAGTCCTAGAAGAAGTTCATACTTAATCAGCAGATCATCATCTTCTAGCAGCAGATCATCATTTTGTAGCAGCAGACCGATTTCAAGGAGAAACACATTCATTCGTATCTTTGCATCTAGGAGAGGTGCTATTATTCATTGTATCAAATTCGGCATTGTGTTGGGCCTGAGTTCAAGCAGATTTCTGCTCTTATTCCTTCAATATATAAGAGATATATTTGCTGGGTTTTTCTCCCTCAAGAGGAGGGTTTTCCCAGGGTATCTTGTTGTGTTCATTGTCTTATGTGTTGCATTTTATGATTGCTTTCTTTCTGCATATCTGTTCTTAAAACAACAACATGGTATCAGAGCAGGTCTGTAAAAGATCTAATCAGATATGTCAAAGAAATGAAGCAAGTTAAGTATCAGGAGAAGTTGAAAATTGCTAAGGGAGTCGGCATGTTAAAATGATGAATTTATCGGGAGATTCTTGACTGCTAGCCACTGCCGATGAAGTGCCGCTGGATAATCTTTATAGTGATGAAGTCGGTATTCTGAAAAATTATATTACCATCACTATTTGATATCGTGGGAGTATTATCGGGTCTATATGAGTCACTAAAGATCAAGCGATGACAATAAGTTGAGTTGTCGTTACCAGCAATAGCACAAATCGCTTTATGAAGAATTTAAGAAGAATCGGGCCCATGAAATCTTGGTGATTAGTTCCATCGGGCATACTAAGAAATACGCGTCCAATACAATGAAAGGATTTCAGGGAGAAAATCAATCGAAGTTCTTTACAGATGGCCGGCTTCATTCTGGAAGCTATACGATCTTCATTAACAATATGATCTCTGGCCGGTGTCATCACAAGCACTAGGAATCAACTTCAGGCAGTCTATGGTGAAGATCATGCGACCTCATCTGAACACACAATTTTAAGTGTCGAGTCCTCTCAGAAGAGATCAGCGTGTTGGGATTATGATGATTGTTGTCGGCATGAGCTCTCTTCCGCATCTAGTGATTGTTGTCGCCTTCTATATCTTCATATAGGAATAGGAATCATTGCGTGTTGTAGAAAGCTTGGCGCTGGAAGTTAGGCCGATCTCAAAGCCTTCGATCATTGAAGAATTTGAGTTAGCCTCCTTCTAACCGCTTTATTAATTTTACCATGGAGAAGTTTTTCGAATGGGCTTTGACTAAAGAAAAAGAAGATGAGGAGGCTCGGGATTCTGTCAAGAAGGAGTAATCTTCTAGGTCTTGCATATAAAGCACCTTTATCATAGACGGAGGAATGGCCAATATTCTCATACAGTTTGGATAAGTGTGGGTCTGAAAACAGCTCTGACTGTTGCAGTGCCTAAAAGGAAATTGACTTGTGAAAGTCAACCTACAGAAATTCAGCCAATGATCCTGCTCGCAGATAGTTCAGACTATAGCGAAGTTGTGATTATATAGCAACTCTGAAGGAGGCAAGAGGAGTCTCAACTTCAAGTCTAGTGCTACCGTGTATCAACATTAAAAAGCCCAAAGCCGGAGATAGGACATTAGCCTTGTGACAGTTGTTGGGGGGTTACTTGACTCAAACCAAGTCTGGTAAATTGCTGCACAAGAGTATTATGCAGCTATGAGGGTCATAGGTGAATATAGAAGCTAGACGTGGGACTGAAGTCACATGCTGGGCTGCTACAGGAGGTCTGAGAGTGAAGACATGGAGACCGGATGCAAGGGCACTTGGGTATATGAATTCAAACTGCCTAATTCATCACTCCTGGGTGTTGTTGTTCACTTGTTGCCACTGGGTGTGAAGGTTTCTATGTGTCTCCTCAGTGCTGGGTGCGATTACTTGTTGCTACAGTCGTTCCTATACTACTGCAACTATCTCAGACCTCTGCTAAAGTCTCAAAACCATGATAAGAGGACAAAGTAGTTATTAATTCATGTACTTCTGTACAATAAGGAAATCACATACTGATTATACATGATAATTATCTGATTTCAAGCAAACCCTTCATGATGGGCACCAATGGTCTTTACGACCTCGTAGACAAGAGCCCGACTATCATCAGATCATGCTACTTATGGTTGATGGTTGAGCTCGAGTTGTAGAATGGCTGCAACCTAAAAGAGATAAGTATTTATTCTGTTTATAATTTTTTTTTTTTGATTCAATTTGCTGAGTTATGCAAAGCTGACATTATTTACTTAGGAGTATGTGTGACCAGTAAATAGTGATCACTGTAATAAGATTCTTTAGATTTATTCATTGCAAGTAGGATCATGCCAATTTGTGAAGTTTGTCTTTTGTTTTGCTGAGATTAGCTCTTCTGTGAAATTGAAAGAAAGACATGTCATGATTAATGAATTAATTATCTATTACTTAGGAGATTTTTTTGAAATCCATGAAATAAGTATTGCATGGTTGAATAATGTTCATGAATTGTTTTTTCATTGAGATAACCTGAGCATCAAGCAATCTCGAAGTCTTACTGAATGAAGAAATGATCAAGCTTGGAGTCATAGCTTGCAATCATTGGACTACATTGATGGCTGGAGATATCTCTTGAAGTCAATGTACCTTTCAAGTCGTCATTGTATTCAAACTATGAAGGCTACGGACTGATCTGAGCTCAAGTACAACGTATCACACTATGTCCAGCATTTGGACCTATCAAAATAGTTAAAAAGATAAGTATTCTTTGGTTGCTGAGTTATATCATTTATTTATTCCTTGGATCTTGTAATTAAGAGAGATAGTAGATTCTCTTGAATTGTGTTGTGTTCACTAGCATAAGATGGAAAAATTTCATTCATGATATAACTTGTACGATTCTAAATCTTGATATTTCTTTGGATAATTATGGACTGTTAGTAATCTCTATCTAAAATGCTTCCTGGACAGGTTTAGGGGGAAGAAGATGATAAGAGATTACCTAGTGATGAAAAGCTTGAGGCATCTTGTGAAGAAGTCATGTCAACCAAAGAAATGATCAAGAGGGAGTAAACACTAGAGGGACTGAGTTGGTGGCTAGAGGGAGTACATCTCCAGAAGTCTTCTTTGCAATCTCTGAAGCCAGGATCGAGAGGGAGTCTCAGTATCAGTGTTCCTTTGTTTAATGAGTTCTTCTTTGAGAGAGAGTTGAGGTGCAAACCCTTGATAATGCAATTCTCTGCTGAGAGAGAGTTGAGGTGCAAGCCCTTGATAATGCAATTCTCTATTGAGAGAGAGTTGAGGTGTAAGCCCTTGATAATGCAATTCTCTGATGAGAGAGAGTTGAGGTGTAAGCCCTTGATAAATGCAATTCTCTATTGAGAGAGATTTGAGGTGAAAGCCCTTGTTTCCACCCTCTGGGAGAAGTTATGGTGGATGTCATGTGTGTGACTCACGTGAGGGAATCCGTGATGATTTTATTTATACCATCTATGGAAGTAGCCATAATGGTTAATATCACATTGAGGTGATATTCTATTTTGTTTTCATTCTAATATGATGTGTCTTGTGCAGATGGAAGTTCATCCCTAGCTGAGAGGGAGTGTTGATGTTTTGCAGCTATGGTCTGCACTTCATCGCACAAATTCCAAGGAGAAAACAAATTAAATGTATAGCCATTCGGCTATTTAACTTATAGCATACAATAAACATAAAAGAAGAAAGGGTCGACCCTATTATCTATTATTGTTTGGGCCGACCTCATTTATATTTTAACTTTCATTTGGTTCACTAAAGAGGCCGACCTAAGTGAAACGGCACCTTGTGATGTATATATGCAAGGTCACTTTGTCCTTGTAAAGACATGGAATCTCAAGCAAGTTCGCACTATTCTTCATGAGCAGAATTCGCAGTCCTAGAAGAAGTTCATACTTAATCAGCAGATCATCATCTTCTAGCAGCAGATCATCATTTTGTAGCAGCAGACCGATTTCAAGGAGAAACACATTCATTCGTATCTTTGCATCTAGGAGAGGTGCTATTATTCATTGTATCAAATTCGGCATTGTGTTGGGCCTGAGTTCAAGCAGATTTCTGCTCTTATTCCTTCAATATATAAGAGATATATTTGCTGGGTTTTTTCTCCCTCAAGAGGAGGGTTTTCCCAGGGTATCTTGTTGTGTTCATTGTCTTATGTGTTGCATTTTATGATTGCTTTCTTTCTGCATATCTGTTCTTAAAACAACAACAACCCCCTCATTGCAATCATGTTTCTTACATGACAAGAGATCCTAATAACTAGTGGGTGTTTGAGAGTGGAGACACCTATGGGGTTGAGGGGTAGAGCCCCTGCCACCAAGACCAAATTAAGGCCTTTAAAATCACACAAACTTCATGGCACATGCCATCTTCACAATTTTATCACTGAAGGGTGAAATTAGGTATGTAGGCACTTTTTTGTTTATAAAAATGTTTTAAAAATATATATTTTTTTCTATTTTTTGGGCACCCTTGGGGTTCGTTTGGTTTTGGCCTACCTTCGCCTAGGGTCCCTCTCAAGCACCCTAGGTTTCCTTTGGGCCACTCACAAAAGGACCCATTGGGAACTTGAGGTGTTCAGGAGGCACCCTATGTGGATCAGCTCGACCCTCGGACCTGAATTGAACCCATATGGGTATAGGGAGGGGGGAAGGTTTTAGAGGTACTCGATTGCATAGCCTATACCTCAGGGAATCAACTTTTTGGTCCTGCCTACATATCCCACAAGGGAACTAGAGATTTCATTTTTATCCGACCAAGTGAATGAAATCACAAACAAGTAATTAGCAGTGTTAAAAAAAAAAAGAGCCCCTCTATCCCTCCATTCTAAAACTCCATGGAACTATGATTAGTGCATGTCCAAGATTCTCAGGCCAACATATTTATTTTATCATCATTCTTTTTGAACAAGTTCAAGTTACTTTACAAGGCCATCTCTTTCTATTTGTTTTAAGGGTAGTACACTATAGTTTATGAATTGAAGATAGTGCATCTACTACTCTCTTGAGCTTATACATACAAAATAGACATGTCATAGTAAAAAATCATATTCATCTTACACGGAACGTTATTTACTCTATCATCATGCTTTCAAGGGGCTTTAGTTTACCCTGTGAGGATGATCTCTATCCTAGGTGCATGTATATACAATCACATTTCACATATGAAATGTAGTAACCTAACAGAATAAGAAATTTTAATTCACATAGTTCCATGTATTTTTGCTACACATAAACCGCATTAAAAATAGCAAATGGAAGTGAAAGAAGCTTGCTCCTATTACGGAATGTAAACTGAAAGAACAATTGAATAGTAACAGAAGTATGATGCTAAAAATTGTCCACAGCTAGACTTCATGTAAATATCATGCACATATACTGGAATGGAAGGACAATAGAAATCACTGGCAATGCACTTGGAAAACAAATACTGATTAATTAACTCTCAGCCATAAGCCGACAAGCCTGAGTAGAAACTGTATTACAGTAATATCGATCTTAGTTCAAGTATGATTATTGAAGACCGATTCGGCTACACACAACAATGAATGATATGCCTGTCTACGCAGCACTGGATGAGATAACAATGAATATGCTGAGATGCGGGCTTGTGAGTATTTGGTGGCCAAAACAAGAGTTAGCGGTCCACTCCTTCATATGAATGCTCCCTGAGATAATGACGGTATTTGGTGTGTCGCTGCCGTATCCCGTTGAGAATGGAGAACTATTTCTCACCACACATTGTAGACTCACTGTTCCTCCAAACACAAATCCGGTGAATACCTGGTTAGGCAAGACTAATTGCTCCTTTGAGAAATGGTGGAATTATACAAGGGCCTGCGGCCGCTGTAAACCTTGGACCTTCAGTAGTTGGAAGTGGCTCGTGAAGAATCTGATGTCGCTTGATGCCTGGTCGTGCCTTTCCTTGTAGACTCGTAATGCGATGCCTCCAATATCGTGATTTCCCAGAGATGTATTTTTTTTTGTTGGAAGTGGCCCGTGAAGAATCTGATGTCGCTTGATGCCTGGTCGTGCCTTTCCTTGTAGACTCGTAATGCGATGCCTCCAATATCGTGATTTCCCAGAGATGTATTTTTTTTGTATTGAAAATAGTGAATTGAGATTTACAACGAACTGTTTCTGCAGTTCCTCTAGATGGATCAGCAAGACACAGTATGTCTTCTTTTACATCAGCCTTAACTCATTTTGCTTTACATAGTAGCCTTTTACAAAAGTACAACTTATATGACATATAGGTCATTTTGAACATAAAAGCATGCAAAGGAGATGCTGTTCAGAAAATTTCACTATATTAATCTTTATAATCACTGGTATCTTTCCATTTGAGTGGCAAGTTGCTGGGGTCCTCTTTGTCTTGCAGCTCCGGCTGCGTTATTCATCTCATTTTGAAGCACCTCAAAGAGTCTTCTAAAAATATCTGCTTCCCTTGTGTCGGTAGTTGTTCTTTCTCTATTCAACCTCATGAATTCCTCCATGGAGCCCTCTACAAGAATTGAGACCTGCGATGAAACAAAAGCATGTGTGAGTCTTTTTTCAGACTCAGTAAGTGCCCTCTTTACTCCCATAAACTTGTCATTGTTCTTCGTCTTTCATATATGCCATAAGATCTCATTAGTAAGTAAATTCCAGAATAACTTGCAATCAGAGTTAATTTTGAGATTACAAAACAAAATATCATGCCAATTGATTTTACCATCTTTGTTCCATATTTTCAAGCTATGACAGAATAAATTCCAGCCTTGCATATAGACAATCAAAGAGAATGTGTTTTACTGATTCAGGCGGCCTGCAAAGGCTGCAAATATCCAGATCCATACGGTTAGATTTGAAAGGTATTTTTTGTAAGATGACCATCCATTTGAAACAAGCCTTCTTGGGCTCCATTGACTTGTGCCAAACAAAAGAATGAGTTTTTTGCCAAGCCTTAGTGTTCAAAGAAATATCCCAGCATCTGTTTACATGTTCAAGAACCGAAACATTTCTTGTCAATTCATTATAAACCATTTTAGCTTTAATACTGTTAAGAGGTGAACCATCTTTCCAAGAGACATTATTAGCAACATTATAGTCTTGATCTACAGTCCTGGGAAAGCATGCATTTCTACATGCTTCCACCAAAATAGAGTAAGTTCTAGCATTGGAATCTGGTAAGTCAAGCCTTTCTTTAATGCTGTCCCAGCTTATCAGCTCCCCCTTTGAGAGGATATCAGCAAATGTTTTAATGCCTTTGTTATGCCATTTTTTAGCTGAGCAGCCTTGGAGAAGGGCAAGCTTTTTTCCATTATGTTCAAGGTTCCACCATATAGAACTGAGAAGACTGCACTTCCTGTTAGTTTTAAGAGTTATGTAGACAAACATTGTTCTTTGACATTTCCCAAGCCTTCCATAGGCTTTTGAAGACAGCCGACCCCGCAGGGATCATTGAATGCTCACTGAGGAGAATGTCGCTTAGGGGTAGAGACTTCCAGGATTTGGCTTGCTTTGGTACTGCCTGCTCAATATTCCTTTTGACCAAGACTTTCCAAGGCTAGTTGCCTCCCAGTGACCTCAGTATCCACTTAGTTGCAAGAGCCACCCCTCCCACAGGGATCATTGAATGCTCACTGAGGAGAATGTCGCTTAGGGGTAGAGACTTCCAAGATTTGGCTTGCTTTGGTACTGCCTGCTCAATATTCCTTTTGACCAAGACTTTCCAAGGCTAGTTGCCTCCCAGTGACCTCAGTATCCACTTAGTTGCAAGAGCCACCCCTTGCAGCCTGAGGTCTTTCAGGCCCAAACCCCCCTGCAATTTACTTAGACAACACCACTCCCACTTGACAGAGTGTCTTTTTTTATTTCCTTTTCCATCCGACCAAAGGAAACTATTGATTTTTTTCTGAATGTCGTTCACTTGGTAGCTACTGAAAAACCAGATAGATGCAAAGTAGAGGTTGTAGGAGGCAAGCACTTTTTGACAGACCTGTAATCTGCTTGCTAGCGAGAGGTAATGCCTATTCCACCCACATGATTTTTTCTCAATTTTAGAGCTGACCCAGTTCCACATATCCTTGCGGTCTGGGTTTACGGCAAAAGGGATTCCCAAATATCTCACAATCTTATGGGGACCTCCCCACTGAAAACCAAATCCTTCCAGCCAATCGGGCGGCTCTTCTTTCCACCTAAGAAAGGTGGATTTGGCTCTGGAGAGCTTAGCACCCGAGGCTAGACAAAAAAGCTCGAACTTCTTCATTAAGGAATCCAAGTTGTTCCGCTCTAAGTCAATGAAGATGGATGTGTCATCTGCGAACTGAACATTGATTAGTTCATTATGATCTGGGAGACAAATTCCCTTAATTCTGGGAGAGAAGGTATTGTCCCTTAAGAGATAATGGAGAGCATCCGAGGCAATGACAGGGACGAAGATGAGGGTGCCCTTGGCTCAGGTGGACAATATGTGGATCAACTCGATCCTCAGACCGAGGTATTGTCCCTTAAGCACCAAATGTTCAGGAGGCACCCTATGTGGATCAGCTCGACCCTCGGACCTGAATTGAACCCATATGGGTATAGGGAGGGGGCAAGGTTTTAGAGGTACTCGATTGCATAGCCTATACCTCAGGGAATCAACTATTTGGTCTTGCCTACATATCCCATAAGGGAACTAGAGATTTCATTTTTATCCAACCAAGTGAATGAAATCACAAACAAGTAATTAGCAGTGTCCAAAACTCCATGGAACTATGATTAGTGCATGTCCAAAATTCTTAGCCCAACATATTCATTTTATCATCATTCTTTTTGAACAAGTTCAAGTTATTTTACAAGGCTATCTTTTTCTATTTGTTTTGAGGGTAGTACACTATAGTTTATGAATTGAAGATAGTGTAATGTCCCCAATCTAGCCCTACGCTCTTCTTGTGGTTTTAGCCTATTTCTCCTCGAAACCTCGTAGAGGCTGCAATCGGAAATCAGTCTTCCCATTTTATGTGAGCAAGCTCGCATGCATTTTGTGCTGCATACCGGAGCAGTGTCAATTTATATTTCCGCAAGCGTAACATGCACTCCATCCATAACCTTCCGTGCACTTACTAATATAGTAAGTCATGCCGTATTCCTGATTGCAAAATTTTTCTAGAAGGCGCTGGGAAATACTTACTATTTATAGTAAGTCATGTTTACTGTTCAGATGAAGTTTTGAAGACTTACTATTTATAGCAGTTGCTATTTTTAGTAAGTTTATTTTATAGCAGTATCCTTCTAGCAGCAGTTCACATTTTGGGCAGTGTGGCTATTTCAGTTGGTTTTTTTGAAGATTTTGAAGTAACTTACTATTTTTGGCATTGGCTATTTTTAGTAAGTCTAATTATGGCAGTGGCACCATCAGCAGTCCTGCTTAGCAGTCCTGCTCAGCTCATCATTCTATTTCTGGCAAAATCAGTTGGAGTGTTGGTTTTGGTCTTGGCTTCTATCCCTCCTTGGACTATCTCCCAGACTTAGTCAATTTTCATATCTTGAAGTTGTACCCCATGCCTAGACTTGATGATTTCAAGTTGTTTTAATGAAGGGGACATCAAGGGGCTCGAATTTCCATTTGCATTTAAATGTTTATTTTTAAATGTTATTTTGCAACTTAAGTTGGATGCCAAAAGAGAGAGGATTAATATTTCATTAAATTCAAAATAGGATGACTGATGGCGTCCCTTGGAGGAATTGGAATAGTTTCTTGTTGGGAGTTACAGTTTGCTTCAGTTGCCAATTGAAGCTTTTATATTGGTGCTGTGCTCTTGGTTTATGATCTTGGAAAATTGGAAAGTAGTGTTATGTTGCTGGTTTGAAACCAGAACCTGGCTAAGGGGAAGCTTAGCGAATTCACTCCATCCTTCGGGCCTGTAACTATGGCTTCCTAGGTGGATTATCATGGCTGTATTTCACTTTGAAATACAGATGGAGCTTCAATTTGATGAAATCTAACAGGTTGCTGATGTATAGCCTGTTTCTGAAGTTGCTGATTTGCCATGGCTGAAGCTGATTTCTGTTCATAGCTTCAACGTGGATTTTTGTTTCATTCTAGGTGATCGTCCATGCTGTTCTACTGTGAAGGGCGCCCCTTTCTGGAGAGTTTCGTAATTTTTGGTTGAGTGTGGATTTTTTGAGAGAAGGTTGACCCTCTTGGCAGGCCGTACCATCTCACTTGGCTGCACTGGGAAACGTGCCTCATGTTGCTACTGTATTTGGCTTGTTTTCTCCTTGAGGTTTGGGCGCACATCTCCTAGCTGTTGTTTGGCTGTGGTTTGGGAGCTTTCCGAGTGGTTTTGGGAAAGATACGTCCAAATTGGTGATCCTATAACCTGCTGGTCTGATTTTCTGTACTCTCTGTTTCTGATCAGATTAGTTGAGTTTAATTATCTTGCTGTTTTGAGCGTCATTGATGCATCTATTCATATTGTAAATGTTAGAGGAAGTGATACTCTAACCATTGATTGTTTTGGGAATTCTTGTTGATACATTGCAGCTGTTTATTAATGGTTTGTAATCTGTTTAGTAGTACTAACAGCAGTTTGTTTACTTGCTGCAATTTACTTTGTTTGGAATTCCCCCCACGAAATAAAGTGGTTGTGTGGATTGTATACCCCCCACAGTTTAAGTGGAAGTGAGGTTAATTGGCTGGCTTGCCGCCTATAAATGTTTGTAATAATCACACCCACGAAATAAGTGGAGTATTCCCACCGCTTGTGGATGCCTGCATTTGCAGAAGAAGTTTACTTTCAGTTAATCTAGCACTCCACCATATGTTAGCACCTCGCCTTGCAAAAGGATCTTGTGTGCACATTCTTGGTGTCGAGTTTAGCTCTTCATTTCCAATTGTAATTCGAGTTATTAGATCCTAGGGATCCTTTGACCATATGCCCGCCCCTCCTCCTTAAATGGTTTTAGGGCGCATTCTTGGTTAGAGTTTATTCAGTTGTGTTTGGTTTTAGAGCTAATTCTTAACGGGTGCATGATTTGCATTGTTGTGACTGAAAATTAAAGGCAAAAAATTAAGGGGTATATTTCAGATAGTGCATCTACTACTCTCTTGAGCTTATACATACAAAACAAACATGTCATAGTAAAAAATCATATTCATCTTACATGGAACATTATTTACTCTATCATCATGCTTTCAAGGGGCTTTAGTTTACCCTGTGAGGATGATCTCTATCCTAGGTGCATGTATATACAATCACATTTTACATATGAAATGTAGTAACCTAACAAAATAAGAAATTTTAATTCACATAGTTCCATGTATTTTTGCTACACATAAACTGCATTAAAAATAGCAAATGAAAGTGAAAGAAGCTTGCTCCTATTACATAATGTAAACTGAAAGAACAATTGAATAGTAATAGAAGTATGATGCTAAAAATTGTCCACAGCTAGACTTCATGTAAATATCATGCACATATACTGGAATGGAAGGACAATAGAAATCATTGGGAATGCACTTGGAAAACAAATATTGATTAATTAACTCTCAGCCACAAGCCGACAAGCCTGAGTAGAAACTGTATTACAGTAATATCGATCTTAGTTCAAGTATGATTATTGAAGACCGATTCGGCTACACACAACAATGAATGATATGCCTGTCTACGCAGCACTGGATGAGATAACAATGAATATGCTGAGATGCGGGCTTGTGAGTATTTGGTGGCCAAAACAAGAGTTAGCGGTCCACTCCTTCATATGAATGCTCCCTGAGATAATGACGGTATTTGGTGTGTCGCTGCCGTATCCCGTTGAGAACGGAGAACTATTTCTCACCACACATTGTAGACTCACTGTTCCTCCAAACACAAATCCGGTGAATACCTGGTTAGGCAAGACTAATTGCTCCTTTGAGAAATGGCGGAATTATACAAGGGCTTGCGGCCACCGTAAACCTTGGACCTTCAGTAGTTGGAAGTGGCCCGTGAAGAATCTGATGTCGCTTGATGCTTGGTCGTGCCTTTCCTTGTAGACTCGTAATGCGATGCCTCCAATATCGTGATTTCCCAGAGATGTATTATGGCGCAGTGCATTGGGTATTGCCTCGCATGGAGAAGAAGTGATGCTTGTGGCCAGAGCAGATCTCGGTCACACTACCGTTTGATCTCCCTTCAGTGTAGTCGCACCCTCCAATTGATGAGAGATCTCAGATATTGCATAGGAGCTTGGCTAAGTGCTCAAGCGAAGGGAATGAAAACAAAAATAAACGCGAATTCACAAGTCTGAGACTACGTCCAAACTTGAGTGCAATCTGGCGAGAGACTACGTCCTCCCACATTGCATGGATGCCAATGCACAGTCCAAATTCATGATGCCCAAACATGAAAGGCGATCCAATATAAACACTACTTGATTTGAAGTCAACCCATAAAACAAATATTATATTTAGCGCCTCCTCCAAATGATTTGGCTAGAAAGAACACATTTTATTTAAATTTAAATGTTATTTTATAATAATTTAAATTTATTATTTATTATTTATTAATTATTTAATATTTTTATTGTTATTTTTTAATAGTGTTTAAAATCACTTTTATAATCTTCCCTCCAAAACTATTTGAATTTAATCGGGAACATGACAGAAAGTTAGTGAATACTTTTGGATTTGGTTGTGTAGAATTTTTATCACCAAAAATTGTTTTGGATCAAACTCCCTGATCCATCATCAAAGGTATGATAGCGGGAGAGTTCCATCCCATGAAGGGTATCAATTAAAATCATTAAATTTCCACAATCCATAATGATAGCCAATACTTTTGGATTTGATTGTAGAATTTTTTATCACCAAAAAACATATCAGATCAAACACCATTATGCATCATCAGGGTATGATAGCTAGAGAGCTCCCTCCCATGAAGGGTATCAATTTAAATTGTGAAATTTCAACAATCCATAATGATATTTTGCCAATACTTTTGGATGTGACTGTGTAGAATTTTTATTGCCAAAGAATGTTAAACTCCATGATCCATCATTAGGGTATGATAGCCAGAGAGTTCCCTCTCATGAAGGGTATCGATTAAGATCTTGATTTTAGTAGCAAATGAGTTTTATTTGGTTATTTACTTATTTCATGCCCAATATAGTGTGTAGAGCATAGTTACTAGGAGACTTGTACCGTGACCCTTGGTACTTGTCTCCCGTATTGGAAACATGCCCTCATCTCAAAGACCTGAATGGAGACATCTCTAGACATTAGGAGACTTTAGATGAAGTTTCTTTGCGTCTCCTATACGTCTCTTATAAGCATCCCTTGAAAATGAGGAGACTTCCAATAGAGCCTTTTCAAATATATCACATAAATTACATTGTATTTTCTAAAAGTGCTTATATGTGGTTGACAAAAATTGAAAGAAAATACACTAATAGACTTATAATTTTCTTTTTTTCATAATTTTTTTTTTAAATTTTTGGGGCAGAAAATTTCCTTATTAAAAAGAATATGAAGTGAAACAATAACAAGGCTTAAGTTGTGTACATGCATTGATTTTTTATCAATTGATTGAAAATATAGTCATCTCTAAGTTTTCCCATACCATGTTTTTAAAAATAATGGGATTCACCTAGTTTCTTTGTCATCTCTAGGTGATTATGATTTATTTATTTTTTTCTACCTGATGATGATTATCAAATATAAATATGATTAATGTATTTCAATACTTTAAAATGTTACCTTTTTCTTTAAATGATGTACCAGTACCTGTCCCTGTCTCCTGGTAACTATGGTGTAGAGATAAAAATTAACATATCAAACAGCCAAGATGAAAATGTTGGCAAACAGGTTTCAATGCCATACAAATTTTAACTACCAATCCCAAAAGACAGATGGCAGGTTGGCGGCACTGATAATTATAACTGAAAAATTGTTGCATATTTTTTAGCACACATTTAAAACATGGCTTTTTAAAAGTATATGGTATTATTTTGAAGTTGTGAGAGTTAGACTGGACAAATCTCAGCCTTGATTGTTGAGCTGTTTGACATGGGAAAATTCCTGCGTTTGGATTACTTGTGATCTTTTGCCAGCTAATGCTACTATGGTTTTATTGCATATGATACTGAAATATATAAAACTCCCATTTTATCTGCATTTGAGCACTGAATGATACATTGGTGTGAATTTACCTAATTTTATTTTTAATTCCTACGGTATATTCAATCAATTATTTTTCTCTATTTTTGCTAACATTTGAATTCATAATGATAGGAATGCGAGGCGATTGTGAAGTTTTGATACATATGAATGTATCAAAATATTTAAATGGTAAAGGTTCCAGTTTCTTTGGATGTTCTATCAGCTTTAAATACAAGTTGCACTTAAGTTCAATCTTTGTATTTAATTTATTCATCACTCTTTTTGTAGATGGAATGAAACTCTACCGTTCTGAAAATGGAGTGATTTTGGCTGAAGGTCTCAATGGTGTTGTACCACCTGAATATTTTGCTGACATACAAATTCTTGGAAACAAAAGAAACAATAATATTTGAACAGAATATTATGTTTTAAGTATACATAACAGTGGTCTGCAGATGATGGAAGGAACAATCAGCACAAGTTTGATATAAGCAATGGATCTGTGGACCCATCTGTTGTAACAGGTGATTTATCTTCTGCTGATTCCTTTTGTGCATTTTCAACTTGTAGTCGATGCCACCCATAATGTCAAAAAGTGCAGGCATCTTAACATCTGATCTTGAATATCCGAGAGTAGAGGATATATAAAAATGATCTATTTATAAATATTGTAATTTGGTTTGCATGCCATTGCAGTGGGTGTTCCTTTTTGGCCAGTGGGATATATAAATTTTTTCTGGATGCATCTCTCTATTTTGGGTTATTTTGTAGAAGATCTTACATGGGAGATCACAGAGAAATAGAGTATTGTATATGAAACCTTTGGAAGTTAATTTGCAAGTGTTGTCTCTTTTGTCTGACTATCTTCTTGTCCTATTGTAAAGCAAACCAGAGAGATTATAGATAAATGTATGTTATGAAACCTTTGGAAGTTAATTTGCCGATTATACGCATTTTTTTCGTACTTGATTGATAGTTATGTACCAGACCATTTCAATGTATACAGAAAACTATTCATGGTCTCTTTTTTTGAGACGAACAAAAAAATAATCTGGTCTTCAAGTTAATATTACAAATCTGGATTAAAATTATTAGATGATGATCAAAATCATCTCGTACTTTGTTGTGAATGAAGAGTTGGCATTTTTTTGTCCAGGATATTATTAAAGAATCAAGTTTTTATTAGTTAGCTAGCATGAGAAGCAAAATGAAAAAAAATGATATGGAATATGCAACTTATTTGCAGAATTCAATTTTTTTTGTTTTCACATGCCACCACTTGTAACCCACCAAGTCCAAAGACTCCAAACCACTCCAAATCAGAGCAATATTCATCCAGACTCCCAGTTAAGCAACCCTTAAGAGGAGAAAATAGCCTCCTCCTAAAGTTGACTCACAAAATCCAAATTCAGATTGGCAAGAAAGACATAAAGCTCTTTATACAGCACCATGCATGTGACCTTTCCTCCGCAAAGAAGCAAAATGGTTGCAATCTATATCTGGCTACCCATCTAAGAACAGTTTCACCATGGTTGAAATGGATAACAGGCTGTAGCTACCAAAACCTTGATATATAGTTTCATGGGGCTTTTCTTGGCCCAAAAACTTTAGGATCATTAGTGTGGGAGAATGGGAGGCCAGCAGGGTTAGTGGGCTTTCTTATGATGCCAAAAGAACATTTCATGGCCATTTTGTCAAGAAAGCAAGAAAAGACGGTGCCTTCCGTGGAGACCCATGGTTCATAAAAAAATCAGGACTATTTAGGAAGCTCTGGCCTTTTGGTGTCAATCCCACGAAGGAGCTCCCAAGAACTGTGTGATCTGCGTCACTGCCCATGCTCCCAGTAAATAGTGGTAAGAAATATCCCTTTGGAGAATTGAGTAAGCTATTGGTGGGTACATTGCAGGTTCAGAGTTCGCCAAATACCCAGGAATCCTCAACTATTCAAGGATCTGTGGTGATGTAGATCTATAAAAGCCCCTTCTGGATGGAATATTGTTCAAATATGGGTGGAATCAAACGGCAGCAGCCCGTGGACTAATGAGAATATCTCGTCGAGCTATCTAATCTGCTGTGGACATGGATATCTGGCTTGGGTTTATCCATGTCAAACCTCACTAAAATAGTGACCTGTGGATAATCAAGAAAATAACAATCACAAGCCGAAGGGATTCTGATTGACAAACAATATCAGCATTCATGGATGTCAAAAGCATCTTAATGTCAGATGACAAAGAGGAGGACAACTTTTGGAATGCATATGCATGAAAAGGTTAGTTTGCAAACCCTGCAGTCTGAGTGAATAGAGATATAATACTCATTCAAGAAACAACTAAATTAGGTTCCTTCAAGAAGTCAAATTATGGTTGAATATGGGGAGATAAACAAATCATGTTCAAGAGAAAGGCTCACACTGGGAACAAGCCAGGTATGCTCTTTAATTCATCAAGATTCTCCTTGGGGATAAATAGGAATTTTTTCTCCTTAGGAATCACAGGAAGTTATAATGATAGCAAATATCTATGCTTCTTTATCTGGGAATAATTTATCCGGGAATAATTGAAAGTTAATTTAATCAGATTTCCAACTGGATCCTAGGTTGTACCTACGGAAATTTCAACCTTGGGATTTTGATACAATGAAGGACCCTGAGGAAGGGTGGGAGTGCTTGAGATCAGAGAACTGCAAATGCATTTTTAAGAGTTATTGGCTATCATGTCAATGATTGGTTTGACCTACCGACAAGGCTATCCACTTGGTGTAAGAGAAGTAAAGCAAAAATATATATTGCAGAAAAAATTGACAAGAGTATCCTCTCTGACCGGTGGCTGCAACCTTTAGATAATTTTTGTCCAGGGAGATTCAGATCATTGGTCCAAATAGATGGAAATTGCAATGAAAAACAACCGAACAAAAAATGGCAATTTGACTTCAAGATTATGTGACTAATGCATCCAGATTTTGCACCAAAAGTCAGTGAAAGGTGGAAGAAGTTCAGCAACCCAAATGCCCATGAAATACAAGTTCAAGAAAACATTGATTGATCTCACAAGTAGAATTAAGATTTGGAATATGCATAATTTGGCAACATATTCTCCCCAGCAAAACAAGCTTTGCTTAGATGCAGTGGCAAATAAGAGATGGTGTGTTTACTTGTGAGATGTCCCAACAAGAACATCTCTTGTTCATGAACTCTCTAGTTCACAATGACAGGAATATTACTTTTGGAAGTAGACATTCAGAGAAATGTGGATGAAGATTTCTTCAATTGATTGGTGTCAAATATGTAGCATATCAACACAATCATACAGATTAGAACAGGATAGCACACTTAGATAAAAATTGAAACAGAAATAAAGGCATGTGCCACAGGTTTCTTTAGAAGTATCCTAACAGATGAACAAGGAATAACACAAACATGATTGTTGCAAAAGGTAATTAAAAACATTCCAATGGTTATTGGTGATGAGGGAAACTCAAATTTTAGGAGATCCACAACTGAACCTGAATTGGGTGACAGCATTCTCATTCGAAAAAGAGAAGCCCCTGGTTTGTATGGATTTGCTGCAGTGTTAGATGAAACATAAGGAAAATCTCATGTCTGATTTACAAGCAGTATTATAGGAATCAAGGAAGAACAAGAAAATATGACAAGCTATGAACACAAAACTGGTCTTGATTACCGTAAAGGCTCATGCTAAGAAGATGGATCAATATAGGCCTATTTTGATGAGTAATACAGCCTATAAAATAATATCAAAATTGATACTGGATAGAATGGAGCTCCTCTTCTGTGACTTATATCGGACACTCAATTGGCTTTTGTTTAGGGCCAAGAGATTAAAAACAGTAACATGGCTTTCCAAAACACACTGCACTCTCTCAAATACAACATCAAAGATTTTCACAGGTGCAGTTGGAGCTGATAATTCAATGGTTTAAATTCTTAGCATTAAGTGCATAGTCTATTGAATAGATCACTAGCTGTATCTCTGCTCCCACATACATGGTATGCATAAATAGAACATGGGGTACTTGTTTAATTCAACTAGAGGTCTGCCAGTGACGTGTTCTTAGCCCATATCTATTCATCATAATGGGTGATGTCCCAACGAAACAACTAGAGGAAGCAAGAGGACAAGGGAAGTTTTATGGGCTCCTTGTCATTGAGAGAGGCTAGCTATATTTTCCACTCAAAACTTTAACTTAGCAGGCAAAACTCTTCTATTCTCCACCCTTATTACTAGGGAAGTACAACACAAAAATCTTTTACAAAAATATGAGTTAGCCTCAAGACAGAATATAAATAACCAGAAACCAAGTATTATATTGGGGTTGCGAAGGTGTGAGATTCTCAGAATCCTTGACGGAAGATAGATTTCCGTTGGCTTATCTTGGTTTCCCTCTTCATTGGAAAGCCTCCTGAGGAAACTGGAAGCCTTCCAGAGCAAGATGGAACTAAAATTGGTAGCGGACCAACATGTGGCTTCCTGTGACAGGTAGAATCCAACCCACATAAGCTGTTCTCTACACAATGCCAGTCCATATGCTAACACTGTTTCCTCTATGAAGGCAAACAGAGGAATAACTCATCTCCCTAATATTTTATTTTGAGGAGTAGAAGATCAATGACGTTACTTGCTTGTGGCCAGGTCCACAATGACCAAGCATGAAAGTGAAAAACTCAAATGTAAAAAAAATTCCTATGAATTTAGCAAAGCCATGGTCATAAAGGCCGCTTGCAGAAGCAGACAATCTCCAGATTTCCATTCAATTATATGGACCATATACTTGAACAGCTAGAAGCCAAAATACACCTTATTTACTTGATGAAACCATAACACTGAAGCACTACCTAACAAATCAGAATGCGTTTCTTTCTTTTCTGGTGTGGGGGACCCCATTATCAACACCTAGCATTCATGAACTACAAACATGCAAACGTAACTTCTTGTTGCCCAATATTTTCAATTCTAACATCAGAATACAATATGCTGGAATGTAAATAATTGGGATTCTGTGTCTTATCGCCCAAATTTGGAAGTATGTTTCAACTAACTTACCCATGTACAGTTGTAAGAAACTTAACTCTCGTTTGCTGTTATTGCATTTTTCAACTAACTTACCCATGTACAGTAGTAAGAAACTTAACTCTCGTTATTGCGAATCCATGTTTATTTTCTGTTCATTCCCTTAGTCTTTACTATACCGAGGTTGCCAGTATCTTCACTTTGTTCATGCTCTCTTTACCTTAGCTTCCTTCAGTATAAATTTCTGTGCCATAGTCACCCCCACGTTTGAATTCTGTCATCTCTTTTTGACTTTATTAACCATTTTCATGCCATCATAAATATTAATTATAAACTTAGCTCTTCCTGGTAAGACATGTTATCAACCTCCTTGGTGTTGTTACCCCTTTAAACCCTAATTTTCTTGTCATCCCCATCAAAATCTTAAATCTCATTTACATGGAACGTGTATGTCAAACAACATTTGCAAAGCGAAGGATATTTTCTGCAATGTGACGCACCACAATTTTGTCTTGGTGGTAGATTTGTTGTCAATAATTTGAGTACTTTTCCATATAAAAACCATCGACACAAAATTTCAAATCCTTTATTTGGATAAAAACTTAAAATCAAATGAATAAATCAAGCTAAAAAATAGCTGAATGTTGAAAGTACGAAGATAGTCTATTAACACATTCTATACTAGTGGGTTAAAGTGTTCGAGGTATATGAAATCACTACTCTAGCCATTAAATCATGCCTAGAAGTAGACTTGCATGCACACCATTTCATCTCTATGTTATAGAGTTACTGACTATAGAATCTCTGTCACAGTTGCAGTGCGAGAAATATGTTTGATGTTTGTGGATCCAATAAAAGAGCTGCTTATCAACAAATGAAATAAGTTCAGGATGGCAATGGAGGAGTGTAAGAACTTGGTAACATAGTATGACAGCATTTGATACATGTATGAATGCAACCAATGGCATTAATGGTTTTTGGAGCTTTGAGTGTAAAGAGTGAATATGAATTAAACTACTTAATTGGTTATTAGTTTTACTTGCAAATTACTATTTGCTTAGTTATGTCACAAGATGAAATAAACCAATCATTCACAAGTATTCTACGAATCTGAAGATGATAATTATAAATGGCCTTTAGATCAAATTGGTCTGAAGGACCTAACAAAGAGTGTGTTGCAGACATTTGCATAAACATTATTATTGTATGGTGTGCATGCTAAAATGAAAAATGAACCATGTTAGAGGAAGAGCAGAGTTATCTTCTATATCATACTCTTACAAGCATAGGGACGTTGTTTGAGTTTGGAATTGATTATTTTTTGTAACATTCGTTTCATTTTTTTTTGGTATTTATCACTTAAAGATATCGTCAGAAAATTATAAATTTGAATGGCATGAGGGTTATATTGTAATAGATGTTGCAAGATGTGAAAAAACAATGAAATAAAAAAGTATCATGTGGTTTCTTTACGAGTTCTTTACCAAATGGTGTAATATAATGTAAATTATTATTTTAAATAAACATGCTAAATAGTTATGTGAAATGAGGCTATGTAAAGATATAATTATGGTGTTATAGACTGTAAAGTAAGACACTTATTTTAATAATTAAGTAGAAACATTGATTTCAAATAGTACTTTGTAATTAGTATGGATATTTTATTGCTTAACTCACCAACATGAATCATATTTATTTATAAAAAGATGATCGAATAAATTATGTTTCATATGTGTTGGATTTTAAAATAGTCACTATATGCTTAGATCTGCATTCTCAAATACACTCATCTATAGAAGTGAGAATACGTATGGAAAAGAAGAGCAAGAATAAAAAAAATAATGCACAAAACAAAATCTGATTCAGGTGTTGGGATAGTGTAAGATTTAATTGCAATAATAATGTATAATTTTGCATCTCTAACTTTTATGGAGTGGGTTTTTGAGATTAGGCGTTGGGATAGTGTAAGATTTAATCACAATAATAATGTATAATGTTCCATCTCTAACTTTTATGGAGTGTTCATGTAGTTGAGAGACATTAATATTGAATTATTATTTTTCTAATTGACTCGAGCGTTCATGTAGTTGAGACATTAATATTGAATTATTATTCTTCTAATTGACTTGAACCATTAATTTTAATAGCATTCAAAAAGGTGGAGTATGATGGTGATAGTGACAAATTAATTAGAGCTTATGTATACCACTTTCCAATTCTTAGGTATTAATAATTGAAAATTGATTAGAGCTTGTTTATGCCTCTTTTCAATTTATATTGATACTTGTAAATTGATTAGAGCTCATTTATGTCACTTCCCCCTTCTTAGATGCTAGGAGGGGAAGTGGAGTATTTTCTTCATTATCGGTGGGTTTAATGTGACCTTTCCAATTCTTAGGTTTTAATAATTGAAAATTGATTAGAGCTTGTTTATGCCTCTTTTCAATTTATATCGATACTTGTAAATTGATTAGAGCTCATTTATGCCACTTACCCCTTCTTAGATGCTAGGAGGGGAAGTGGAGCATTTTCTTCATTATCAGTGGGTTCCATGTGTAGGGGTCACATATTGGAACACCATTTTTAGGGGAGAGTGCTCACGAAGTGAGGCGGTAAAAAATGTTTTAGATTTATATTTACTATTAATGGATGCATTCATTTGTTACATGGGATTAGTGGATTTTTGTCTTACGATGGTTTAGGTTGGTCTTGGTTTCAAGAATCTACTTGTGTCTTTTTCTCAACTTTTTGCTATATATTGCATGCATTGGATAACAGTTTTATGATTATTTTATAGGTACATAGATGCTACAAGAACACTATTAGATTGAAGGTAGAAGTTTGTTGATTTTGTATTTTTGGTTTAAAGATCAATGCAAACTTGTGTTTACTTTGATGGAGTTTTTTTTTTTTGAAAATAATTCTCTATGTACATATGGTGTCATGTTTCTAAAATTTATGGATTGTTGATTGATGCTTCCATCTAATTTATGGTTAATCAAATGATGACATAATCTATAATGAAATAACTTCACAATAGAAGAATATGATATGAAAAATGTTGCAAATACTTGATAATAATTGAGAATAACAAGCCATCTCGAGAGGGAAAGCTTCCAAATATCTCCAATGAGAAGACAATTCACAATATGATCATGAAATAAGACTCACTATCTCTTATATATAGCTTATTTATGTCTAGGATATCGCTCAAAGAGATAATGGCATTAGCAAGAATTCCCTCTTTGGAGTTTTCTTCCAATTTGGGTTTCCCTTGTGTTGTAAAACAAGGTAAACTATTAGAAATGAAAATGTTGTTAACTAGACATTCAAATTGAAAATTTGATTATGTTATGAAATAACTTGCACAATAGAATAAGATGGTATGAAATAGGCTGAAATTATTTGATAATAATATGCCACTACAACCTCCTAATCCACTTCGAGGGGGATATTTCCAATAGTCTTTCACAAGAGCTCAATACTCAACATGATAATAACCTACTATACTTCTTATATATACCATACTTATGCCTAGGATATCACCCTAATCCTATATAAGCCTTAGGTTGACCTAAATAACTAAATAACAATATAATAATGAAATGAGACTCACTACCTCTAATATATACTTATTTATGTTTAGGATGTCACCTAGATTAGTTTAGTCTTTGACCTAACTAACTAAATAACAATATAATAATGATAATATGACTTAATTAAGAGTTGAAATAGTCATAAACCGACTATTCATAATCCTACATACACTAATATTAAGGGTGTAACATGCCCCTCTCTTCAGAGAAACATTGTCCTAAACGCTAATCAAGTGTGGATGCTTATGGAACTCCAATTCCTCCCATGTGGCATCTTCAAATGGTAAATTCTTCTATTGGATGAGATACTCAGTGAGTGTTCTATTTCTTAGCTTTTTTGTGGGTTTGATGAATGAGCTGTGGTTCCAATACAATTCTTCCTTCTTCATCGAGCTTTGGTAATATTGTTTGAGTGGAGATATTATGCCCAGTTACCTTCTTCAAGCAAGAAACATGAAAAATTAGATGTATCTTTGTTGTTGGTGGAAATTCCAGCTTGTAGGGGACACTACCTATCTTTTGCATGATTTGGTATGGGCTATAATATTTTAGAGACAACTTGTTATTTTTCTATTGCTTCAATGACATTTTCTTATAAGGTTGCAATTTGAAGAAGACCCAATCCTCAACTTCAAAACTTCTTTCACTACAGTGTTGGTCCACATGCTGTTTCATTCAATTTTGTGCCATGGATACTTTTTTTGAGTCCTAAGAATACCTATTGTTGATGAAGCAAGTGGTCCTCCACTACTTGAACTCTTGGTGACACCTCCAATGAGATGTGATGGAAGAAGGCTAATAATATCCATATAGTGTCATAAACAAAGACATTTTTGATGAACTATGAAAGGAAGTGCTATACCACTATTTTGGTAGTGGTAGCCAATCTACCCATTAAGACTGTTTATCTGAAGTGAAACAACGTAGATATCCTTCTAAACACTTATTAACAACCTTAATTTTCCCAATAGATTGAGGGTGGTATGAAGAAATATGAGCCAATTGAGTACCCAAACATGACAATAAATATGTCCAAAAGTGACTAGTAAAGATAGGATTAGTCATTGACAACAACTTTAGGTGTACCATGTAACTTTTGTATATTCTCCAAAAAAGTTTTTTCCTCTATACTTGTAAAATGTCATGACAATGAAAAAATGTGCATATTTAGTGAGACGATCTACTACTGCCATGATGACATTATTACCTTTAGATTTTGGAAGCCCTGTGATGAAGTCTATGGATACCTCTTCCCAACATTGGCTAGGAATAACTAAGGTTGCAAGAAAATTGATGTCTTAATTTTTTTCACTTTATTTTGTTGACAAATTGAACATTCAACCACACATTTTTGAACATAATTTTTTAGCCAATCCCAAAAAAATCTTGCTTGACTTTCAAAAATCATGTTCTTTGAGTATCTCGTGTTTAAGAGTGGAATTCTTGTAGAGATACAATCACTCTTTATACCACATAGTATCTCCCTTCCAACAAAAAATATATGAGCTATTGTGATCACTTTGTAACTATTGAATGCGATTACTTGTAGCAACATCATTCTGCTACTTTGCCTTAGTTTTTACCATCCAATTTTCTTGTAATATTGAAATGACACAATAAAGATTCATCTTTCTCACCTTTCGCAAAAAGTGCATTTACCACAACAATTTCCTTTCCATATATACAATCTCAAAGTCATATCCCAACATCTTAGTGACCCATTTTTGTTGCTCTTTAGAAGATAATCTTTGTTCCAAAACATATTTTAGGCTATCATGATTTGTTTTAACCTTGAAGTGTCTACCCATTAGATAAGGACTCCATTGTTTTATTGCATGAAGAATACCTAACATTTCCTTCTCATAAATAGGTTTGAGTTGATTCTTACCCTTTATTTGATGACTCTAAAAAGCAATTGGCCGACTCTCCTATATGAGAATTGCTCCTATACCATTTCCTGAAGCATCACATTCCACAGTAAAATATTTGGTAAAGTCTAGTGGAAAACATCGAAGTTGTACACATAGCCTCCTTCAATCTCTCAAATGCTGCATTAGCAGGCTTGTTCCAATGAAAATAATAGTTCTTTAATAAAGTTGTGAGGGGTGCTACTATACGACCATAATTCTTCACATATATTCTATAGCATCTAGTCAATCCCAAGAAACCCATCAATTTCTTAATGGTTTTGGGAATATGCCATTCCATGATAGCCTTAATTTTGTTAGGATCCACCTTTACTCAATGCGAAATTATGTGTCTCAAGTACTCCACCTTGTTGAGACCAAAAACACATTTGAAAGGATTTGCATAGAGTTTATGATCTTCAAGAACTTGTAATGCTTGATCTACATGTTGCAAGTGTTCTTCCCATTTCTTTCTATAAATCAATATATCATCAAAAAACACTAATACAAACATCCTCAAGAATTTCTTAAAAATGGATTTCATCAAACTTTGATATGTAGATGGTGCATTGGGAAGACCAAATGACATCATCGAAAACTAATAATGACCCTAATTAGTCTTAAATGTTGTCTTAGAATTTTTTTCCCTCAATTTGAATTTGATGAAAACCTGATCTAAGATCTAACTTTGTAAGATATCTCTATTTAATTCACATAAAAAAATCATCAATTCCTAGAATAGGAAACTTATCTTTGATGGTGTACATATTGAGCACTCTATAGTCTGGGCACATGTGCCAAGTTTCAACCTTCTTACACACCATCACCATGGGTGAGGATTAAGCACTTTGGCCATGCCTGATAATTCTTGCCTCTAACATCTCCTCCACAATCTTTTCAATCTCACTTTTTTGTATATATGAGTACTTGTATGTTCTGATGTTTTGTTGCTATCTCCTTGGAACTAGTTGTATGGAATGGTTATGATCCATCTTAGGGGGAATTCCTTTAAGCATATCTCCAAAAAAAACTGAGTGATGATCAATGATTGCTTGTAAATTTGGATGGGTGGGAGAATTAGATTGATAGACTTCTAATAAACATAATTTCTCATTTTTTTTTGCATTTGATGAGATCTTACCATTTGTGGGGACTTTGCCTTTGACTCTCTTATCTCTACTGTCTTTCATTTTTATTGAAATCTCATGAACAGTTCTTAGAAGTTCATCTCAATGGTTCCCAAAGTAGTAAGCCATTGTACTCCCAAAACAATATCTACTACACCCATGGAGATAGCATACATTGGACTATCAAGGTGATAATCTCCCATGGATAATTTAATTTTATTGAATTTTCCAAAACAACTAACATCACCATGTTGAAAACACCCTGATACTAAGAGGGGGGTGAATTAGTATCAATCAAAACTTAAACCCTTCAAATCTTAAACCCTTCAACAATATGCAAATTCAGACTTTTAGCAGGATCAACAACTTATAAATAGATCAACAACACTTAATCCAATGAATAGAAATGAAAGATAAGGAAATGAACACACATGCACAAGATAACATCAAATTTACGTGGAAAAACCAAGAAGGGAAAAACCATAGAGATAAATCTCTCAATATAGGAAGCTCATTACTTACAAAAATAAAATTTATTTTAAGGCTCACTGCCTAAGGAAGCACAATGCTCTCGAAAGGACTTGCAGGTTAAGGTGCACAACCTTAGGGAAAAATACATAGGACTTGCAGTATTGAGGCACACAACCTCAGGGCAAGATATAGATTACAAAGATTTTCCAAAGAGACTCACTGTTTGATAACATGATACATAAAAATATGAAATTACAACATATGTCAACAATACACTTTGCTGACTGAGGCGTTAAAGCTCATATCTTTTCTATTCCATAACTCACTACTTCATTCCATACTCGCACACCACACTCCACTTACTCAAATTGCAATTGAAATGTTCTTTCATTTATATCCTCCACAAGATCTCAAAACATCAATTAGGTCGGCCAAAATAGAAGATAAACAATAGCCTCAACAAGTCGGCCAAAAAAATATAATGCGGTCCTATCCAGAAGATAGAGAGGACCAAATAACAACTCATTACATCTTTCAATGTGATCCAAAACAACACATATGCTGGCACACATCAACCCAATTCGACAACAAGGAAACATGTAGATAAAATGTGTAGCATACCCCAAAAAACTTCAACTAAAATTATTCAATGCAGTTCTCAAAAAGATAGGTTAGAACCCAAATACATCTTAACACAACCTCAAATGTTGGCCCAGACTCCCAAGAATATAACACAAGCAAAAAAAATCCCCAATGGCCAGATATCCACAAGTTTTCCAAAAACCCAACTCAAAACAATATGCAACACCAAATAGATCAATCATTGACATGTAGACCACAAAGAGATGTTCCATGAACATCCACCAACACTTATAGATACTTCTTTCACACTGTCATGTCACAAACAACCACTACAAACCTAATAGAAATAGAACACTTCATCCCAAAAGCACAAAATACACAACCATGAGATAGAACATTAACAAACCAACTTGCAAACCACTTCATAACATGAAAACTGAATTGAGACACTGCAAAAGAATCGAGAGCACGTTCACCAAGTTGTAGGAGCAAAAATATTAATGCGAATCATTTTTTTGACCAGTCTAGACAACCAACAAAACTGCCAATACACTACAAATACCAGAAACCTCCCTGACAAAATTGGTGACCAGAAAAGATAGGAGTGCAACATCCACTTAATATAAACACTAAATCCCATACTGCAAGACTGTATCATCAACAAAGGAATGCAGATAATTCTCCCAAACAGTCAACACAACTTCCTATAGCTGAAACTTTCACCAACATGTGGAAACCAGAACATCCTTGCAGCAATACATACTTCCACATGAACAATAGGAGAGAGCACACAACATACTAGAGATCATCAACAACATCTGTCCAACTTCAAAATTACTTCTAATCTTAATTTTAATACTTCTAATCCTCATCTTAATATATTATCATGGTATCATCTCTGTTATTAGCAACCATACACAATACAACTCTAATTGTCATCAAACAAGGGATGACATCCAACCATGAACATCAACAACTCCACTATTAGCACAACATCAATGACAACTCTAACTAAGTATTGACATCAATGACAACCATTGCCAAAAACATGTGCAACAATCAGTAATCTTTCCAAGTGTTGACATCAATGACAACCAATGCCAACATACCATCATCTACAATCAAGATATGAAATTTTGGAGTTGGATATATAAACAATTTAGATGAGTAGCCAACTTTTTGTTGATAAAATTATGAGTACTTCTTGATTTGATCAACATTGTTACTTTCTACTTCTTTAAGAAACCCACTACATTGAGAGTTTGTGGGGCGCTAAAACCTGAAATTACATGACACAAAATGACTAGTTGGGAATCATGTAATTCCTTATCTAGCCTCCTATCGCCATCTAATATTGGTTCCTCCTCTTCTTCATCAATCAAACCTTCAATATAAATAATTTCTTTTCACAATATTTATGTCCTCGACTATATTTGTTGTCATATTTGAAACACAACTATTTTGCTCTCTTCTCCTGAATTTGTTGTGGAGTCAACCTAGTAGGTTGAGGTAATGAGTGTGTAGGAAATCTCGTTTTTCTTACATTTACAATCCCTTAACACCTATTGGCTAAAAAATTCTCCTTAACTTGTCTTTCCTTTAATATTGCTTGTGACAAGGATCATGGTTGGAACAACCATACCTCATATTTTTACGCGATCCTTTAATCCTCGTAGAAATAGTTCCTTCAGATTTATTGTGACATTATCCACTCTTAGACAAAGGGTTTGAAATTTTCGAATATAGTCCTTGACTGTACCCATTTTCTATAATTTAATGAGTTGGCAAAAGTAGCTATCCATAAAGTTCTCAATAATGGGTAACAATTTCCTCTTTAATATTTGACCATGTGACCACACAAACCTTCATTCCCTTCTCATCACATAACCAACAACACCAAATAAATTGATCTGGTTCCAAGTATAATTATACCATAGCCACCTTTTGTTGACTAGGAACATGATGAAGATCAAAGAATTGGTCCATTTGGCAAAGCCAATTGGTTAGATCCTTGCAATCAAACTTCCTCATATCTAACTTGGGTATGAATTGCCTTGACATAGGATTATTAATAAAATGATCCTTCTTGAAATACGAGTCAAGCCCAAAGGATTCATATCCAACAAAAGCATTATCTTCCACCTTACTAGGTGAAACTTCGCCCTTATACTTCATCCCCTGAATAATCATGTCCAACTTCTTAGAAAATGCATGTATGTCATTCCTAATTGATGAAATTTCACCCTTGACCTTTCTGATTTCATTATTAAGGTTAATATCCTCAATTTCTACATCATCCTTGTCTAAAGATTTCCCTGTGTGGTAGCATTCTTTTTGCCTCTTGCTATAGGACCTGTCATAACAACAATGTTATTCCTTTTCCCTATAGTGTTTATTGTTTTATGAGTAGTTGTCTTGTGGCTATCTTAACTCTTAATTAAGTCATACTCTCATTATTATATTATTATTTAGTTATTTATGTCGACCTAAGGCTTATATAGGGCTATCTAAGTCGGCCTGGGTGATATCCTAGGCATAAATAAGGTATATAGGAGGTAGTGAGTCTCATTTCATTATTATATTGTTATTTAGTTATTTAGGTCAGCCTAAGGCTTATATAAGGTTTTCTAGGTTGGTTTGGATGATATCCTAGGTATAAGTATTGTATATATAGGAGGTATAGGTAGGTTGAACATCACCATGTTGAGTATTGAGTTCTTGTGGAAAACTATTGGAGGTATCCCCCTCGAAGTGGATTAGGGGGTTGCCCCCTCGAAGTGACATATTATTATAAAATGTTTGTAGCCTATTTCATTCAATCTTAATATATTGTGTAAGTTATATCACAACATAATCAAAATTTTAAATTTGCATGTCTAATTAACAATATTTCATTTCTGATAGTTTACCTTGTTTTACAACACAAGGGAAACCCAAATTGGAAGAAAACTCTAAAGAGGGAATTCTTGCTCATGCCATTATCTCTTTGAGCGATTACACATGTTTACTTTGTTTTAGGCCTTTGAAAATACTTCGCATAAATTTTTAAACACCTAAACACAAGCTCTATAAATAAGTTGAATTGCTAATTACACTTAAACTCTAAGTCACTCAAATATTAGCAATCCAAATCTAACTCAATCAAACCCTTTTTAATAGTCTCATAAGGTATTAAACATTTTCAGATCTCTAGAAGGTCAAGAAGGAAGCATGAACGATTAAGATAATACCTATTCGAGGGCTTATAATGTTGCAAGTATCTTATATTTATTTTAATATGATAGTAGATCCAAATCACTCATAATTTCTAGATTGGGCTTGATGTTTTATTAGAATTGCATCAAATGGTTGAACAATTTGAAAGCATTTTTCTAGCCAATTTTAATTTATAGATGGAATGAATGTGAAAGTTTGATTAGAAGGTGTCTTAGTGAAACCAATAGACAATTTATGAGAAGTGCGAGAAATATTGCTAAATGTGGGTTTAGCAAAGCACCATGCTTTTATGTGGTGTAGAAAGAATGTTTGGTTCTACAAACAAGGCAACAAACTTATATTGTGGGGGAATGAAGAGTGGGGGGATGTTTAGGTAGGGTAGTGATCAAATTGATCTATAGTGTTTATTTTTCTATAGAAAAGATGTTTCCCCAATTTGATCATTTTTGTAAACCTAGAGTCTAGGGTTGTCATGAAATGATAAGAATCTATACATTTTTCCCTGATATTGTTAGAAGTTGACCAAAAAGAATTGAAACCTATTAAGTCATTAGATACTCACCATAAGTGGGTATTGGGACCTTGAACAAATTGTATTGGAGGAGAGAAGGTTATACCATTACCCAGAGTATGACATGAATAAGATTATTAAGTTGTTTGTTGTAAATGTGTTGACTAGAAATTTGGAATATCACTAATCCAACTACTCTTTCATAGAATCTAAAACCAAAACACCAACCAAAGAGTTTGGTCAATTTTTAGAATCTACTAGGGTAAGTGTAGAGAAACGGGGACAAAGAGGAGTTAAAAGTAGCCACTTGTTTTTTCTTAAAATTAGCTAAATTGAAATTTTTAACAAGTAATTTAAGATGTTTACACTTAAAATTTGAAGTTATAATAACAACAATAATTATAGTCCTTTGAATCTAGTTTTTAAACTACTAAGATTTTTATAAATATAATATCATTCACTATTTTCCCCTCAATTTTTTTTGCTACATTAAAAATCTCAAAATTAATTAATGAAAATATAGCTACAAAAGTATTATAAATTATATATTTTTATATATTTTTTTGTTTATTTTATGAAGTGGACGCATCATCAAAACATCACTAAACATGCACATTACATGAATTTCATAAAAATAATTAAAAATATATTTTTCTTTCAATATATATGGAATAAAGCATAAAACAATACTAAATTATTTAAGATTTAGATTATTCTATAGTTTTTTTTTATAGAAAAAATAATACCTATGTATTTGAGGAATATGAAGACCATTTTAAAAAGAAAATAAAATAAATACCTTAATTTATTCAAAATAAAAAATGATTGAAAGCTAAGAAAGAGTGACATTTTGCTAGTGTTTCATATAATTTAGTTGTAAAACATGTAAAGTTGATAAAGATGAAGTTTGAATATACTATTTTTTATTGAAAACTTGAATCTAAGAGACAAAAAAGAGGTCCAACCCTAATGGGTGGGATTTGTAAAAAAAATTGAATTATAACATGAATAATGTACTGTCATTATAACGTGAGTGTGATATATAACATGGGCACATTTTAAATTATGAATCAAATCTTAAATTTTTATATAATATGTACATGTTATAATGTAACCATATGAGTCATAATGCACAAAAGTTTCAACCCATAATGCATGTGTTTGCTTCAAAATTGCACATTTGATTGCTTTTTTGGTCCCCCATCTTGGTGCACTTACCCTCTATTTTATTTTAAGTTTTAGGAGTGTAAATCTATTTCAAAATACTCATTAAATTTGAAGGATTTTATTGATATTTTTTTCTATTTAGAAGTCGATGCATGATTTAGACACAATATCTTTAGTTTTACATAGTTTTCCATTGTCTTATGATCATATTTTTTGGTCGAAGCCTTACACTTTAAACACTTGATTTTTAGAAGGTATTTGAACTTATCTTGTGAAAGGAGAGGAGATAATATCAATTAGAGGCATCAACTTTATAATCTAAAAAAATGCCTTTAATACATATATTAGAGGAAGATAGAGGAGGAACATTTGAAGTACATAAAATTAATCGTCAAGAGGTAGTAGATCCTTTAGGAGATCAAGAGGGAAGCAATTTTTACTATAATGAACTTTGACACCTCAAAATAAATTTTCTAAAGAGAGGGTGACTAGAAAAGATAAAAGTATGCAAATGTTGCTAAAACAGAGGACCATGAAATTATTGAGTTAGAGGTGTGAGAAATCAATGAATTCAAAAACTTGGAACTTGATGTAGGTGCATCTAGACACTATATAGGTTGCAAAGATTAGTATGCATCTTTTTGTGGAGAATAAGAGTAGTAGTGAATCTATTATTTAAGGAGATAGGTGAACTCAAATTGAATTTTTCTTAACATGAACAACATTTGTCTTCATATTAGTGAAATACTAAGATTTTTTCTCTGGTTATCAACTTTCAAGGCACCAATTAAATGGTAAAAATGCCCCATAATGATAAGGTGATTGGAATTGACATTGGTGAGAAGGGATTGCATAAATTTGTAGATAAAAGATGGCATAGTTACAATGACTAATAAGGGTAGAAAATGGCATCCTTTAGAATGAAAGGTATGAACACTTAATTTTTCAATATTTGTTTGTGCTAAACAAGGCTAATATGGTGAGAGGATTTTTATTCCAAGAATTCCAATTTTAGGTATGAGATACAAAATAGGAAAATAAATCAACAACCATTTGAGACGAATGAAGCATGGAGATCCAATGCATTGGAGAAATGAAAGAAATGACTATAGAGGAAATATAACTAACAAGACCAAATACCTTTCACAAAAGAGATGTGATAGAAATAATTTCTCAATTTCCAAAAAATAATAGATATAGTGTTTAAAATAATTACAACATAATAATATGACATTTCTATATAGGCAAGGATAAAATCTTAGGACAAACTAAGATCATGACATGTTCCTTGGGTAAGTGCAAAAAGATGGGGGGCCAAAAAGGGGGCTTAAGTGGCCACTTTTTTTTCTTGAAATTAGGAAATACTAACATTGGACATGAAATTGATGATAATTACACTCAAATTTTGAGATGCAACAAAAACAAGGATCATAGTGCTTTGAGTCTACTTTCTAAACTACTATTTTTTTTTGAAAATGGTTGAGATTAAAGGGTTTAGAAGAGGGGACCACAAAAATTGGTGCTATTTTTGTTAGAAAAACATAACATAACAACTTTTGTGGCTCCCTAGCATGGTGAATTTTTTTTAGTATTTTTAAAATTGCTAAGTGAGAAATTAGATAACACTATGTAGTTTATGCTTGATTTTTTTGATAATTTTTTAATGAATATTTGATATTTTACTAATTTTCAAAGTGGACACTTCCCGAAAAATAGAATTTTGGAAACTAATTAAAAATCATTATTTTATTTTTTAATATGTGTATAATGGAGTCTAGTTTCTAAAAAATGTAATTTATTTGAAATTTCGATCAATGGTTAATTTATAACGAAAAAAACACCAAACACTAGTTTCTGCTAAAAAATAGACACACAAACAAAAAATATTATAAATGAAAGGCTTAACATTGTCAAAAAGTAAAACATTACATCTTTAGATAGCTAAGAGAGAGCCTAACATTACCTAGGTGTTCGATTTGTTCGACATTGAAACACGTGCAATCCTGACGGTGAGCACAAACCCAATTATGTGAAATATTGTAGAATTTACAAAAACACATCTTTGGACATTAGGAAGGCCCTCCAAGCCTTTGGGTTGGTATTCCAAGGAAAATAATAAGCCAAAGGCTTGGGGATTCCCAAAGCAAGATATAACGCGAGTGCGTTATAACACATTATTTCTTAGTTTTGACATGGTTTTTGCGTTTGTGCAAGACATGTCTAGCATGAAATAACACCAACACATTATAACACGCTCGCATTATGTCTTGCTTTGTGTTAAATTATACTCTATTGAATGTATGTATATATATTTGTATGTTTGTATGTATGTATGTATGCTTGTATGATATGCATGTATGCATGTATGTATGTATGCCTATATGTATGCATGTATGTAAGATTGTATGTACATATGTACACGTATGCTTGTATGTATGTAAGATTGTATGTACAAATGCATGTATGCTTGTATGTATGTAAGTATGTATGTACATGTCTATATGTATTTATGTATTTTAGAGGGACAAGAATTTTAAGAGAGAGAGAAGGGGTTGGAGTGAGAGGGACTTAGCTAGGTAGGGTGGGAGGGATAGAGGGAGAGAGAGAGATAGCTTGAGAGGGGGTGAGAGAGAGAGAATTGAGAGAGAGGGAGAGAGAGAGAGGGGGGCAAGAGAGAGGGAGAGAAAGAGAGAGTTATGTAGATAGGGTGCTAGAGGGAGAGACTTGAGAGTGTGAGGGGGGTGAGAGGGAGAGACTTGAGAGATAGGTAGTGTGAGGGAGTTCAAGAGAGAGGGAGTTGGAGAGAGAGGAAGTGAGAGAGAGGGAGTGTGAGAGTGAGAGATCTGAGAGAGGGAGAGGTTGTGGGAGTGAGTGACTCGAGAGAGAGGGAGAGAGAGGGAGTGTGAGAGAGGGGGGTGGAGTGAGAGGGAATTATCTAGGTAGGGTGGGAGGGATAAAATTGAGGGATAGGGAGAGAGAGGGAGGGAGAGAGAGAGAGAGTGATGGAGATGCAGTGGGAGGGAGATAGATAGAGAGATAAATGGAGTGAGAGAGAGTGGTAGGGATTGATTAAGTGAGAGGTACGTAGAAAGAAGGAGAGGGTAGATAGAGATAATTAGAGAGGGTAGGAGAGAGGGAGGGAGAGAGAGGTGAGATGGATAAATAGAGAGAGAGGGATAGGGGTATAGGGTTGAGGGATTAGAATTGAGGTTCCAATGTATAGGGTAGAGGGTATAATTTATAAGGTATAGGGTTGAGGGTTTACGTGTTTAAGGGTTGAGGGTTTAAGGGTTTAAGAGTTGAGGGATGGGGTTTAGGGTTGATGGTTGAGGGTATAGGGTACATGGTTGAGGGATTATGGTTGAGGATCCAATGTATAGGTAGATGGTTGAGAATTGAGGGTTCAAGGTTTAATGTATATTGTAGAGGGTAGAGGGTTGTAGGGTTGAGGGATTAGGGTTTAAGGATTGAGGGATTAGGGTTAAGGGTTAACAGTTGAGGGTTTAGGGATTGAGGGTTGAGGGATTAAGGGTTGAGGGTGTAGGGTTTAAGGGTTGAAGGATTGGGGTTGAGGGTATAGGGTTGAGGGATTAGGGTATTGGGTTGAGGGTAGAGGGTAGAGGGTTTAAGGGTTGAGGGTTGAGTGTTTAAGGGTTGAGGGTATAGGGTAGAGAGGGAGGGATGGATGGAGGGAGAGATGGAGGGAGAAGTGAGATAGAGAGAAGGAGAAAAGAGGAGGGAGGGACATAAATAGATGATGGTTGAGGATCCAATGTATAGGGTAGAGGGTAGAGGATCCAATGTACAGGGCTGAGGGTAGAGGGTATTGGGTTGAGGGTAGAGGGTAGAAGGTTTAAGGGTTTAGGGTTGAGGGTTTAGGGTTGAGGGTAGATGGTTTAGGGTATAGGTTTGAGGGTATATGGTTGATGGATTAGGGTTGAGGGTCCAATGTATAGGGTAGAGGCAAGGGGCTGAGGGTTTAGGTTTAAGGGCTGAGGGATTACGGCTGAGGGTTGAGAATTGAGGCTGGGGTTTACATAGGGTAAGCAGGGCATAGGGTACAGGGTGGCAGGGTGAGGCAGAGGGGTAGATGGTAGAGGGTTTAGGTACAGGGGTTGATGGATTAGGTCAGAGGGTCCAAATGTATAGAGTAGTGGTATAGGGGTTGAGGGATTAAGGGTTGAGGGGTCGAGGGATTAGGGTAGAGAGTTTTACCTTGGGTTTAAGGGTTTAAGGGTTGGGAGGGCAGGGTTGAGGGTAGAGGGTATTGGGTTGAGGGTAGAGGGTAGAGGGTTTAGGGTTTAAGGGTTAAGGGTTGAGGGTTTAGGGTTGAGGGTTAAGTGTTTAAAGGTTTAAGGGTTGAGGGTATAGGGTTGAGGGATTAGGTTAGAGAGGGAGGGATGGATGGAGGGGGAGATGGAGGGAGAAGTGAGATAGAGAGAAGGAGAGAAGAGGAGTGAGGGAAAAAGATAGATGAGGGTTGAGGATCCAATGTATAAGGTAGAGGGTTGAGAATTGAGGGTATAGGGTTGAGGGCCTATAGGGTTGATGGTTTAGGTTATTGGGTTGAGGGTATACGTTTGAGGGATTAGGGTTGAGGGTAGAGGGTAGAGGGTATTGGGTTGAGGGTAGAGGGTAGAAGGTTTAAGGCTCTAGGGTTGAGGGTTTAAGGGTAGAGTGTTTAGGGTATAGGTTTGTGGGTATATGGTTCGATGATTATGGTTGAGGGTCCAATGTATAGGGTAGAGGGTATAGGGGTTGAGGGTTGAGGGTTGAGGGATTAAGGGTTGAGGGTTGAGAATTGAGGGTTGAGGGTTTAATGTATAGGGTAGAGGGTAAAAGGTAGAGGGTAGAGGGTAGAGGGTAGAGGGTTTAGGGGTTGAGGGTATAGGGGTTGAGGGTTTAGGGTTTTAGGGTTGAGGGATTAGGGTTGAGGGTTGAGTGAGGGTTAGAGGTTTAATATAGAATTTATAGGGTATGGGTATAGAATTGAAATTTGGGGTAGGGTTTAGGGTATAGGGTTGATGGATTGGGGTTGAGGTCAATGTGTATAGGAGTAGAGGTATATAGGGGTTGAGGGATTAAAGGGTTGAGGTTGAGTTAAGGGTGAGAGAGTTTATAGGTTTTAGGAGGTTTAAGGGTTGTGAGGAGTATAGGGTTGAGGGTAGAGAGTATTGGGTTGAGGTAGAAATTGTGGGTTGAGGAGTGAGGTAGAAGGGTTTTAGGGTTTAAGGGTTAGGGTTGAGGGTTGGGGTTGAGGGTTGGTGTTTAAGGTTTAGGGTTGAGGGATTAGGTTGGGGAGGATGGATGGAGGGAGATGGAGGTAGAGAGAGAAGGAGAGAAGAGGAGTGAGGGAAAAAGATAGATGAGGGTTGAGGATCCAATGTATAAGGTAGAGGGTTGAGAATTGAGGGTATAGGGTTGAGGACCTATAGGGTTGATGGTTTAGGTTATTGGGTTGAGGGTATACGTTTGAGGGATTAGGGTTGAGGGTAGAGGGTAGAGGGTATTGGGTTGAGGGTAGAGGGTAGAAGGTTTAAGGCTCTAGGGTTGAGGGTTTAAGGGTAGAGTGTTTAGGGTATAGGTTTGTGGGTATATGGTTCGATGATTATGGTTGAGGGTCCAATGTATAGGGTAGAGGGTATAGGGGTTGAGGGTTGAGGGTTGAGGGATTAAGGGTTGAGGGTTGAGAATTGAGGGTTGAGGGTTTAATGTATAGGGTAGAGGGTAAAGGGTAGAGGGTAGAGGGTAGAGGGTAGAGGGTTTAGGGTAGAGTGTTTAAGGTTGAGGGTAGAGGGTTGAGGGTATAAGGTTGAGGGATTGGGGTTGAGGGTTGAGGGTTGAGGGTAGAGAGTTTACTTGGGTTTAAGGGTTGAGGGATTAGGTTTGAGGGATTAGGGTTGAGGGTAGAGGGTATTAGGTTGAGGGAATAGGGTAAAGGGTTTAAGGGTTGATAGTTGAGGGTTTAGTGTTGAGGTTTGAGTGTTTAAGGGTTGAGGGATTAGGGTAGAGGAGGGATGGATGTGGAGGGAGAGATGGAGGGAAAAGTGAGATAGAGAGAAGGAGAGAAGATGAGGGAGGGATAGAGATATATGAGGGTTGAGGTTCCAATGTATATCGTAGATGGTTGAGAATTGAGGGTATAGGGTTGAGGGATTAGGGTTGAGGGTAGAGGGTAGATGGTTTAAGGGTTTAGGGTTGAGGATATAGGGTTTAGGGTATAGGTTTGAGGTTATATGGTTGAAGGATTAGGGTTGAGGGTCTAATGTATAGGGTATAGGGTATAGGGTTTAAGGGTTGAGGGTTGAGAATTGATGGTTGAGGGTTTAATGTATGGGGTAGAGGGTTTAAGGGTTTATGGTTTAAGGGCTGAGGGTTTAAGGTTGAGAGAAGAGGGTTCAGGTTATAGGGTTGAGGGATTAGGGTTGAGGGTCCAATTTATAGGGTAGATGGTATAGGGGTTGAAGGTTTAAGGGTTGAGGGTTGAGGGTAGAGGGTAGAGGGTTTAAGGGTTGAGGGATTAGGGTAGAGATTTTACTTGGGTTTAAGGGTTTATAGGGTTGAGGGATTAGGGTTGAGGGTAGAGGGTAGAGGGTAGAGGGTAGAGGGTAGAGGGTAGAGGGTTTAAGGGTTTAGGGTTTAGGGTTTAGTATTTAAGGTTTTGAGGGTTAAGGGTATAGGATTGAGGGATTAGGGTAGAGAGGGATGGATGGATGGAGGGAGAGATGGAGGGAGAAGTGATAGAGAGAAGGAGAGAAGAGGAGGGAGTGACAAATATAGATGAGGTTTGATGATCCAATGTACAAATTAGAGGGTTGAGAATTGAGGGTATAGGGTATTGGGATGAGGGTATAGGGTTGAGGGATTAGGGTTGAGGGTAGAGGGTATTGGGTTGAGGGGTTTAGGGTTTAAGGGTTGAGGGTTGATGGTAGAGGGTTTAGGGTATATGTTTGAGGGTATATGGTTGACGAATTAGGGTTGAGGGTCTAATGTATAGGGTAGAGGGTATAAGGGTTGAAGGTTTAGGGTTTAAGGGTTGAGGGATTAAGGGTTGAGGGTTGAGAATTGAGGGTTGAGGGTTTAATGTATAGGGTAGAGGGTAGAGGGTTGAGGGTTTAAGGTTGAGGGTTGAGGGTTTAGGGTTGAGGGATTAGGGTTGGTGGTCCAATGTATAGGGTAGATGGTATAGGGGTAGAGGGTAAAGGGTCGAGGGTTGAGGGATTAGGGTATAGAGTTTACTTGGGTTTTAGTGTTTAAGGGTAGAGGGTAGAGTGTTTAAGGGTTTAAGGGTTGAGGGTATAGGGTTGAGGGATTAGGGTAGAGAGAGAGAGAGAGAGAGAGAGAGAGAGAGAGAGAGAGAGAGAGAGAGAGAGAGAGAGAGAGAGAGAGAGAGAGAGATGGAGAGAGAGGTAGAGGGAGAGATAGGGATGGAGAGAGAGGTAGAGGGAGAGGTAGGTAGAGAGAGGGAGGGGGAGATAGAGAGAAGTAGAGAGGGAAGGAGAGATAGGGAGGGAGGGAGAGGGAGAGGGAGGTGAGATATAGAAAGAGAGGAGGGAGTGAGGGATATGTGGGGAGAGAGGTGTGTGTGTGTGTGAGAGAGAGAGAGATCGTGTCCATTATGGGAATTCTGTATGAGGCATCGAAATCATGTAGGGAACCTCTACAATAAACTCTCTTGATTTTTGTTATCTTAGATTCATTTTCCTGTGGTGTCCAGTTTTCACTTAATGGAAAAGTGTCAAATGTAAGCAATGTAAAGTTGCAAAGTGGTGCAAATTTTTCTCTTTAACTCATGTGACCAAAAATAATGTTTCAAAATGTCTAGATGGGTATGTTTACACTAGGAATGGTCCTCTTTTGCACCCAAACATTCTGAATCACTTTGAGCTACATTCCACCAACTCGATCCCTTAAGAGTCCAAAGTGCAAAATGACTGCAATATTCGACAGGCTATTACTCAGAAACCATGACACCTAAAAAATCTCTATCTGAGGCCATGGGATTGAATTGGGCCCCTCTACAATAATCTCTCTTGGTTTTTGTTATCTTATATTTTTTTTCCCGTGGTGTCCAATTTTCACTTGATGGAAAAAGTGTCAAATGCAAGCAATGTAAAGTTGCAAAGTGGTGCAACTTTCATTTTGCAACTCATGTTACCAAAAAATATATTCCAATGCATTTAGATGGGTACGTTTATGCTAGGCATGGTCTTCTTTTTCACCCAAACATGCCAAATCACTTTGAGCTACGTTCAACCGACTTGATCCCTTAAGAGTCCAAAGTGAAAAATGGCTGCAATATTTGATGGGATATTACTTAGAAACCATGATGCTTATAGACTCCCCATCTAAGGTTACATGATCATGTTGGGCCCCTCTAAAATAACCTCTCTCAGTTTTTTCTATCTCGAAGGCGATTTCCCATGGTGATGGCTTTTCAATTGAGAAAAAAGTTGTCAAATGCAAGTAGTGTAAAGTTGCAAAGTGGTTAACCTTTCATTCTACAACTCATGTGACCAAATAGAATATTCCAACATGTTTGGATGGGTATGTGTACGCTAGGGATGGTACTCTTTTTCACCCAAACACGCTGAATCGGTCCGAGCTACGTTCAATTGGCTCGATCCCTGAAGAGTCCAAATTGCAAAAGGGCAACAATCTTTGATGACCTATTAATCAGAAATCATGACACTTAAAAACTATCTATTTGAGGCTATTAGATTATGTTGGACCCATATACAATAAACTCTCTTACTTTTTGCTATCTCAGAGTCATTTTCCCATGGAGATGACTTTTTAGTTGAGGAAAAAGTTGTCAAATGCAAGTAATGTAAAGTTGGAAAGTGGTGCAACTTTTGTTCTACAACTCGTGTGACAAAATAGACTATTCCAATGGATCTGGATGGGTATGTTTATACTAGAAATGGTCCTCTTTCACACCCAAACATGCTGAATCGGTTTGAGTTACGTTGATGCAGCGTAATCCCTTGAGAGTCCAAATTACAAAAGGAAACAATATTTGATGGCCTATTACTTGGAAACCATGACACTTATAGACTCTCTGTTTAAGGCTATAGGATCATGTTGGGCCCCTCTACAATAAAATATCTTAGTTTTTTCTATCTCAGAGTCATTTTTTTGTGGTGATGACTTTTCAGGTGAGAAAAAAGTTGTCAAATGCAAGCAGTGTAAAGTTGCAAAGTGGTGCAAGTCTCATTCTACAACTCGTATGACCAAAAAAATAGTTCCAATGGATTTATATGGGTACCTTTATGCTAGGAATGGTCCTTTTTCACACACAAACACGCCGAATCAGTTCGAGCTATGTTCATGTGGTGTAATCCCTTAAGAGTCCAAATTTCAAAAGGGAAGCAATCTTTGATGACTTATTACTCAAAAAATGTGACACTTTAAAATTATCTGTATGAGGCTACAAGATCATGTTGGGCCCCTCTACACTAACCTCCCATAGTTTTTTCTATCTCAGAGTCTTTTTCCTATGCTGAGGACTTTTAGTTGGGGAAAAAGTTATCAAATGAAAGTAGTCTAAAGTTGCAAAGTGGTGCAAATTTTATTCTGCAACTCGTATGACCAAATATACCATTCCAAAATGTTTGGATGGGTACATTTACGCTAGGAATGGTCCTCTTTCACACCCAAACACACCAAATCACTATGAACTACGCCTAACCGGCTCAGACATCCTAGAAGAAATTGAATCTTAGTGGGTGCCCACCACAAACTAGAGCTTATTTTATAATACTACAAGTGAAGGTGAGGACCTAGAAGAGGAGAAGGAAAAAAAATGAGAGAAGTGATGATCCACCTATGAAAATGGGATATGAATAGTAGAAAATGGAATAGCAAAGCATACAAGAGCCATTAGAGGTTTGTATAGAGAAGGTACAATAGGTTACACTATAAATATCTATCTTCCCTCTACTCCAAACTTTATACCTTTTAAATTCTTCCTTGGATTCCATATAAATTAGCACATAAGTAAATGATACATTGTTGGTGAATCATTTTTGGAAATATTGAAATTGTTGAGCATCAACAAATAAAGTGTTTTAGCATCAATCAATAAATATTCAAGACAAACAATGAGCAATGCTAGGGCTAACCAATTAATAAATATACATGTGAATAATTAAAGCAAACATATGAATAAGTGAAGCACAAGTACTCAAATACACGTAAGCCTTGAAGTATACAAATGGATACATATCATACACATTAATACAAAGTATATGCATGAATACAAGTTATACACATGAAAAAACGTAAGTCACAAAGTATACATTGGAATACATGTAGCTCACAAAGTATACACATAAGTTCTAAAGTATACACTTTAATACACGTAACTCATATCTATTAAACCATGGATTTATAATGCAAATATGGACACCATCGATAAAAAAGATTTGTATTATTCAAATATCCATGTAGGTATACATCAATACATGTCGATCTAAGTCTAAAATATATACAAAATAGCCATATAGGCTTACTAGAATGCCATATAGGCATACAATGTCAAATATATGCAATAGAAAATATGTCCAAAAATGCCATATAGGCATACAAAAAAGGGCCCAGGAGTCAAAACTCATTGCCCTTCATGCTCTCGAAATAAAATCTTGTCCTTTTCTTGTCAGTCGAATGGCAATAGGTCTGTCACTCATTTATTCTGAGGTGGAGGAGTGCTCCTGGTGCTCCTCCTGGGGTTTAGTTCTTGGTCAAGCTTTATTTGTTACATTAACAAGTAGATACATTAATATATAGAAATTCCATTATAAAAATGATATATTTAACAAAATAATCACTTACTGCCATTAGACGATCACTTTCCTCAAGGGAAATATTCGCATGCCCATGCTATGGCATGTTGAAGCCCTGTATAAACCATCCAAAGAGAAATTAAACTACAAATCAATAATGGTTTGATTTTTACCTAACTAATAGCTATAACAACCAATGTAAATTGAAATTTAGTAATCTGCCACATACCCCCATGAGAGGCATCGAGGAGTCTATAGTAGTAGAAACACAAAGCTCCATTTCCCTATCAACATCTAAAGGTGTTTATGCTTGCAACATCTAAAAATAAAACAACAAATTATTCAATCACGAAAACTACAATAGTGATGCACGTCATGGCTTATAATGTATGAGCTAATGAACAAAATTGTGAGTACTTATTGAACTATATATTTCTTACTGTCATGATTAATATTTTCCCTATACATAGTTTGTTCAAAAGCACCTGTTTTAGGCTTTTATCCATAACGGCAAGGCGGTGAACCGTTTGATGAAATGATTTGGTAGACATGTACGAAAACTGTGGTAGCATAGAGAAGGCAGTGAATTGTTTGGAAAAATGCCTCAAAGAAACGTGATATCATGGTGATGGAATGCCATTATAAAAAAATGTGTCATGGAATTTCATTACCATGAAACCACATTTCTTTGGGGAATTTTTTTAAACAGTTCATTGCCTTCTCTATGGTATTATGTTGGGATGGGGTTGATGGTACAGTGTGGTCTTGGTTATTCTATGAAGGGTGATAATGAGATGAAGAGGGAGGGGTGGGGATATGAACAAGTGGAATAAAAGGTGGAAGGTTCTATGGATTGGTAAATTGAGGATGAGGATGAGGATGTTGAAAAGAATTTTGAGGGGAATTTTGGCTAAAGGCTTGGTTTCTATTCTTAAGATAGTGAGTAGTTTGAAAAAATGCCTTGAAGAAATGTGGTCTCATGGTGATGTAATTTCATTTCATCACCATGAGACCACATTTCTTTGAGGCATTTTTTCAAACCACTCACTATCTTGTCTATTCTATTGCTTACTATTATGCTTTGATAGATTTTTTCCAAGCATCCATAGTTTTTTGGAAAGCACATTTTTTAGGATTTTAGCCATAGCAGCAAGGAAGTGAATTGTTTGATAAAATGCTTTGGTAGACATGTATGGAAAATGCGGTAGCACAAAAATGGCGGTGAGATGTTTGAAAAAAATGCCTCAAAGAAATGTCGTCTCATGGTGTGGAATGGAATTCCATCACCATGAGACCAACTTTATTTGATATTTTTTTTCAAACTAATCATTGCCTTGTCTAAGCTATTGCTTACTATTATACTTTCATTGATTTTTTCCAAGCATCCATAGTTTTTGGAAAGCACCTATTTTAGGCTTTTATCCATAACAACAATGAAGTGAACTGTTTGATAAAATGCTTTGGTAGACATGTATGGAAAATGTGGTAGCATAGAAAAGGCGATGAGATATTTGAAAAAATGCCTCAAAGAAACGTGGTATCATGGTGATGGAATGGAATTCCATCACCATGAGACCACATTTCTTTGAGGAATTTTTCCAAACTACTCACTGCCTTGTTTATGCTATTGCTTACTATTATGATTTGACAAATTTTTTTCCAAGCATCCATATTTTGCTAGAAAGCACCTTTTTTAGGATTTTAGCCACACCAACAAGGAAGTGAGTAGTATGATAAAATGCTTTGGTAGAAATGTATATAAAATGTGGTAGCATAGAAAAGGCGGTGAGCTAGTTGAAAAAATGCCTCAAAGAAATGTGGTCTCATGGTGATGGAATGGCATTCCATCACTATGAGACCACATTTCTTTGAGGCATTTTTTCAAACTACTCACTACCTTGTTTATGCTATTTCTTACTATTATGCTTTAATAGATTTTTTCCAAGCATCCATAGTTTGTTGGAAATAACCTTTTTTAGGATTTTAGCCATAGCAACAAGGAAGTAAATTGTTTGATCAAATGCTTTGGTAGAAATGTATGGAAAATGTGGTAGCATAGAAAAGGCAATGAGTTGTTTGAAAAAATGCCTCAAAGAAATGTGGCCTCATGGTGATGGAATGAAATTCCATCACCAATAGACCACATTTATTTGAGGCATTTTTTTAAACTACTCACTGCCTTGTCAATGCTATTGCTTACTATTATGCTTTGATAGAATTTTTTCCAAGAATCCATAGTTTGTTGGAAAGAACCTTCTTTAGGCTTTTAGCCATAGCACCAAGGAAGTTAAATGTTTGATAAAATGATTTGGTAGAAATGTATGGAAAATGTAGTAGCATAGAAAAGGCGGTGAGGTGTTTGAAAAAATGCCTCAAAAAAATTGGGTCTCATGGTGATGGACATCACCATGAGACCCAATTTTTTTCAAGCATTTTTTCAAACAACTCATTGCCTTGTCTATGCTATTGATTACTATTATTATTTCATATATTTCTTCCAAGCATCCATAACATAGACAAGGCAGTGAACTGTTTGAAAAAATACCTCAATAAAAAGCGGTCTCATGCAATGCCATGACAAGCAAATGCAATTGGAAGTTGCTCCTAGTTATTACTTATGCTATGTGAAGTAATTGCATCATTTCTCATGTTGAATTTCTAAACAACTATATTGTAATTGAAATTTTGTGATCTATCAACATCTAGTTATTAGTTATGCAATGTGAAGTAATGCTTTGATTTTTAAAGATGTGTAATGCAATGTAATCAACAATATGAATATAAACTACACAAATCTATTAAGTACAATTCATTAGTTAAAATATTTATTCTATTACCTATGTGAAGGTTTTTAATTGCACTGGAACTAAGAGGTGTTCCCACGAAACCTCCAATATTAGCCTATTCAACATCCAAAATCAAATATTAAAATAGCATTCATATAACAATGCTATTCACATGTAATAAATTTATAATTGTTTACTAGTCACATACCTCAACGATAGATGCAGTGGAGTAATAAGCAAGAGGAGGGCCGGTGTATCCAGTATCAACACTGTGACCCCAAAATTTTATTACAATAAATTAAACTAAAATAGTTAATCTTGCGTTTCAAAAATGAAAATAAATTAAATTCAATGAACATGCTAACATTTACCTACTTTGATGACTATTTTTCGGTTTTTGTCCTTTTGTTTCATAATCTCGGACTGTTATTTTATAATAGATTTTCTTTGGTGGAAGACCACCTGGGATATTGTGGACTTGATTAATGGTTTACGTAGTTTTAAGTATGCCAGTAGATACTGTTTTTGATTATTACTAGCTGGACTATGGTTACTATGTTAAAAGATAGCCTCCATGCTTATCTGGTTTCTATTTTTTGGTTCGTGCTGGTGGTGCTGTTTCCCACCTTGCTGAGGTTCCTTTATGTATTTTGGTTGTAACCATGGGATCAGGTCTCTTCCCTACTTAATTAATCAAAAAAATTTACTTGAGTATCGATTTCGAAAGACTCATTGAAAATGTCAGTTGCCATCACCATCCTCGCGGTTGTAGACGTATCTTGCACACCATCCTCCTGAGTGTTTGTGGGGTCATATGTACAAGCCGACCCATAAAGTTGACAAGAATGGGGTGGAAGCCTACCCCCGAAGACTCCCCAAGATGGAACTATACTACAAGACTAATATGCTGGATGATACTTTGGGTCAAAGAGCTAATAGACTGCAAAGTGTCCACCTCAACACTCTCCTTCATGATGAAAGGGATAATGACATGCTCATGAGTTGCCCTAGTGAGAGCTCGTCTCCCTTTCCATTGAGGATATTGTTGTGCACTAGGTCTATCTTGTGCCGAACCTCCACCTCTCCCCTAAAAGTCCCTCATATCAAAATAATTGTGGATTTTTTTGAGGATGAACTCACAGTAGAGTTTCCTCAATAAATATTGGGGGACTTCACAATTGTTGCATGGTGGATAGTTAAAAACCATGTACCACCTATCCCAATTTTTTTTCCTAATCCCTTGGTGGTGGCACAAATGGATAGGAAACCTCTTGGCATTAAAGTCAAGATTTTGATTTGTGCATTGGTTAGTGAATAGTGAACAAAAATAATATTTTGTAATTTTTCCATCTTTTACTTCTTTATATGATAATTTATCTGCTTAAAAATCCCTCCACGCTTGCCTCCTATCTACCAAACAACTTAATTTTTTTTTGATTGCATCTAAATTTTTTAGCATGTCTTGAAGTGAACTCACAAGTGTTCTTCTTTCAATGGTTGAACTTATAGGATCGTTCAACCTCGTGATTAACTCCTCAATCTATTTTTTGTTGTTTTCAATTACCCCCATTAAATTTTGCTAAGTGCCAGGAGGATGTTGAGGAATTGGTGGAGGATTTTTTTATTGTGGTTGTTGAGGATTTTGAGGAGGTTTTTTAGGTTCATTAACATCTACAAATTAAAAAATGAATATCAAAAGCAACCTAAAATTACCTATTCAACAACAAATTCACAAAACAAACAAACAATGCTTACTTGTTTGACCTCCCTGTTGACGTGGCTGTATCGTGAAAATGAAATTGCAAGTTTAGCTCCTTCCAAAACTCAAGCACACAAATGTAGGGTTTCTTGGCCGTGGATAACAAAAAAAATAGTGAAAATGAAAACGATGTCGTTTGCTTTATTTTTTGTTTTATTAAGCTATAACGTGCTCACGTTATAATGCTAGTGCATTTTAGGTTTGATGTGACCAATTTTTTGGCTTGATGACACCAAGACATAATACAAGCATGTTATAACATGCTCGTGTTATATCCTATCCAATTATTTTTGAAATTTTGGCCATAATTTGGCCCCCCATCTTTTTGCACTCGTCCCCTTAATCCTATGATAGGAGACACAAAAATTAAATGACCTAAGTGTTGAATGCACAAGAAAATTGAGAGGGGGGTGAATCACTTGTACATTAAAACATCAAAACCCTCATAAACATTCAGATCCACATCAACTTAATTAATCCTTAATCTGTTAGAATGATTTAGCATGAAAGAAATAATAGATTCTGAAACACATCAACACTATGCACAATAGAACACTAGATTTATGTGGAAAACCCAAGAAGGGGAAAACCATGGTGAGGATTATCTCATAATGTAAAGTAATTAAAATACCAGATATAAAAAGGCTCATTGTTGGAGGGCTCACTGTCCAAAAGAAAGAAGGGATCACTACCAAATTACAAAAAAGAATAAAGAAGAATGTTACAATGAGAAATCCATCTCAATGCAACAAAAAAGTCCACCACAACATCACCAACACATTCTCAACCTTTCTGAAGATTGTAGACACCTTCTACTCACCGCTTCTAGTAGTCTAACTCATTAAAGTTCACACTGCACTTGACAAATTTGTACTTCACAACACTACAATTTGCATCACATACTACGCACACAATCATCCATTAATAAAAAAATTATTTATACCTTCTTCAACCTTGAAAACATTCTCCAAGGTCGCCTATTCACCTCAACCATGAAAAGTCAAATTAGGTTGGCACTAAGAATTCCCGTGGAAAGGAATGAAAGCAAAAAATACCACATCTTAACTTGGACCCAAACCATATATATATATACACCACACCACACTTCCAAAATCACCGAAGAAAATCCACAATTATTGTAAACACCCAAGATCACTTGAACCTGTGTAAACACCATTAACATTTAAGTACATGCTTACTCAAATACAAAATGACTTACGTACCATACACAAAACTTAAGAAAAATATAGAATATTCCACAAACACCCTGAAATCCAACAAATTCGTTCACAACAACTTTCACTTGAAGAAAAAACTCATCCTATTCACCCAGATTATCTTCAACACACTATAACTCAAAAAATCAGCTTGTAGAGCACCAAACCACTAAATTTTTTTACTATAGGTAGATATGAACCTTATCAACACACTTCCAAAATTGCAAGACTAGAAACCATAATGTGAAGAAAAACTATTTCTCCCAAGAATCACTGCAACACAATTGACACTCTGGTGAACACAACTTCTTTTGCACAATGATCCAGACCAATAAATTTTGGATATAACATCTATGAAGACCTTTGATCGACATATACAAACCACACAAGTAGATCTTCAACACAAGAAACGCAAAACAAAACCAGAACACCATTTTGTATGCCAGAACACCTCTGCAACACACTATTTCCTCTTTTATTCAAATTTTCTCAAAAGCATTTGGAAACTAAGAACCAGAGACATATACTCATCATATTCAACACTTTCTCATCACCACTAAAACAATTACAACACTACAAATAAAATATACATCCATAAACATAAGCTTATGAAAGAAATAATAGAGGTTCATGCCAGTAACACTTACTAATGACAACATAATGCAACTAATCAAAGCATCATCACAACTTCTCAACCATCACTAGTAGACATTAATGACAACACAAACATAAGCCTATTAACATCAATGACAACACCAACTACTCATACTTGCAACAATCTCCCCCTTTTTCATTGATGGTAACACATGATGTGAAAAACCACCAACAACAAACATAACAACTCTGATCACCAAGACATTGCTCCATATCAACTCTTTCTCTTTCTACCCCTTACATAATATTCTCCTTTACTCTCTCTCCCTTTATTTTTCACATTAATTTCTCTCTCCTTTATTTTTCACATTACTCTCTCTCCCCCTTTGACATCGATGGAAAAGTGTAACATATTTACATCACTTTCCACCTTTGAAATTATACATAATTTCTCCTCCAAAGCCAATACCTATAAGGGACAAAAATTTCTTTGTAGAAACCAACAAAGCCACTACCTACTCCCCTTGAGAGGTAGCCTCCAACATCAATCCAGAACAAAGAATGAATCTTGAAATTCATTGGTTTGATGCATATCCTTATGCATGTAGTTCAAAGAAGGAGGGGTAATAACCCCTAAATCTCTCAAAGATACTCAAAAGTATCCTTAGGAAGAGCCTTAGTGAATATATTAGCAACCTGATCATTTGTAGGCACATACTCAAGCTTCACTTCATTCTCTGCAACCTTCTCTCTCAAAAAGTGATATCGAATTGAGATATGTTTTACCTTGAGTGCATCACCAGATTCTATGAAATGTTAATAGCACTTGTATTGTCATAAAATATAGAAATTGGCTCATGATATACAAGTCAGATATCCTTCAAGGTTTGCCTCATCCACAAAACCTATGTGTAGTAAGATGTTGCTGCAATATATTTTTCCTCTATAGTAGATAAAGACATTAAATCCCGCTTCTTGCTTAGCCAAGACAGTAATCTACATCCAACAAAGAATGCAACTCTACTTATACTTTTCCTATCATCCACATAACCTACCCAATCTGCATCTTTATAAGAACTCATAGAAAAATCCGTATCCTTTGGATACCACAAACCATGTTCCAGAGTGCCCTTCAAGTATCTGAATATTCTCTTCATTGTTGCAACATAAGAATCTCTAGTATCTTCTTGAAATATAGCCACAAGATAAATTACATGCATGATATTTGGTCTAGTAGTAGTTAGGTATAGCAGTCCTCCAATCATTGATCTATATTTGGTCTGATCAACCTTATGAGATTCATCATTCTTACTTAGCTTTCAACCAGTAACCACAGGGGTACATACCGGTTTAGAATCTTCCATTGCAAACTTCTTCAAAATTTCCTTAACATACTTTTATTGTGAAATAAATATTCCTTTCTTTTTCTGGTTGATTTTTAGCCCAAGGAAGAAATTCATCTCCCCAAACATATGTTGAGAGATTATGTCTCAACTTCCAGCTTGAAGTCCTCATTTTCATGCCTTGGTGATTTTGTGTTGTGTGCAAAGTTCTGGCGGAGGTGGAACCGGGATGGAACCTGGCATTGTTCTATTTGCCTAAGTTCTGGGTTTCGGTTCTCATTCCTGCTCTGACCCCGCTTCCTACTGTCTGTTTCTTCTCGCTTCATTTTGATAGTTCTGGCGGAGGCGGAACCAGTTTTGGAAGTTGGCAATGTCCGTTTGCCAGGTTCTTGTTTCAGTTTCTGTTCTGACTCCGGGTCCGACTCCTGCTTTTATGATCTAGTTCCTCTGGATGTTTGGATTCTCCTCAGGGTGTTTTCCTCCGCCTTGTCCTAGTTTTGGATTGTTGTTTCTTGCAGTTGGCGGAGGCGGAACCGGAACCGGATTGGTTCCTGATCTTGGAATTTTTTGGTGAAGTCTTGTTTTCTGTTCCTGTTCTGACTCCAACTCTGACTCCGGTCTTTTGTGTTCCCATCTTGGTTTGACCTCGGGTTGACTTACCCCGGTCAGAACTATTTCCGATGCGTTTACCTTTGCCGTGGGCGGACGCGGAACTGAAATGTTTCCTGAACCTGAAATTTCGGTAGGGTCATGTTTCAATTCCAGTTTCGTCTCCCACTCCGACTCCGACTTTGGTAGTGTGTATTTTTGGTGGAGTCCTATTTCGACTCCTGTTCCGACTCTGGCTCTGGCAGTGTTAGAAATGATTTGAAGTCTTGGTCACGCCCGATGTCTGTTTGACCGTTTTGGTTGCTCTGTCAGCTGCAATTGCTGATGGGTCTTAGACGCATGGCACCTAGTTGAATAGTGATTAGACGGATACCAAGATAGTTATTGTGGCAGTTGCATTTGTCAACGAAGGGTGGCGAGCTCAACTGTTTTGAGTAATGGCTTTGAATGCAAATTCGGCTCGTTGCAGGAAATCTGTCAGATCTGACCAGTTGCGTGATTTGAGGATGGACTTCATTGCTCTTCCGAGTCGGTTACATATGGATGAGAGATATGCCATTTCTCATAAGTTAGAAAAGTCAAGGGTTGAGTCGTAAGTTGCAGAACAAGTTTGAAGTTGCGAGCTATAGAACAGAAGGACATGAGTTCTTGAGGAGGGTTTTGAACTGTATGTTGTAAAAACATTGTAACAGTGAATCTGAAACTCTCTGGGTGATTGTGAGCTAAAATAAGAAGTCTGGTTATTGTATGTAATCGATTCATTACTGTAATACAATATATTTGACTTTGTGTGGTGGGTTTTTTACCTGAAAGGGTTTTCCCACGTAAATACTGTGTCATCTTTGTTTGCTTATCTTTCTAGTTTCTCATTGCCATGGTTGTATGCATCTCTATAAGTTTAAAAAATTGTTAGTTTTTCATTTTTGCTTCTCTCCCCTAAAGTAAAGGTGTTAAGGGAATGTATTCTGCACTATTGGGTCAGTAGTTCCACATTCTTTTCCCTACAGAGTGGTATCAGAGCTTGGCAAGTTCATGTTATCCTTGTTAGGGCAAATTAGTTTTTTGCACTAATACTATTTCAGTGGGAGACTTGCATTGTTAAACTTGTTTTTGTTGTGAGATGGCGAGTACATCTGGTAGAATAGATATTGAGAAGTTTAATGGCAGCAACTTTGAGGTATGGAAACTCAAGATAGAAGACTTGCTTGTGGATAGAGACCTCTGGATTGCAGTGTTTGGAACTAAGCCACAAACTATGACCCAAGAAGCTTGGGATCTTGCTGATAGAAAAGCAAGAGGATTGATAAGATTGAGTCTAGCTGATTCTGTGCTCCTGAATGTTCATGAGGAAACATCTGCAACTGCTTTATGGAAGAATTTTGGTGATATTTACCAAGGAAGTTCCTTGGTAAATAAGTTGTTCCTGAGAAAGAAGTTGTACTCCTTGAAGATGGACGAAGGTGCATATATTGCAGACCATCTGAACTCGTTTAATATGAGTGTTACTCAGCTGACATCTGTAGGTGTAAAGATTGAGGAGGAGGATCGTTGCATGCTCCTGTTGTGTTCATTACCTGATAGCTGGGATCATCTTGTGATGGATATTGGAAGCACAACCACTGCTTTCAAGACTGATGATGTGGTTGCTTTGCTTCTATTTGAAGAAATGTGAAGGAAATATTCTGAGATGGCCAAAGATGCTCTTTCTGTTCAAGGTAGAACAAAGGAGGAAGGCAAGAAGAAAGACAACAAGTCAAAATCCAAGTCTAAAGGGAGATCAAAGTCTCCTGGTAAAAAGTTCAAGGTAAAGTGCTGGAACTATGGGCAACCTGGTCATATCAGGAAGGACTGCAAGGAGAAGAAGAAGAAGAATGCTTCTGACAATGAATCTTCTCAAAGTGATGTAGATGCCTTCATTACAACAGCCTTGACAACTTAGGCATCAGATGATGTTTGGTTAGTTGATTCAGGTGCCTCTTTTCACATGACATCCAATAGAGATTGGTTCTCAAAGTATGAGAAGTATTATGGTGGAAAGGTATACTTGGCAAGCGATTCAACGCTGGAGATTGTTGGCAGAGGAAGGGTCAGAATTCAGTTTGCTGACAGGAGAGTCAAAGGAATTGGTGGTGTTCTTCACATCCCAGGTTTGGCTCGAAATATTCTTTCTATTAGTAAGTTAAATGATGCTAGTGTAGAAGTTTCTTTTTCTAGTAGGGGATGTAAAATGACTAGAGGTGCAATGGTGTTAGCTAAGGGTGTTCGTACTGGCACTCTGTACAAGCTAGATGCATGACCTGTTCTTTATAACAGTGCCTCTGTAAAGTCATGTAATTTTGCACCTATAGAGAAAGATGAAGACTCTTCACTATTTGCAAATGCTTTGGAGGTAAAACTCCCAGCAGAGAAGACTATGTTATGGCATCATAGACTTGGTCACATAGGTGAGAAAGGTTTAAAAACTTTGAAGAACAAAAACCTTGTAGAAGGGCTTGATGATTGTAACCTTGAGTTCGATTTCTGTGAACATTGTATCTATGGAAAGCAACACCCTGTTTCTTTCTCGTCTAGTCCTCACAAATCTTTTGGTATACTGGATTATGTTCATTCTGATGTGTTTGGTCCAGTTAATGTTCCTTTGTTATCAAAGTCTAGATATTATGTTTCTTTTATTGATGACTGTTCGAGAAGGGCATTTGTATAATTTCTTAAAATTAAATCAAAAGTGTTCAGTCGGTTTAAAGAGTTCAAATCTTTGGTTGAAAATCAGACTGGAAGGAAAATAAAGTGTTTAAGGATAGATAATGGAGGTGAGTTTTGTTCTGTAGATTTTGAAAGGTACTGCACTGATCATGGAATTAAAAGGCATAAGACAACCCCCTACACTCCATAGCAAAATGGAGTTGCTGAAAGGTTGAACAGGACACTGATGGAAAAGGAAAGGAGTATGTTGAGTGGTGTTGGTCTGGAGCAGAAGTTCTGGGCTGAGGCTGTTGCTACAACATGTTAGTTGATTAATAGATCTCCTTGTTCAACATTTGTTGATAAGACACCTTTGGAAGCATGGTCAGGTAAGAAACCCTCATTAAGGCATGTTCGGGTATTTGGCTATGAGGCATATGTTCATGTGCCAAATGAAAAGAGATCAAAGTTGGATAACAAGGCTATGAGATGTATTCTCATCGGCTATGGAGTTGGTGTGAAAGGATACAAGCTTTGGAACCTTGTTACTGAGAAGGTTTTGTATAGCAGAAGCGTGATATTTCGTGAGCTGAAACCTCTAGTAAGTGATCAACAACTTGAGACAAATCATAGTGACAAGAAGAAGGATGCAATTGAGATTCCCCAAACTCTAGAAAGGGAAGAGCTGCATGGTGTACCTGAGATTGAGGAGAGCTCAAGCAGCTCTGGAAGTTCTGATGATGAAGAACAACCTCAGCCTCTAAGGAGATCTACACAAGAAAGAAGGAAACCAGAAAGGTATGGTTTCTCTATGCTAGATTCAAATTGTGCTTATGCCTTATTTACCAGCACTGATGAGCCTAGGACTATGAAAGAAGCAATTAGCATGGCTGATTCAAAGTCTTGGCTGGAAGCCATGAATGAGGAGATGGATTCCTTGAAAAAGAATGATACCTGGAAGTTGGTACCACTGCCTAAAGGGCGAAAGCTTGTTGGCTGCAAGTGGGTATTCAAAAGGAAGACAGGCCTTGATGGCAGTGTGGAGAAGTATAAGGCACGACTGGTTGCAAAGGGTTTTTCCCAAGTTGAGGGAATTGATTATGGAGAGATCTTTTCCCCTGTAGCAAAGCTGACATCCATCAGATTTTTGTTGTCATTGGCAGCTGTGTATGACTATGAAATTGAGCAGATGGATGTGAAGACAACATTTCTCCATGGTGAGCTGGAAGAAGAAATCTACATGTCCCAGCCTGAGCATTTTGTTGTAAGAGGTAAACAAAATCTGGTTTGCAAGTTAAATAAATCTCTCTATGGTCTAAAAAAATCTCCTAGAATGTGGTACCAGAAATTTGACACATTTGTGTTGTCAATTGGGTTTGTTAGATTAAAATCTAATCATTGCATTTATTATAAATGTGAGAATGATCGTGTGCTTGTTATTACTCTGTATGTGGATGACATGTTATTCATTGGTAATAGCAAGGCAATGATTTTTGACCTTAAAACTCAGTTTTCTGCTAAGTTCGAAATGAAAGATCTTGGAGTAGCAAGGTACATTTTTGGGATGGAGATAACCAGGGATAGAACAAGCAGAAAGCTTTGGCTCAGTCAGAGTAAGTATGTGAAAACCGTTCTAGAGAGGTTCAACATGACTGATTGCAAGCAGCTAGTTGTTCCAATCATGCAAGGATTGAAACTATCTACTGAAGACTGTCCAAAGTTTGCTACTGAGATGGAGGACATGACCAGTGTGCCTTATGCAAGTGCAGTAGGTAGTTTGATGTATGCTATGGTTTGCACAAGACCAGACATTGGCCAAGTAGTGGGAGTTCTAAGCCGTTTTATGGCAAATCCAGGGAGATCACATTGGGATGCTATAAAGAGAGTGTTCAGGTATTTGAAGGGTACTTCAGATTATGCTTTGTGTTACCATGGCAATATGGCTGCATCACAAAGGGCTCTTTGCATTCAGGGATATGTTGACTTTGATTAGGCAGGGGACATTGACAATAGAAGATCCACTAGTGGATACACTTTCATGCTTAATGGTGGAGCAATCAATTGGATGAGCAAGCAACAAGCTGTAGTTGCTTTATCCATGACAGAGGCAGAGTACATGGCAGCAACTCATGCTTGCAAGGAGGCAGTGTGGTTGAGGCGTTTGTGTTCAAACATTGGATTTAATGCTGAGCATATTTCAATCTGCTGTAACAGTCAAAGTGCCATTTATTTGGCAAAGAATCTGACCTTCCATGCCAGGACCAAGCACATAGATGTGCAATATCACTTCGTGAGGGATATGGTTGAAGATGGCAAGGTCAATATGGATAAGGTTGACACCTTGAAGAATGTTGCAGATGCCTTGACAAAGCCGATTAGCATAGACAAGTTCAGATGGTGCACAAAATCGACGGGCCTTGGGGCCTATGATAGATAGTAAGTTTTGATGTTTTGAGGAAGCTGGAAGTGTTCACCAAGTGGGAGATTGTTGAGAAATTATGTCTCAACTTCCAGCTTGAAGTCCTCGTTTTCATGCCTTGGTGATTTTGTGTTGTGTACAAAGTTTTGGCGGAGGTGGAACTGGGATGGAACTTGGCATTGTTTTGTTTGCCTAAGTTCTGGGTTTTGGTTCTCGTTCCTGCTCCGACCCCGCTTCCTACCGTCTGTTTCTTCTCGCTTCGTTTCACAGGTTCTGGCAGAGGCGGAACTAGTTTTGGAAGTTGGCAATGTCCGTTTGCCAAGTTCCTGTTTCAGTTTTTGTTCCGACTTTGGGTCCGACTCTTGCTTTTACGATCTAGTTCCTCTGGATGTTTGGATTCTCCTCGGGGTGTTTTCCTCTACCTTGTCCTGGTTTTGGATTGTTATTTCTTGCAGTTGGCGGAGGCGGAACCGGAACCGGATTGGTTCCCGATCTTGGACTTTTTTGGTGAAGTCTTGTTTTTTGTTCCTGTTCCGACTTCGGTCTTTTGTGTTCCCATCTTGGTTTGACCCCAGGTTGACTTACCCTGGTAAGAACTATTTTCAATGCGTTCCCCTTTGCCGTGGGCGGATGCGGAACTGAAATGTTTCTTGAACCTGAAATTTTGGTAGGGTTATGTTTCGACTCCAATTCCGTCTTCGACTCTGACTCCGACTCTGGTAGTGTGTATTTTTGGTGGAGTCCTATTTCGACTCCTGTTTCGACTTCGGCTCCGACAGTGTTATAAATGATTTGAATTCTTGGTCGCGCCCGATGTCTGTTTGACCATTTTGGTTGCTCTGTTAGCTGCGATTGCTGATGGGTCTTGGACGTGTGGCACTTGGTTGAATAGTGATTGGACGAATACCAAGATAGTTATTGTGGTAGTTGCATTTTTCAACGAAGGGTGGCGAGCTCAACCGTTTTGAGTAATGGCTTTGAATGCAAAGTCAGCTCGTTGCAGGAAATCTGTCAGATCCGACCAGTTGTGTGATTTGAGGATGGACTTCATTGCTCTTCTGAGTCGGTTACATATGGATGAGAGATATGTCATTTCTCATAAGTTAGAAAAGTCAAGGGTTGAGTCGTAAGTTGAAGAGCAAGTTTCAAGTTGCGAGCTGAAGAACAAAAGGACGTGAGTTCTTGAGGAGGGTTTTGAACTGTATGTTGTAAAAATATTGTAACAGTGAATCTGAAACTCTCTAGGTGATTGTGAGCTGAACGAAGAAGTTTGGTTATTGTATGTAATCGATTCATTACTGTAATACAATAGATTTGACTTTGTGTGGTGGGTTTTTTACTTGAAAGGGTTTTCCCACGTAAATATTGTGTCATCTTTGTTTGCTTATCTTTTTGGTTTCTCATTGCCATGGTTGTATGCATCTCTATAAGTTTAAGAAACTGTTAGTTTTTCATTTTTGCTTCTCTCCCCTAAAGTAAAGATGTTAAGGGAATGTATTCTGCATTGTTGGGTCAGTAGATCCGCATTCTTTTCCCTACAACATAGACATCTCAAACTCTTTCTACATTTCTTTTTCAGATTTATTACACATAGCTTCTTTTCCTCCAAAAATTATATCATCAAAACACACAACCACAATCAAGATTTGATCTTTTTTAACTTTGAAATAAAGATTATTATCTACCATACCTTATTGAATCCTTGCTATATAAAGTACCTATCCAAACTTGCATACCAAGCTTTGGGAGCTTGCTTCAATCCATATAATTCCTTTTTCAATCTACAAACCATCCAATTTTTTTGACAACTAAAATCCTTCCTGTTGTTCAATGTATAATTATTCTTCCAACTCACCATTCAAGAAAGCAAACTTCATATCCATTTGATAAACCTTTAAATCTTTATGTGTTGCAAAATCAATTTTTTTTTTTGATAGCTTCCATTCTTTCCACCAAAGAAAATGTCTTCTTAAAATATATTGCTTCTACTTGTGAGTAGCCCTTACACACAAGTCTTACCTTGTTTCTTACCATTTCTCCATTCTCATTCAACTTGTTTCAGAATACCGACTTATTTCCAATTACATTCTTGTTTGCTGGTCTTGGGACAAGTTCTCAAATATGATTCTTCTCAATCTATAGTAGTTCTTCTTCCATAGCCTTGATATAATACTTATCCTTACATGATTCAATCACTGTTTTAGGTTCAACTTTAGAAATTAAGCATAGGTTTACCTGTTCTTTAGCCATAGTACCTTTTCTTCTTGTCAGCACACTCTTTCATTTGTAACCAATGATATAATCTTCATAGTGGTTCTTCTACACATACTTAGGAGTCTTAAGGATCCTTTGTGGATCTTCTTCCTCTCCAATCCGAACTTATTTCTCCTCATCTTCATCTCTATCATTTTCACTGCAAGAGGATTCATCTAATTCATATCTATCTATCACCATTGATTTGTTCTATAAGTCTTCATCCACTTTGAAACTTGCACTCTCAAAAATCTTCTTCAACCTCTTGTTGTAGCACTGGTAAGCTTTGCTTGTAGAATATCCAAGGACGATACCTTCATTAGATCTTGTATCAAAATTTCTTAAATTTTCTTCTTCTCTTCTGATATAACACTTTCTTCCAAATACTTTAAAGTATTTGATAGTAGGAATTCTTCCATACCACTACTTATAGGGAGTCTTTGCACTATTTTCTCTTGCTTGAAATCTATTAAGAATGTAGACAATAGTATGAATTGCTTCTCTCCAGTAGACTTTTGGTAGGTTTTCCTCTTTCATCATTGTTCTTGTAGCTTCTTGAACAATCCTATTCTTTTTTTCAACCACTCCATTCTACTGAGGAGTCCTAGGGGCAAATAAATGCCTCTCTATTCCATAATTCTCACCAAAACTGTTAAACTTATTGGAGATGAATTCTCCACATTTTTCAAACCTCAAACACTTGATTTTCATGTCTATTTCATTCTCAACCATAACTTTGAATGCTTTAAACTTATCTAGGTCTTCTAATATTTCTTTGAGAAAAGTAACCCAAGTCATTATAGAATAATAATCAATTAATAACATGAAATGCCTATCACCTTGAAGAATTGTTAGTCTAGTAGGACCACAAAGGTCTGTATGCACCAGCTCCAACAATCCGTTAGTAGATTATTCTTTGAATTTGAAACTTCTTATTTTATTCCTAGTCTAACATTCCTTGTAGACAACATTGATGGGCTTTGCAATCTTTGGAAAATCTCTCACAACTTGAACTGAATTCATCCTCACTAGGCTATCAAAATTGATGTGACATATCCTTCTATGCCATAGTCAAATTTCATTAATTTGAGTCATAAAGCAATAACCATCAACACCTTTAAGTTGATAAAATTTTCCATCTATACGTCCAACAGTAACCATAGTTCCAGAGCCTTTGATCTCACACCCATCATCCTAAAAGATAAGATTATATCCTTTGCTACACATTTTTCCAACACTTAAGAGGTTATGCCTTAAACCCTTAACATAAAGAACATCATCTGTATTATGCTTTCCATAAAAATTGACCAAGCCTTTTCCACATATTTTAGTAGATGTATCATCTCCAAATTTTACTAGAACTCCTTCATATTTCTCAAGTTTAACAAACTTACTTTTGTCACTAATCATATGATTTGAGCATCCATTATAAATAATCTAGTAGTTCTTATCCTTTATAGCATGAAGAGTAGTCACCATAGCATTGTGACCTACTTCTAGAACACCTTCCTTCACACATATCTCAGAGTTAACAAAATTAGATTCAACTTTCATAGCCATGAACAAGCATTCACTATCCTCATTATCCCCATAGTTAGATTCATCATCAGATATATTGGTATCTTCTCTATAATAGATTTTCTTAATTGCTTTACCTTTTTTTTCTTTGTTTTTATCATTTAAAGCTCTTCTTGGACATCTTTAAGCATAATGAATTATATTTCCACAACCAATTTTTTTTAAAGGTAATTTACCTCTGTATTTACTAGTGCCCTTTTTCGTTCTCCTCATAAATTTTGCTTCAACATCATCAAGATCCTCCTAATATGATTCTCCAGTCTTTCCTAATTTGTCAACCTTAAAATTAGTCTCAAATTTTTCATTACTTGGCCTAAATTATCTCATTTCAAAAGAAGATAAAGCACCACACAACTAATCTCTAGAAATTTTTCTTAAATCTTGAACTTTCTCAATATCATAAACTTTGTGACTGTAAGATTTAGGAAGAGTTATTAGTACCTTCTTTACCACTTCTTCTTCTTCTTCTTCTTCTTCAAGTTTTCCACCAAGACCTTTGATGGAATTGACAACTTCGTACACCTTCTACATGTATCTTGTGATGTTTTCATCTTCAGGCATCCACAGGTTCTCAAATGTGAAATTTAGATAATACATCTTTTCTTGCTTGACCTTATCATCTCCTTCATAAATACTTTCCAATTTTGTCCAAATATCTCTAGCAGATTTCAAATTGATAACTTTCACAATTTCATTGTTATAAATACCACTTAAAAGAGCATACCTTGCTTTACCATTATTCTCATAGGCCTTGATATCATCATCAGTACTCAGACCACTAGTAGGCATAATATATCCAATATCATTAGACTTCCAAACTCAAAATCCAAGAGATACAAAGAAATCTTCCATCCTTGTCTTTGAGAAACCATAGTTTGATCCATCAAACAAAGGAGCATCCATATTGTGTGCCATCCTAGATCTACCTCAAGTGGCTAAGTTTTCTTCCAAGGAACCTTGCTCTAATACCAATTATTGAATGCACAAGACAAATGAGAGGGGGATGAATTATTTTTACATTAAAACATCAAAACCCTCATAAACATTCAGATCCACATCAACTTAATTAACCGTTCATTTTTTAGCATGATTTAACATGAAATAAAATAACAAAAATTGAAACACATCAACACCATGCACAATAGAAAACTAGATTTATGTGGAAAACCCAAGTAGGGAGAAACCACAGTGAGGATTAGCTCACAATATAAATTAATTTCAACATCAGATATAAAAAGGCTCATTTCCCAAAAGAAAGAAGGGCTCACTACCATATTACAAAAAGGAAGAAAGAAGAATGTTATAGTGAGAAATCCATATCAATACAACAAAAAATTCCACCACAACATCACCTACACATTCACAACTGTTGTCATGTTTTGCACACACACCCCGTCGTGGGAAGGGACCCCTTCTTTTTGCTCTCGATGGGCTGCTTTGCTCCTGTCTCATTTTGCATGCCCCTTTCCTGGAGCCTAAATTGGTCATGTGCTATCAAACGATCAACTTCCCCTAACCAAATTCACCTACCTGAGTTTTGCTAAGTCTTATACTTTTGCAAAAGTGCCCCTGCGGGTTTCCCTTTGCCCATTGCCCAATGTCCTCTAGGCCTCATCCCTGCTCGCTCGATTCACTTTTTCCTTCATTTTTGACTTTGGGGACATGTTTCCTATGGATTTGGGATATTTTTGCCTAAGTGAATTTACATGGTTTCATTTAGTTTCGGGAAGTTATGGAAATTTCATTCTGGAACTCCATCCCTCCCTAGCCATTTCTGGGAACTCCATCCCTCCGTGGCCGTTTCTGGTTTGCTGTCCCTCCGCCGTCGTCCAGGAAATTTCCTTCTAGAATGATGTCCCTCTACCGCCATCCAGGAACTTTCCTTTCAGAATGCTGTCTCTCTGCCGCCATCCAAGAACTTTCCTTCCAAAATGCTGTCCCTTCACCGCCATTCGGGAACTTTCCTTCCAGAATGCTGTCCCTTCGCCATCATCTGAGAAATTTCCTTCTAGACTTTTGTACACCATTGGCCATTTTCCATCCATCCGCTAGCTATCATCTTTTCATCCTCTAAGTTCCAGACCTTCTGCCGCCATCTGAGAACTTTCCTTCTGGACTGCTGTCCTTCCACCGCCATTCGAGAACTTTCCTTCTAGAATGCTGTCCCTCTGTCACCGTCTGAGAAATTTCCTTCCAGAGTGTTGTCCGTCGTTGGCCATTTGCCTTCCATCCATTGGATTATGTCCTCTCAACCTCTGGGTTCTGAACCTTCCGTCGCCATCTGGGAACTTTTCTTCTAGAATGCTGTCCCTCGTTGATCGTTTTCCTTCTTTCTGTTGGTTGCCGGCCTCTCGGTTCTAGACCTTCTACCACCATTCATGAAATTTCCTTTCAGACTGCTGTCCCTCACTGGCCATTTTCTTTCCATCTGTTGGTTGCCGTCCTTTTGACCTCCGGGTTGTGGACCTTTCGCCATCATCAAGGAACTTCCCTTCCAAATTGCGGTCCCTCCACCGCCATCCGAGAACTTTCCTTCTAGATTATTGTCCACTGTTGGTTGTTTGCCATCCATCCACTAGCTGCCATCCTTCCGACCTCCAGGTTCCAGACCTTCCACTGCCGTCCAAGAAATTTCCTTCCAAAATGCTATCCCTCATTGGCCGTTTGCCTTCTGTTCACCACCCACCTTCCGCATGGGCTTGCAAGTCCACCCTTGCAGAATGTTGTCCATCCACCGCCATCCATGAACTTTCCTTTCGGACTGCTGTTCTTCCACCACCATCTAGGAAATTTCCTTCCAAACTATTGTCCCGCTACCGTCGTCCAGGAACTTCCCTTCTAGACTGCTATTCGCTGTTGGCCATTTTCCTTCCATCCGTTGGCTACCAACTGTCCTCCAGCATCACGGGTTTTGGACCCCAGAACTCCATCCTTAGAATGCCACCTCACCATGGCTTTTCCAAACAACAAAATCCAAACAAGTTTCCCTCTTAATAACTCCGGGTGCCCCAATGATGATCCAAATGCCTCCTAATTTGAAAATGAACTTCGAACCACATGGTCAAATTAGACCCTCTCCTTGATGAAATTTTCAAATCCCAAATTTGAAGCCATGAGAAATTATATGGGTTGCCTTGCCCCTGTTCGCCCTTTCAAAACAACATTCTGGCCAGGGAAATCCGGCCTCTTAGGCCCGAATCATCCAAACTCCCTCCAGTAAACTGCTAATGGCAATTCACACTGAAAATTATGATCTTTTGACGATGCATGGGTGAATATAACAAGGAGTTTTCAAGATTTGACTAACGTTTTCCTTGATTTGTGTATGGAATCACTTACGACACTTCATGTATGCAAGATTCTAGAAGCCTACTACGGGTCGGTTAGGGAGACCCATTGAGAAAGCTAAACAAAGAAAGGCACATAGCTCTTGTCACCATTCATTTTATATCCACCTTTCTTCGTAGCACCCATCAACAAAGATGGTATTAAATGAAGGCCTGTACCAAGGAAGTCAATGAAAAAATTGCAAGGGAGTGGCCTTGAAGAAAGCATAAGGGAGTTGTCCTAATTTTCACCGGATGATGATGATCTTTAAGGAGCTATCCGCTCGAATTAGGGACAAGAAATCCATTGATGCCAATTGTTGACAGGATCATTTGATCCAAAGAAGAATGTTGCATGTCCATCAAGAATAGGGCAAATTTCAGGTAGTTTTATCTACAGTAAAAGGGAAATCAGCTAGAGGAAAAAATTGCTACAACACCTAGGCACTAAAAGACAAAATAGGGAAAAGACAAGATGTATTTTAAATTGCTGAATATTGTAAGATAGGTGAAGCCCTAGTGCAATCAAATCTAGGCCACACAATGTAATTCAATCCTAGCCATTCATTTGAGCTTTGGAAAAATATACATAGGGGTCTCCCCCTCATTCATAAATGGTTGGAGAGCTGGTGTAAAAGCATTCTACAACAATAGAAAGCAACATTGCATGATTTATTGGTGTTTCCTTTTGAGTTTGCTCATTATGGGTGCATGGTTCTACTTCCCTATTAGTTTAGTAGTTAGTTTCTTGAAGGGAAGTGATGATGGTGTTTTTTGTTATAGTATTTGATGAATTTCCAACTCATGCTTTTTTTGGTTTGTTGATGATGAATCACTTTTTAAAGCTAGTTTGAGCTTCTTTACTCCATTGCTGCAACTTAGTTCAATTGCATGTGCATGATGTGTGTGTGTAATCTAAAAATCTGCAGTCTTTAGAGGATTGCATTAGTTTTGTGTAAGTGTAGGTTCCTCTTGGCCAAGCAAAACCCAATTTAGGGAGTTTGTCTAATGTAGTAGCCTCCATGATCACTGTTCATTCATAGTTTCAGGTCTAGGAACTTACTCTCTTCCCTACTTTTTTTCCTTTTTTTTAATAAGTAACCTTAGGGAAGGTTCATTGCACATTATAAAGCTAAATCTGATGTTGAAATGGAGTTCTAGACTGCTATTTGAACCTGCAACAAACACACAACAACTCTCCCATCCTAAGAACTCCCTTTGTAGACCCAACTTCTCACACTTTGTAACTCATCTGTAAGACCACCTTGTGATTCCAAAAAATCACATAAATCAAATGAGATATTCCAAGCACTGTCAAGACCTAACATTAGAGACCTTGGGATAGTGTTCTGCAATCTGATTGTGGAATATTTTCTTTCAAGAGAGGGGACGTACCTATGCATTACCTTTGTTGAGAAGTGCATAAAAAACACATCAAAAAAACTAGTGCTAGAAGGAGGGCATGACATGTTGTGGCTACAAGGCTGAAAGTTGGAAGTTGAAACAAACACTTTCAAAGAACAAATCTGAGATAAGGAGATCTCTTTTAATGCTAAAGATTAAAATCATAAAATTTTGAAGGCAAAAAAAGTTGAGTTGGGATGGAGCAGAATTTGCAAATCAACATCACTCAACTACATGCAGATTTGAATAGGAGATTGAAGAGACCATTGCAAAAATTTGCATTGGTAGATAAGTGTAGGATCCATTATACTTGTAGGCATAGTGAATTGGAGTGTCTAACATTCTTGGAAAGAGTTGAAAGAGTCTTGCAGAGAGAAATTCCCTTTTGGGAAATCTATCAGCCTTTAGCCGCTGTAGACCCGAAGGAAGAATTGAAAAGCATGGTAGCCAAGGCATTTGAAGAGCTGATCCAAGAATGTTTCGGCAACAAAGATGAACCAAGATTGGAGGAAGTACTAATGTCAAGATGGTGAAAATTTCACAATGCTCCATATTTAGAATTTACTTGTTCATCATGTGCAAACATCACCACCCAAGTTAAGGGAAATTTGAATAAGTTGGAGCAACCAAATCTCAAGGAGGGTGAGTCATCCCATGAGGCAGAGAATCTGTTAGCATCTGGAGGACAACACCTTCAAGTCAGACTAAGAAGCTTCACATAAATAGATGCTGGGACATCAAGCACTGAAGTTGAAAATCAAGAAGGAGAAGCCGATTTACTTGGGACAACAAAAATCTTTGGTGAAGGCTCACTAAGAATGGAGTTGAAAAGCCTCTCCTTCACTAGTAAAAGGTATTCCTCCACTCAAGAAGAGGAACGATTGGCAGTTGAAGATGAATTAAAAAAGTTTGCAATAGTGTATGCTGGGGAAACCAATGAAAATGTTGAAAATCAGAAAGAGGAAGAGGTTGACAACTTTAGAACAGTAGAAAATGATGACGAGAGTATAAGTGAAATCAGATTAGAAGACCTCTCCTTTGTTAATGACAACAATTGAGAATCTGAAAATAAAAGTTTGGAGGAGTGGGAATAACCACTCGCCATGATTGTCTACCATCAAGCTTCTTTTTCAAGTGATGATGAGGACCTAGTAGTGGAAAGATATGACCAGTTCATCTCTAGATTAGTAAAGGATTGGTCAGAGCTGAAATACCAAGTGGATTTGGAGGTGCTAATATTGCCGAATTGGTGCAAACTTCATGATTCGTCACACTCAAAGTTCACATGCGGACTGTGCCAAGAAGCCATCAAGAAAGTCAAAGAACAAGCAAGGAAACCAAGCACACCACTTCCTATAGTTGCTTCAAGGATGGAACATGAGGATCAAGGGCCTGAGCCAAGTGACAACCTAGCTAAAGGTATTCCTTAAGAGGATGTTGGGACAATAATACAATCTCGAGCTTCTGAGCGATGAATTAGATCAAACAGGAAGGTTGCCCACCAGTCATCAAGAATTTCTCCCTCTTCAAGAGCATTTGTGTACCATGGACGATAGGCTTTATGACAAGTCCTTGGAGGGAGATTGCGTAGTGGATTTTGGTCCCCTTGATGAGGTGCCATCAATTGATGAATTCTTTCCATTGGGAGCTGTATTGCGAAGGTATGCTCATGCCAAGGAAGAGCACATTCCAGAGGATGATAGCGATGAAGACATACTCCTTGAGCCTCTTAACGGTGACACATTAGAGTTTCTAGATTAGGAGAGGGGTTCCTTCTCCATCTATAGCGATAGTGAACAAGGGGAAATGAGTGAATGTCATGATGCATGAACAAAAAAGAGAAGAAGACAAAGGTGGAGGTGCTGAGATAGCTTCCAAAAGAGATGAAGCACTTGGTCAACTATAAGATGCAACTTGGAGTCTTTCTGCCATGACCGTTTTTGATCCTCCTTTATATTTAGATGGATGCAATAGGATAGATTCACGCATATCATTTTTCCATGACATTGAACACCACATAAATAAGGACAACACTTGGGAAAGGAAGTGGGACAACATGCTACCTTTTGAGGACAACAATCAAGTGGACACTTGGTTTGTAGAAGATCAACGAGATGAAGTCTATCTTCTTGAAGAACAACTAATAGGGATTTCTGATCCCACACACAATGTTGAAGAATGTTTGCTGCCCCATTCTCCCTACCTTATGTAGGCTTGATGCCTAAAGTGCTGCACCCTCCACCATGCCCGCCCGAGGTTCCTGATGCAAAGACTGATGATGCAATGTTCGCTCTCGACTGTCAAACACTACCACAATTGCACAAAAAAATCCAGGTTCTATCCTTCCTTTCTCATGTTAATTTTGATAGCTGCACTTATCATTTTTATCATGGGAATCAGGGGAGAAAAATGTGTTTATGGATTAACCATGAGTTTAGCGAGCCTCCTCAATTGTTGATTTTCCCTGACTGGGTGACTGAACTTGAGTGCTGCAACGTTGAATTTATTTTTTCAGAATATAAAGATAAATTTGCATGGTTAAGAATGATAATGATTACCCATTTTCTTGTGCATGCACTACAAAATCCAATGAGAGTTGATGTCAATTCACCTTGCCTAAACACAGTGCTTTGTAAATATCTATTTGTACATAGCTCGTTTTTGAGTAAGTAGGTTTCCTATAAATACTTCGCTTTCCTACTTTCCTTAGGTTAGTTGGTTTGCTTTAGGGTAGTTTGTTGGTTTTTTCCCTTTCCATTTTCTTGCTTTGGTTAGTTTAGGTTGTTTTCTTTCCATTCATTTTGCTTTCATTTTTTGCTTCTACTTTGCCTGGGGGCCCTTTGCTTCTAGCTGGGTGCATCTGTGCGCACAATAACCATCTTTATTGTCTAGGGTTGTTCTATGTATTTCTTTGTCAAACTCTAATCCAATTTTCAAAGTGGATGGTGATGATCTTCTATTAGTGTCAAGTGATTTGGGTGTTTGATTCAAAGAGGATAAGTCCTTGGTTGATCTCATTCCTGATGTATTCTAAAATCTTATATCTTTTTCATATTTTATGAATCTAGAGGTCGTTGTAGGTCCTTTGTGAAGTCTAGGTAAGTGAAAAATCTAAAATTCTACTTCAATGCCACTGTGATTCTCAGCCCTGAGTGTGAGGTTATATTCTTGCAGGTTGATATAAAAAGAATTGAAAATTGAAAATCAAAAGAAAAGAAACAAAAGAAAAGAAACAAAAGAAAGAAAGAAAAATATTAAAAATCAAAAGAAAATAAATTCACCTTTTCAGGGGTATCCGAGCAACTCTACTGGGGCTATGGACGCCCGGTCGGTAATAGAGAAATGTTCAGGAGAATTAAAACGACAACCTCATCAGGGCTATGGATGCCGGCCTAGCAGAGAGGCAATGTCCCAGATGCTTTTGGAGTTAGAATAAACTACGTAGCTTAACTTGACAGAGCTTGGGCTCTTGTAGCAATTGAAGGATGGGAATTGACGCAATTGCACACACTTGGATTTTCAGCATACTAAAGGTTGGATTAACTAGTGGTTTTGATCCTTTGGTTGAGCATCTGGCTTGTTTTCCCTAGCGTGCAGATCAGAACCAAAGATTTTGGGTTTGTGATTCCATTGTTTCATCAAAATGCTCTATAGCATTTCCCCAACAAATCACCATTTGTAGTACATGTTTTGCATAGACGCCTTGCCGTGGGCAGGGACCCCCTCTTTTCACTCCCGATGAGCTACTTTTCTCTTGTCTCATTTTTCATGCCCCTTTCCTGGAGCCTAAATTGGTCATGTGCCGTCAAATGATCAAATTCACCTACCTGAGTTTCGCTAAGTCTTCTACTTTCGTAGAAGTGCCCCTGCGGGTTTCCCTTCACCCGTTGCTCCGATGTCCTCCAAGCCTCATCCCTGCTTGCTCGATTCGATTTTTCCTTCATTTTTGACTTTGGGGATAGGTTTGATATGGATTTGGGATGTTTTTGTGGTGCCTAAGTGAACTGCCAAGAATTCATTTAGTTTTAGGAAGTTGCAAAAATTTCATTCTGGAACTCCATCCCTCCGTGGCCATTTCTGGTTTGTTGTCCCTCCGCCGCTATCTAGGAACTTTCTTTCCAAAATGCTATCCCTCCACCACCATCTAAAGAACTTTCCTTCCAGAATGTTGTCCCTCCACCGTCGTCCATGAACTTTCATTCCGAAATGCTGTCCCTCTGTCGCTATCCGAGAACTTTCCTTCTGGACTGCTGTCCACAGTTGGCCATTTTCCATTTGTTCACTAGCTGCCATCCTTTTGGCCTCGGAGTTCTAGACCTTCCACCACCATCTAGGAACTTTCCTTCTAGACTGCTATCCTTCCACTACCATCCGAGAACTTTCCTTCCGAAATGCTGTCCCTCCGTTGCCATCCAGGAACTTTCCTTCTGGACTGTTGTCTGCCATTGGCCATTTTCCTTCTGTCTACTGGCTGCCATCCTTCTGGCCTCTAGGTTCTGGACCTTTCACCACCATTTGAGAAATTTCCTTCCAAAATTCTGTCCCTTGCTTGCCATTTGCCTTCTGTCCGCTAGTTTCCGTTCTTCTGGCCTCCGAGTTCCAGACCTTTCGCCGCCATTCGAGAAGTTTCATTCCGGATTGCTATCCCTCGCTGGCCATTTGCCTTCCATCCGTTGGTTTCCATCCTTTTGGCCTCTGGGTTTTGGACCTTTTGTTTCCATTTGAGAACTTCCCTTCTAGATTTCTATCCCTCCATCGCCGTCTGAGAACTTTCCTTCCAGATTGTTGTCCGCCGTTGACCATTTTCTGTTTGTCCGTTAGCTGCCATCCTTCCAGCCTCCAGGTTCTGGACCTTCCACCACTGTCTTGGAATTTTCCTTCTGGAATGCTATTTCTCGTTGGACATTTGCCTTTCGTCTGCCGCCCGCCTTCTTCCTGGGCTTGCGGGTCCACCCTTGCGGAATGCTGTCCTTCCATTGTCGTCCGAGAAATTTTCTTCTAGACTGTTATCCTTTTGTCACCGTCCGGGAACTTTCCTTTCAAACTCCTATCCCTCTGCCATCGTCTGAGAACTTCCCTTTTGAACTACTGTTCGCCGTTGGCCATTTGCCTTCCGTTCGTTGGCTGCCAGCCGTCCTCCAGCATCCTAGGTTCTAGACCCCAAAACTCCGTCCCCGAAATGCCACCTCACCATGGCTGTTCCAAACAACAAACTCTAGACAACTTTCCCTCATAACTCCGGGTGCCCCAATGATGATCCAAATGCCTCCTAATCCAAAAATGAACTTCGACCCACATGCTCAAATTGGACCCTCTCCCCCATGAACTTTTCAAATTCCAAATTTGAAGCTGGGAGAAATCATCTGGGTTGCCCTGCCCTGTTCGCCCTTTCAAAACAACATTCTGGGCAGGGAAATTTGGCCTCTCAAGCCCAAATCGTGCAAACTCTATCAAGTAAACTACTGATGGAAATTCATACTGAATATTATGATCTTTTGAAGATGCATGGGTGAATCTAGTAAGGAGTTTGTAAGATTTGACTAACATTTTACTTGATTTGTGTATGAAAGCACTTATGACACTTCATGTATGTAGGATTCTAGAAGCCTACCTCGGGTCCATTGGGGAGACCCATTGAGAAAGCTGAACAAAGAAAGACACATAGCTCCTATCACCATTCATTTTATATCCACCTTTCTTCATAGCACCCATCAAAAGAGCTGGTATTAGAAGAAGGCCTGTACCAAGGAATTCAATGATAAAATGCAAGGGAGTGGGCTTGAAGAAAGCATAAGGGAGTTGTCCTACTTTTCACTGGATGATGATGATCTTTACGGAGATGTTTTCTCAAATCAAGGGCAACAAATCCATTGATTCTAGTCATCGACAGGCCTGTTTGATCCAATGAAGAATTTTGCATTTCCATCAAGCAAAGGGTAGCTTTCAGGCAGTTTCAGCTACAGTAAAAGGGAAATCAGCTAGAGGAAAATATGCTACAACACCTAGGCACTAAAAGATAAAATAGGGAAAAGACAAGATGTATTTTAAATTGCTGAATATTGTGGGGTAGGTGAAGCCCTAGTGCAGCAAAATCTGGTCCACACAATGTAATTCAATCCTAGCCATTCATTCGAGCTTTGGAAAAATATAAATAGGGGTCTCCCCCTCATTTTTAAATAGTTGGAGAGCTGGTGTAAAAATATTCTGTAGCAATAGAAAGCAACATTGCATGATTTATGGGTGTTTCCTTTTGAGTTTTCTCATTATGTGTGCATGGTTGTACTTCCCTATTAGTTTAGTAGTTAGTTTCTTGAAGTGAAGTGATGATGGTGTTTGTTGTTATAGTATTTGATGAATTTCCAACTCATGCTTTTTGTGGTTTGTTGATGATGAATCACTTTATAAAGCTAGTTTGAGCTTCTTTACTCTATTTCTGCAACTTAGTTCGATTACATGTGCATGATGTGTGTGTGTAATCTGAAAAATCTGCAGTCCTTAGAAGATTGCACTAGTTTTGTGTAACTGTAGGTTCCTCTTGGCCAAGAAAAACCTAGTTTAGGGAGTTTATCTACTGTAGCAGCCTCCATGATCATTGTTCATTCATAGTTTCAGGTCCAGGAACTTACTCTTTTCCCTGCTCTTTTTCCTTTTTTTTGATAAGTAACCTTAGGCAATGTTCCTTGCACATTATAAAGCTAAATTTGATGTTGAAATGGAGTTCTAGACCGCTGTTTGAACCTACAACAAACACACAACAACTCTCCCATCCTAAGAACTCCCTTTGTAGACCCAACTTCCCACACTTTGTAACTCATCCGTACGACCGCCTTGTGATTCCAACAAATCTCATAAATCAACTTAGATATTCCAAGCACTGTCAAGACCTGACATTAGAGACCTTGGGATAGTGTTCTGCAATCTGATTGTGGAAGATTTTCTTTCAAGGGAGGTGATGCACCTAAGCATTACCTGTGTTGAGAAGTGCATAAAAAACAAATCAACAACAACCTTTTTGGAGATTGTAGACACCTTCTGCTCATTGCTTCCAGTAGTCTAACTCGTTAAAGCTTGCACTTCACTTCACAACTTTACACTTCACAAATCTCCAATTCACATCACACACTACACACATAGTCCTCCATCAATACAACACTTATTTATACCTTCTTCAACCTTGAAAATATTCTCCAAGGTTAGCTATGCACCTCAACCGTGCAAATTCAAATTAGGACGACACTAAGCATTATTGTAGTGTAAAGGAATGAAAGTGAAACACACCACACGTTAACTCAGACACAAATCAAACATATACACCACACCACACTTCCACAATCACTGAAGAAAATCCACAATTAGTGTAAACACCCAAGATTGGCCAAACTTTTGTAAACACCATAAGATTTAAGTACAAAATTCCTCAAATCCAAAGATGACTCATGGACCATACACAAAACTTAAGAAATATATAGAATATTCCACAAACACCCTGAAATCCAACAAATTTCTTCGCAATAACTTTCACTTGAAGAAAAACTTATCCTATTCACCCAGATAATATTTTACACACTGTAATTCAACAAATCAACATGGAGAGCACCAAACCGCAAAAAAATTTGACTGTAGCTAGATATGAACCTTATCAACACACTTCTAGAATCACAAGACAAGAAACCATACTACAGAGAAATGAAAAGAAAAACCATTTCTCCCAAACAACACTACACCACAATTCACACACTAGTGAACACAACTTCTTCTGCACAATGATCCAAACCAAGAAATTCTAGATATAACATATATGAACACCTCTGATCGACATATCTGAACCACACAAGAAGATCTTCAACATAGAATAAATGCAAAGAAAAACTAGAACACCATTCTATATGCCTGAACACCTCTACAACACACCGTTTCCTATTTTATTCAAACTTTGTCAAAAGCACTAGAGACATATACTCATCATATTCAACACTTTCTCATCACCACTACACCAACTACAACATTGCAACTCAACTATACATCCATAAACAAAAGTTTATCAAAGCAACACTAGAGGTTGAAACTAGTAACACTTACTAATGACAGCATAATGCAACTAACCAAAGCATCATCACAAATTCTGAACCATCACCAGTTGACATTAACGATAATACAAACATAATCTTGTTGACATCAATGACAATACCTACTACTCATACTTGCAACACTAAGAATAGTTCTTGAAGGGAAACTAGTTAGGTGATATATGTTAGTGTGAAAAGAGGTATTATCAAAACTAGTTAGCTTTTAGCCTACTTAATAGGGTCCTATTCACACTACATTTATGCTCACTTAGAGGTTATATAGAATTTTGTCTCACCTCATGTAGACTCACCAAGTGTCTCAACACTTTTCCATAGAGTCCTACACTTGTTTCATCCTTGAAGGGGTAGTCAGAGTTTGACTCCTACCTTCTCACCTCTTCATCCTTGCCTTTATAATCAAGGATCATTTGTATATTTTATATCACATCGCATGCTTATGACGTTTTCTCATTTTGCATATTCTCATTTGTGGATTGTTTTGAGTTTACAAGAAAATATTGGCTACTCCAACATGGTATCATAACCATGTTGCAACTCCAATCCATTTCTCTCTTGAATTTATGAGGGTTGTGAACATAAAATATTAAACAATGTCTCTTGGAGAAAAATAAATACCATGGCTGCAATCAAAAGGGTTGATAGATAAATTTTCATTTATAACAATTATATTTTTGGTGATAGACGAATTTTCGAAGTTTTGGAGGCTCATCCATGGATAATTATATAGAAATATATATGGATCTATACAACCATACAATAGTAGCACTATACTACATCAAAAATATTCCTTGACCTTACTGCCTTGATTCCTATGCGTTCATCTCGAAATACGTGTTGTCTTGATGTTTGTGATGATTTTTTAAATATATTTTTTGATTTTTATAAGGTATAATATTGTGTAGTGATGACATCAAAATTTATCTTGTTTAGTACCTTTTTGACATCAACACTATGTAGTACCTTGTTGATGGCATCACTGTGCATTCAAAACCACCTGCACCCAAGATTAGTAGTTTTGCAACTTTTGGAAGGTGGTTTTTGACTTTCTGAGTGGTTTTTTAGAAAACAAAAAGTGGTTTTGGAATATTTTGGCCATGAGGAATATTTTGGTAGAATTTTGGAATATTCCACCATCAAAATCATCATGACATCAACATGACGTCATTAGTTTTCAACACCAAGGTTGTCCCTTCACCATTGGCCTATTTTGATTTTTGGCTCAACTTTAGGAGCCTCGTTTAGGCATATGAGGGTCTTTTTGAGTGATTTTTTTTCATTCTATGTATTTTTTCATCCTCTATCTAGTGGTATAATTGTTTTTGTAACATGCTATATGTATCAATGGAAATTTTCCTAAGGTTAGCATGATTAGATGCAAAACATAAAAACCCAAAGAAATTAATGAAGTGCAAAGGAAAATATAATGAAAACAAATGGAACGGGCTCATCGAATGCCTTTAATTTCCATGGCTGACCTCCATTACACCTTCTTGATTTTTAGCTATGTGAAACATGCCCTCAGATCCTGTGAGCAAACTATTGACTATAATGTGGACCTATGCAAATATTTGAAGGATTTCAATAAAAACTTCAAAGTGCAAACAAATGAAATTTTGAAGTATATTAAGACAATGAAGACAAGAGTAAAATGAGCATGACTGAAATATGCCTAAGATGTCTGACCCTTATAATGTGAGAAAAATTGGCATTTTATAGAAAATGCAATTTTTGATGGACGACCAAGATTAAAAGTTGATGAAAGCCTAAAATCAGAGGTCAAGATTGTGTGTGACAACCCATAATTAGGGTTAGGGCAAAAATATGAAATGAGTGGCCAAGATGAAATTTGAGAAAATCACATCGACGGTTGAAAATAAATGTGACAGGAAGATAAGATTCGAAAAATCAAGAAGATAAAGATTGGACAAAAAGATGAGATTTGGAAAATCAATAATTTTAGCAATTACTTGATTTATAGAAGAATATTACCATTTTGAATTAAAATTAATTCAAGATATGGATTTATGTGACAGTAAATAATTGATTTTGAGATTATTTACTAGAAGAAGTGGAAGTTAACCATGTGAAGCCATCTTAAATAAATTATTTAATTAAAAATGAGGGAAATGTTAAATAAGGCAATTAAATAATTAAAAATAATTATTTAATTTAAAGAAGGTGATTGATTAATTAAATAAATTAATAAATCTATTTAATTATAAGAAGACTTGAAAATTAGTGACATATTAAATAAACAAATAAAATATATTTATCTAATTACGAGAAGACATTAGATAATTAGTGACACATTAAATAAATAAATAAAATTTATTTATTTAATAATCATGAAGAATAAAAAGACATGAATTAATTAAATAATTATGAATTATTTAATTAATATTCAAAGGTGGGCCAATGACATAATTAAAATGTCATAATTATGCTAGGGAGAAGAAGATGAAAAATAGAGCTTGCAAGCCTAGGTCATTTTTATGTGTCTACACTATACAATTTTTTTTATATTTTAGATTCTCAGAGTAAACCTTGCACAGTTCCATTTTTGGAACTTCGAAGGGCTCATTTGGGCTCATACATGCTGCTTTTTGGGTCTAATTTTTTGAAGTTACATTATTTTTTGAGCTCTATGCAATGGTGATAATTTTTCATTAATGTGTTTCAAAATTTTAAATTTTGAGGTTTTACACATAAAATCAACTTTGTGGAATCTATAATGCACTAAAATAAAGTGACATATCATAGTATTATTTCAAGGGGTCATGCTTTGAATAATGGGGGTTTTAATTTTTTAATTTTTATCATTTTCTTGAGGTTTGAAAGTCATACTTGATATATGTTTTAATTATCCACCTCATGACATAAAATTGTAATAACTCAAAATAGAAAATAAATATGTAAATGCACTCATATAAAGTACCACAAAACTGAATGTGTGTTCCTTAGGGAGGGAATCTGGTTGCAGTGGAGGGTCATGTAGTGCCTTGATTTTCCATCACAACAATGGATTTGTTGATGAGGATGTTACTGTAAACATGCAAAATTAACATCATGCATTCCTCATATTTAATTAAATCATATTCGTCCATCAATCAAATAAATCAAGTTTATTTGATTAATCTCCTAAGGTTATCTCTTTAATTAAATAAATAATTTTTATTTAATTATCTCCTAAAGTTTCTTCATTCAATTAAATAAAATGTATTTAATTAAATGGCTAATATCCATTATTTCCTCTCATTTTGATTTATTTTAATCCAAAATTCTAAGTCAAAATGTAACAATCAACTAATCTTCATCTTAATTAATCAAATCCATGATTAAAACTAAGCCTAAACCTATCACATCCTCTAGCTTTTCCCACTTGCACAATAAATCAAATTACTCGATTTATTATTTAATCTAATTTCATTCAAAAAGGGCATCAAGATGGAATATTCTTTAAATTTGAATTTTCCCTCCCACATGACTTGTTCTCCAACAAAGCATTTAAGAGCTCTTACATGTCTCCCACTTGGCATTTAAGACTCTTGCTTCTCCCTCCAACAAGCCATATTTGAATTTCAAATCTCCCCCTCTTTGGCATATTGACCAAAATGTGCACAACCTTCACCCTCTCACATCTTGACAAGTGGCATCTTGTCATTGAATCATGTTTTGTCCCACATCCTCCATGTTTTTCATTCTTCCATCCTTCTTGGTTATAAATAGAGGCCTCCTCTATTGTATTACTCCTCCACAACACTACTACACAACTGGATCCAAAATCTTAGCATTTGCACTATCACTTGCATCTTGGAATTCTTGCTTATTAGGGGGTGGGAAAGGGCATCCTTTCCACATCATAATGGGCACCACTCCCACTATGGGATAGGTATGAATATCATTTGAAGGTACTTTCAAGTTTTCTTCTTTGGTCTTTTAGAGTTTTGTTTAGCATGTTAGACATGATTTATTATCTCATAGGGAGGCTTTCGTTTGCTTTGTTTAAAGTAAAATAAACATGCTAATGTTGTTCTTGAGAAAATGTAGAAAAAGGTCTCCACAGTTACTCACACATTAAAATACAATTCACAAAGAACTTTACCTGTCTTGAAATAAAATCAATTTCAGAGATAAAATTTAATCATCCCAAATCTCTGTTAGTCAGGTCTTGACTATGCAAGTTTTACTCAGAGTTTGTTGTGAAAATATTTTATAAATGGAATTACACACTAGATCTATAAGCAAGGTTAGATTATAAAGATAATGTTTAAATTCACATAATCTACCTCAATAAATCCCAACTTGTTATCAAGCCAAATAATGATATAGTTAACAAAAATAACAAATAATTCAAAAGAGTTTAAGTGTATGCATATGATTCATTCCCTTCCTTGGAAAAGTAAGAAGATAACAATCATTTTTATTAAGCTACATAGTTTGGTTTAACCTTTTAATCCAACCTTGTATAGAGCCTTGCTGCCAATCAAGTGTCCATATCCTTGACAAGGTTATCTCTACAATTCCCTCAAACATTTCTCTAATGCCAACTCTTTTGTTTATCTTTATTTACATGCTCATTTATGTTAGCTAATTTAAAGAAATAATTTATAATATTTTCAAACTTAGAACTAATCTTAGGTTCTTTTAATTGACAATTATTTCCTAATCCTCCAACTCTAACCAATTGCATAATTCTAGTTTGACTATTTTGAACTTGTTGGTGCTCATTAATTTTTGGTCTTTGGTTTCTTTCTTTTCCCCGAGGATCTTCATATCTATATACTTTAGAAAAATGAATTAGTTTTTCAAAGCCAAATCTAATATTGTAAGGAAAGTTATTCAACTAATTTCACCATGATTTTCCATATTATGTATTCTACAGGTCTATCAAATGAAGCAAAATCAGACAAACATTGAGGATACAGGTTCTTATCTAAATATACTTGACAAATAGGAATGTTAACCTCAAATTTATTCTCATAATGAGACATATTATACTTTTGGTTCATCATTTTAGCTCGGATTTTTTGTTTTCAGATTTTTTTTGATTTAAAGAGAGATCTACAATCTCAAAGTGACACTTTGCAACTCTTTATCAACTCTAGCATGTGTAGGCCCTCCTTCTAGCACCATTTTTATTGATGAGGATGTTACTCACACATCACAATGATAGAATTCACAAAGAAATTTACTTCTCTTGAAAGAAAATCAAATTCTGAGATAAAATTTAATCATCCCAAGCTTGTGTTAGTCAGGTATTAACTATGCAAGTTTTACTTAGAGTTTGTTGTGAAATTATTTTTAAAAAGGGACTTATGCATTGGATATGTGAGAAAGGTTAGATTTAAAAATAATGTTTAATTCACCTAATCTACCCTAGTTACTGTCCAATGATCTTTAATCAAATTAAATTTATGAACACTTTATATCATCAATTTACATTGATTTGATGTTGTGAAATTTTATACTTTCAAATTTCAAGGAAAAGAAACACAATATAAGGGTTGAGAGAAAAAAGTGCTAGGGATACTAAGTGCATAATGATTTTTTCACAAATATAATTTAAAAATATAAAAATATATTAGTTACCAACTTGTGCTTTATCATACCCTGTCAAAATTACACACAAATGGTGTAAATATCTATAGAAAAGCTTATCATTCCAAAGAAATGATTCAAATGCACCTATATCTAGCATAACACTTGACATTTCAAAGGAAAATGACAAGTGTATAGTAATATATGATTTACCATCAAGAATGAATTTTATTTGACATCATATTTACAATCTTTGTGTAAGACCCCTCTGTTTCACTCTTTTAATCGAATAGTGTTTTGTTTGGTTATGTCTTGTTTTCTGTTAGTACCTTGACTTTGATACTTGGTTGCTATTTGATCGCTATCTGTAAAGAGATGCGAATGTTTTATTTTGGTGTGATGGTGTATTTTTCTGATGCTATCATTATGGCATGCTTTGGATTAGCATAGTGGCTAATTGAATTAATGATGTTTACGCTTTTGATCATATTAATGATGTTAGATTCGTCAGTTAGTAATACTATATTGGTGAAGGGGACGAGATTGCATCACTCGCTTGAGAGTGCCCTGTGATTCCGAGTTTTCCTCTTCACGGTGTGTTTTAATTTTAACATATATATGCATGTGGATATACTCTGTGTTAGCAGGTGGATAGGTACAAGACATCGACTCCACTTGGTCTGATAGGTTTGAGCGTGTCCAATGTCCAACGGTATTTGATTAGGAGATAGTAGCTAGGTTTTATGTGCCAGTCGTCACCCTAGTCATAGTGTGTCGTCTGGTGTGAGTTGGGTTAAGTTGTTTTAATATTGATCAATTTGCCTTAAATTTGTCATCTGGCTTTGATTTCAGTTTAAAGTTGCAAATTAGAAAAATGTTAAAATATATGCGTTTAAAGTTAAATTGTTGATTACCTTATTTGGTTTATGTTGAAATGTAATTTATTTTATTATTAATTTAATTTGATTAATAAATAATTTAATCATTGATTAAATATATTTATTAATTAATTAAATTTATGTTGTTGAAATAAGTTAAGTTATTCATTTTGGAAATTTATGCATATTGGTTGAAATTGAAAATTAAAGAAAATATTTAAAAGTCAAATTAGAAAATTTGAATTCAAATTTGAAAGAGGAAGATATTTGCTATTCTGTTTTATGAAATTTATGAGGGTTGGTGCATGATATTTTTGAAGAATTTCCTTATTATTGGAATTTTCTTCACAATTTTGGGGCATGAAGTTTTGAAATTTGAAAATGGAAGAGAGGAGGAATTGTTGCATTTTTGTCGGTTTTGGATTGAAGCTGTGAAAATTGCTGATCTGAAGAGGGAATCAAAGGAAGAACCTGTGCATCATCTGGACCTTCTCAAACTCTTGATTCCAGGTTCATGTTTTTCAATTTTATTTGTGTTGAAAATATATTTATAAATGTTTTGTTGTTGGAAGACATGTTGGAAAATTTAAAAGCCTGATCTCTGTTGAAAACTTCATGTTGATTTTGTTGGCAAATCACAAACCTTGTTTTGTTTTTATTTGGGTTTTCTCAAGAAATTAAAAATGGTGAACTTGCTAGAAATTGTTATTGCAATTTTGTTTCCTCAATTAATTTAGTAAATTCATTTTGAGAATATATATATATATATATATATATATATATATATATATATACATATATATGCATACATGTATAAATATATATATATATATATATATATATTTAAATTAATTTGGTTGGGGGTTTATGCTATTGAAATTCTCCTTATAAAATAAAAGAAATCGATTTTCAGATTTTGTTAAAAATCCGTAGGTTTTGAAAAATATAAAAAAATAAATAAAAGAATAAAAAATAAATAATGTTTTGGGGGGGGCTGGGGGCTCACCCCCACCGTGCCCCCATGGGAGGCGAGTGGGGGGAGCCGCGCCCAGCGTGTCCCCCACGACCCACCATGGCCGCTGCTTACATAGCCGCCACCACTGGTGGTGGTCGGATGTGCTAAGCACAACCGCACCACCCATAGGGGTGGTCGGCTGTGCATAGCACAACCACCGCCACTAGGGGGTCGACTGGTAAGCTGCCGCCCTCTGCTAAAAGAAAACTGTGGCCACATAATCCGCTTGGCCTGCCTCCGCCGCCCCTGTCAAAAAAACGTGCTGTCGCTTGTATAAAATCCGCAGCTAGCACCCTAAACAACGCCCCTTGCATTACACACACGACCCGAGGCAGACGCGGCCCAACCCTAAAGGTTGGTGCCCGGCCCGAGGCCAGTCAACTTTGCTTTTAAAATAATTAAATAAATATATTAATAATTTTAATATTATATTTTATAATATTAAAATTTTATTAATAATATTTTGTATTATATTATATAATACTAAATATTGATATATATTAATAATATAATATATATAAATAATATATGTATATATACACGATATTAAGATATATGTAATATGTGTATATATATATGTATTATTTTGTGTATATATATAATGGAGATTAAATTTTAATATACATATATATTTTTTGTTAAAAATATATATATGTATAAGTATTAACTTATTGATTTAAATGATGCATGATTTTAAATGTAATTGGGAGAATTTTAAATCAATATGCAATAGTCGAATTAGTGGATTTATTTTAAAAATAATATTATTTGAAAGGTCAAATGTTGAATTTAAAAGAAATGTGTTTAATGGAGAAATTAATTGATTTCGTTTAAAATGATTTAGTATGCAAATCGAACAGTTATTTATTTTAACGATATATTATGAAATTATAGAAGTAAATGCTTATTTTATTATTTAAAGCAATTAGGGAATTAAGTGTTGGTTTAAATTTCATCTTGTCTAAAAGAGATGTATGCTTAAATTAGTTTTATTGAACAATAGATTACTGATGTTAATAAGGGAAATGGATTTAGTAAATCCAAAATTAGTTTAATTCCTCGCAACTTGCCTTCGTGATTATTTCCTCTATGTTCATGCTTGGGGAAATGGGCTAAGAGTCTTAAATATGTAAGTCTTCCAGAGGACCCTAGAGGTTGGGGGTTATCGTTTTTTGATGTCGACCGTTGGCTAACTCTCATGGGTAGTGCATTAAGTTATGTCATTGTTATTACCCAGTTTCTACGAATGGGGATGTTTTGTGCCTCTTGAGAAAGGAGTGGATTATGTGAATTGTGCCTCCTTGTAAGGAGTGGTTTTTTTATGTTTTTTACCTCCAGTGTTGGAGAGGGTTTTATCTTATGTCGCCTCCTAAGAAAGGAGTGGTCGTATTATCTTGTTATTTTCACTTTGGTACTTGTGTGATTGGATGGTATGTGTGTTGTCAAGTAGAAGAGTGGCCTCTATAGGGGCCAAAGCCCAAAGAGGTAAACTGGGAAAACTTCAGAGGTGGTTTAATCAAGTGATAACTAAAGCAAAACTTAGAAGATTAGGTGGTACTTCTCACTAATCAAGATAATTATGCCTCACTCATAGACACAAGGGCTCTTTTAGACTTGGGATGAGTGGGAAGGCTTGGAATGGCAAGGTCATCTATCTTGTCTGCATGAAAGGTATTTGATTCCACATGAGTGAGTATGGGGGTCGAGATTCAGTTGAGGCCACTAGGATAACCCATAGTGGGGGCCAGAGCCTATGAAGATTCCCAGAGGACAACCCATGACGAACTGTGTGATGACACTCTGTCTAGGACAACCATTGGTATTTGATTTTATGGGTATGGTTTCCTTAACATACCGAATGTGACCATAGTTGGTATTTGATTATTATGTGTATGGTTCTCTTAACATACTTGATCTGCTTTATATCTGGAAGCAATGTGACCATGTCAGAGATGTACTTGAGTTGTACTCGTGATGTACTTGTGTTGTACTTGTGTGGTACATGTGATTGGTTGTTTTAGTTTGGTTCAGTTTTGTGTTAGCCTGTGTCTAGAGGTAGATGGTCTTGGCTAGGATTCCTTGTTACTATCTCCTAGCACGGGAGGTGGGCCTTTGGGTTCCACTTGGTTGGGTGGCATGCGGCTTAATGCGTTGGGCTTTCTTCATGTTCATGTGGATGAGACTTCCAGTTGGAGAGCTCCTGGAATTCAGTTGCAGTTCTTGATTTATTTCTTTTCAGTTTCTCTTGTTATTTATTACCCCTCATTAGTTATCGAGGTGGAAAGTTGTAACGGTAACCTTATTTATTGGACTTGCCTCATTCGGGGAATGGGAGTTGTAATTGTAATATTTAATTATGGATTAATAAAATTGAAAGTTATCTTGTATGCTTTGATGTAATTTATCTTGTATGGAATGTATGTGTCCTTATTATCTTAAGTAGATAAATGTTATGGATTCATTTATGTTGTTGTGGGTTATAAGTAATCTTAGTCTCACAATTTTAGAGGCTGTTTGCAATGGGTAGTGAACTTGTATGTTCCTTGTACTTAAACAAAAAAAAAAATTACTATGTTAAATTAGTTAATTGCATCTACCTTTAGGGTTGCGTGGCAGGGTGTTACACTTTGCAAGTATAGGTAAAAAATTTCACTATCTAGGCTACAATAAATCATGAAGTGAACAAGAATTGAAAATTCTCCAATTACATGCCCCACAGTTATCAACAATTTTGAAACCTAATCTAATTTCTAAAAGGGATTTTAGATCACTCAGTTGCTTTTTGTAAATTTTTTAACTGTGATCTCCTCCAGATGTTTTGTTTCTATGTATCTCTCTTTTAAAATGAACATGTCTAGGCTATTTATAGAACATAACACTCATAAAATTAGTTAAAAATGGTCAATGGTCAAGATTCATCCTAAAAAATCAATGGTTGCAAATTAAAATTGTCACATGGGTGATGCCAACAATTACAATTGGCACTTGGAATATTTTATAGCATATATTATCTTTAGCAGACTATATAACATGGATTAGTAATTGTGAGAATGCTAGTTAGTTTGCTGTTGCCGTGTCTTTTCTACTGGGTTGTTTACTGTCGACTGTTTGTCTGCTATTACTGTGTTTTGTTTTGGTGGTTTTTGTTATGTTTCTATGGACCTGATTTTTTTGGCCCCTGTGGCTCATTGTGTAAAGGGTATAGCACCCTGTAAATGTTGCTTATGTTATCAAAAACATGGATTAGTAATTAAAATTCTAGTTGGCTGTAATTTGAATTACCAGAAAAAGAAACAATTTAACTTTATCAAATATCCCAATCTTTTTAAAATAAACCTGTAAAATTCTAATTTGTAACTTGAGATTTTAAATTTATAAATTTATTAATGTTTCTAATGAATTAAAACATGTTTATTTATGTTTTAGTCATCCATGTGAACTCCAAATAATATAATGTTCAGTTGGGAGTTGTATTCCCTAAAAAATGAGGTTTATTCATGTTTTAAGCATTCACGAACAATTATTTCATTTTAGAAAATTATTCCAAACAATTTCTGGGCTTTATTCCTCATGCTTTAATATTTCCAAATCATTTTGAATATTTAAATTTCATTGAAAATGAAGGCAATATTGTTGTTTTAATAAAAATGCATTTTTGACTTATCTTCTTTTATTTCTTCATGAATTTAAATTTGGGTAGTCATTTGATTTTTTTTATAAATGTTATTTTAACCATGTGATAAAATGAAACATTTTAAATGTTTTAAAAATTTATTAAAAAAGTCTCGTTGGAAAATATCAAGAATTTTGAGTGGTACTAGATGTTCTATGAGATGTCCTATTGGATTCCATGTAGGATGATTTTGGAAATTTTAGGTGTTATGTGATGTCCTATTGGATGTGCTATGAGATATCCTATAAGATGTCATGTTGGATGTCTTTTTTGATGATTTTGGATTTTGGTTGCTATTGTACTTTTGAGGGGATTTTAGTCACTACTGCACTTTTGAGGGGATTTTGGTCATTATTACACTTCTAAGGGGATTTTTGTTGCTACTTCACATTTAGGGAATTTTCAACACTATTACACATTTGTTCCCGTAAGGCATAAAACACCCCTTGAGACATAACTTTCTTATTTTTGAGTATTTTCAAAAATTTCAAATGGTAACTCATGTTTTTTAGTGCTCTTTCCATGTTCATGACATAATTTTAATAATTCAAGATACCAATTTTCTGGGTTTTGAGTTTATGAGACATTGAATTTATTTTGACCATTAGGGTAACTAAATATGAGGTTTGGTGGTCCTAGATATATTGCCAACATTGTAGGGAAAGATAGACCCAAGTTAAAGGGAGGGGGTCCTTATTTTTCCAAAATAAAAAGGGGTGTGTTGTGAGACTATACAATAAGATCCTTATGATTCCCACCTCATGTGTGTGTGCCTTAATGCACACCCTTTTTTTATTTATTGTATATCCTTTGGACCCAATGTTGGGTCTAAATTCCTATACACACCATTGTGATTGATTTCAATTGGTTTGTTTATTTCTCTTCCTTGTTAGTATAAAGGGGGGAATTATCATAGTGTTATGTTAAGTATTCCTTGGTTTTAATGGAGTAGAGGAGGGACCTTCTAATTTTGGGGGGAGGGGTTCTCATAAACCTTCTATCTTTATCTCTTCTATGGGAAGATTATTTTAGTGGGTCATATTTTGTGAGATTCTAGTACTTATATAGAGCATCATGATGTAGTTTTTAGTAGTGTATTATAAGTCATTTGTGTATTTTTTGAGCATACTCCATAATCATAACACAATATACATATTAAAATTCACAAATTTTTATTTCCTTTGTTCCATCTATGTATTCATGGTTGAGTAGTGTTCTATATGTTCACTTGTGTAGTGTTTTTTATCTCTTATCTTCATCAAATTTTTTTAGAGGTTCATTAATTCCAATAGACACCATTTCATATTCAATAGAGTTTACAAATTTAACATGCTTTAGGATTTATTCATCATCATGTTCCTATCTTTATGGGATATATTTTTAGGAGATCTTATCCTTCTCTTTCTCTCTTTTGGAGAGCAGTTTTGTTCCCATTGGGTTTTCTCCCTTTTCTCCATTTTTTTGAGGTCCGTTGATCTCGACAAACACCAATTCATCTTTGACAAAGTTTAAAATTTTGAAATGCTTTAGGAGTTCTACATAATCATGTTTCTATCTTCATGGGACATATTTTCAAGACGTCTTATCCTTCTATTTCTCTCTTTTTGAGAGGAGTATTTTCCCATTGGGTTTTTTTTACTTTTCTTCATTTATAAGAGATCATTATTATAAATGAATACCTTATCAGACATTTTTATCGAGACTCATATTTTTATAATTTATCTTATTCCATAAGCATCATTTAAGGGGGTGTTAGTGTAAAAAGAGGGATTATCAAAACTAGTTAGCTTTTATCCTACTTAATAGAGTCTTATTCACACTATACTTAAGCTCACTTAGAGGTTATCTAAACTTTTGTCTCACCTCATGTAGACTCACCAAGCGTCTTAAATATTTTCTATAGATTCCTACATTTTCTATACTTGGAGGGGTAGTCAGAGTTTGAATCCCACCCTATGACCTTTTCATCCTTGCCTTTATAATCAAGGATCATTTGTATATTTTACATCACACCACATGCTTATGATATTTTCTCATTTTGCATATTCTTATTTGTTGATTATTTTGAGTTTACAAGTAGATCTTGGATACTCCAACAATATACCATGCTCACACCCAAAAAACCCCTGAAGTGCAACTTAGGGAGAATAAAACATATAAAGATAAAAGGATGGATCTTGAAAACAAGGACATGCCAGGAATTCATGTACAATTTTTTTTCATAAATGGAGAAGAGAATAAAAATCTATAGAAATTTTTCCTCTAAAAGAGAGACAAACATGAAAAAGTGAAGGAAGGATAACTTAACATGACCCCAAGGACTACTTGCATCACAAAGATACAATAGACGTTCCCTATAGGAGATAAAACATAAAAATGAATAAGAAGCTTCTAAACGTTGTTCTAGAAAGAGTAGGAACATGAAGAACAACATTAAAGTATAAAGAAGCTATAAATAAATATAAAACAACTTCTATAGTATTGAAAATAAAGGACCTCCTCTAGAATCATGCTAAAGATTAAGATAAAAATGACATAATTTTGCATGAGTGATGCCAATGAAACTACTCAAACAATGAAAAATGGTAAAAAAGGCAACAATCTAATAACAAAAAATACAAATGATAGATTAATCTACATGAATGATCCCAACACCACTACTCAAACAATGTACAAATGGTGATTCACACCAATATACCACAAGGTAATAATCTAGCAATTGAAAATAAATGTGCCAATAGTCTCAAGAATATTGATCAAATAAAGATGGAAGGTTACCCACATAAATAGGAATTCAATCTTGTGTCTATATGGTATGTGTTCCACTCATTGAAATTCATGGGTATCTAGCTCTTGAATCCTCCTAGTATATATGAATAAACCATAGATTCATAACTCACTCCAAAGTGAAACCAAGAAAGAATTAAAAAGAGTATAACCGCAAATGCTGAGAAGGGAGATATATGATAGGTCCATTGAAATTGTGTGACACAATGTAGTGCAAGAAGGTGAGGAAGAAACATTAAAAGATAAACACATACCTACAATTGGAAAGGGAGTAAGAAAATAAGATACACTCACATGAAGATAGAAAATGATTTGATTACTAATAAAAAGGCACACACAAAAAACTCCCCATGAAACTTTATAAAATAGGGTGAGTACAATAATGATGTAACATTATGTGTAAATTCCAGTAAAATAAAAGTATGATATGTGACACTTTAATTTAATAAATTTATAAATCATCAGGCACATTCAATAGATGCTTATGATTTCTAAAAATGACTATATGTTGAGAAAATAATTCTTTTAGAAGATGAAAGGAAATGTAAGAAACCATTGCATAGTATGCAAAAAAATAGGCACTTTAAAAAAATTTACACACCAAAAGGAGTCCTTGCGCAAAATTTATGGCCCTTAAAAGTTCACAAAATTAAAATTGCATAAGTTCACTAAGAAAATTAAAATTATGAAAACACTAGAAGTCCAAACTGAAAAATCACCTAAACTATCACAAAGAGCACAAAATTCTGTCCTATTTAAAAAAAAGGTCTAAAAAGGGATGTTGTATGAGCCAATACAAGGCCATTTAATTTTGAGTGTAAAAATAAAAACTCCATTCATGAAGGGGCATAAAAATTTGATTGAATTGCTAATATTAGCATGGTGTCATTAAAATTTTTGGTAGAGTTAATCACCAAATTTGGGGGCCTACCAAATGTAATTCTCACTAATAAAAAAAACCTTTGTGACATTTGGTGTCTTTGTTAAATGTGGAGGTGCTAGTAAGTTTGGAGGAACCAAAAAAATAGAGAAACTACCAATTTTTTTCCAAATATGGTGCATTACATGATCATGCCATGGTTTTTTTGTAAAATCTTTATTTAAAAAAAAATAAAAATGATGAGGGTGGATGGGTTTGAATACCCGCTACCATCCCTATGTAAGGATGGGGCCAATACATTAGGCCATGGATAGGGGTAGTATCCCCAATCTTAGTGTCCTGTTATATGGGGCAGGGCTCAAGGGACCTACCATCCCTATTGTGATAGAGGGGTGTATCCCCTACAATACCCCCCATCTTTACCTTTTAAAAAAAATTGGTTCATACTAATTTGTATTCCCCAATGAAGAAAACCATCATATTTGGAGCTAGTTATTTCATGTTGATTATTGATCACTATTCTAGGAAGATGTGGATATTCTTATTCAATTTTTTTTAGATATTTTTCTCCTTTCTTAATATTTATATATTTGGTTGAAAAGCAAGTGGATTTAAATACAAAAATTAATAAGGTCAAATAGTGAAGGACATATTGCCTCCAATTAGTTTAAGTATTTTTGTAAGGATAATTCTGTACATGTACATATACTACTCCATACACTCCATTACATAAAAAAGTTATGGTATAGAGGAATATGATATTTATGGAGATGGAAAGGTGTTTGGTGCACAAACATAATGCACCATATTGACATTGGGAAGAAACTATGAATATGATTGTAACGAGAGTCCTTGTGAACACTTATATTCTTAGTTTTTCCCAAATTTTCACACCTTAACTAGTATATAATAGACTTATCTTCCATTGAAGTAGAATATAAGGATATTTCCAATCTAGGGTATGAGACAATGCAACTAAAAATGATTTTGTTCAATATTCAAATTACACACACTACATTGACTTCACCTCTTTTTTGATAATCAAATTATTCTCAAGATTATGATGAATCTAGACTATTATTCTGACCCTAAGGACATTGATATTTAATACCATTGTACTTGCAAGCTACTTGATAATGAAGTATCTAGCTTTATTATTACTATCCAAAGAATTCGTTTGTAAAAATAATGGCCAAACTACTTACGAGAGATAAATTTGTATAGATATACGATTGGAATTATATTTGGTTGTTATTAATTGGGTGTTAGATATTATAGTTTAGAAAATTGTACAACTTTAAAATCTCACATGTTTGCATCCCCTTAATTAATTGGACTTAATTAAGCTTCTTATTAACCTAATTATGCATTCCAAAGCCTTATTATTCCCATTTTCCGAAAGGAAAACTATATTAAAAAAATTCCAACAAAAATTCCAACACCTTGGAAATTATGTCCTAGATTTAGTTCCTAGGACCCATTCACCCAAGGGAAAATGGGCCCTCCTTAAGTGAAAAGACCCAATTTTTAAAATGTTTTTGGTGGCATTTTAATGATTGAAATTCAAGCTTCAATTTTTGGATTTTGGAATCTAATATTTGGTAAACTAGATAGACACCTATAAATAGATAGTTATTTTATCAATTCAAAACATCTAGCATTAAGGAAAATTTCACAAGAGAAAATATTATTTTCAAGAGCATTCAAGAGCAAATTTATTAGTCATATACAACAAAAATCAAGATCATATCATCATGTCAAATTTCATGTCATGTTTTGGAGCTAACATTGTGATGTAGGTTTCAAGCATTCAATCATCAAATAAGTGTCAAATAAGGCATCCAATAAATCCATTTCATGTAGGATACAATCTTGAGAGTGATGTGTTAGACTTCAATCCTCTAAAGGAATCCATTAAGGGTTTGGTGATTTGTGACATAGCATTGTTCAGTCATAAAATTCTTTCCATTTTGTCATTTTTTCATCATCAAGGTTTAATTGCCAAATAGGGGTTTGACCAAGGAAAACCCCTATTCACCCAAAAAAAAACATTTCCCCTCTTTTTGCATGTAGATTTTTAGGTGAAGAAGGAATGAAATTGGATCAAAAGTGCAATTTTGCAAAGTTTTCATCAAAGTTTTCAAGCCACGTAAACTCACCTACAAATTCTATTGTAAGTATGTCCAATTGGTGTTGTCATTGATGTCAAAAAGCTTTGGTTTTGTCATTGGTGTCAACTATATGAGTGTGAGTTTTTGCAAGAGTGTGAGAAGTTGGTATTGAGTTGATGTTGTCTTTGATGATGCTTTGATTAGTTATATTATATTTTCATTAGTAAGCTACTGGTGTCAACCAGTGTTGCTTTGATAAGCTTCTATCAATAGATGTATGGTTGAGTTGATATGTTGTAGTTGGCTTGGTGGTGATGAGGAAGTGCTGAAGATGTTGAGGATGTGCCTCTGGTGCTTGGTTTCCAAGTACTTTTGAGAAAATTTGAATAAAAGGAGGAAATAGTTTGTTGTAGTAGTGTTCTATGTTGCAGAGTAGTATTCTTGTTTCACTTCACATTTATTCTATGTTGAATATCTACTTGTGTGGTTTAGATATGTTTATCAGAGGTTTTCAAAGGTGTTGCATCCAAAATTTGGTGTGCTAAATCATTGTGCAAAGGAAGTTGTGTTCACCACTCTGTGAATTGTGCATTGTAGAGGTGTCTAAGAGAAATGGTTTTGCTCCGCATTTCTCTATAGAGTGGTTACAAGTCTAATGGATCTAAAAGGGTGTTGATAGTGTTTGTATATTTATTTAGTTGAAGTTGTTTGAGGTTTGGTGCTTTGGAATTTGGTTTCTTGAGTTGTAGTGTATGACAAAATTATTTGAGTGTACTAGGTGTGTACATTCTTCATGTGAAAGTTTTTATGAAGGAATTTGTTGGATTTCCGGGTGTTTATGGAATATTATATATTGTGTTCAAGCATGGTGCGTGGTCTATGAGTTGTATTTGGATTTGAGGAAGCATGTACTTAAATGTTAATGGTGTTTACACGAGTTTGGCTAACCTTGGGTGTTTACACTAATTACGAAGTTTATTTGAGATTTGTGGAAGCATGGTGTGATGTGTATGAGTGGATTTGGGTTTGAGTTAAGGTGTGTGTGGTTTTACTTCATTCCTTTCCACCAAAAGAATGTTTTGGGGCTGAATTAATTTGAATTTGCATGGTTGAGGTTCATAGCTGATCTTGGAGAATGTTTTCGAGTGAAGATGGTATAAACATGTGTTGAGTTGTTGAGGGATGATAAGATAGATGTGTGTGATGCGAATGATGTGAAATTTAGAGTTGTAAGGTATGAATTTGTGAAGGGTAGTGTGAGATTTCATGTGTTAGATTACTAGATGTAGTGAGTATAAGGTGTCTACAATCTTCAGTAAGACTACAAAGGTGTTGGTGATGCTGTGGTATACTTTTCTGCTACATTGAGATGGATTTCTCATTGTAACATTCTTCTCTATCTTCTTTTCTATTCTATAAGTGAGCCTTTGGAAGTGAGCATTTCTTTCTTCTGAGTAGTGAGCCCTCTAGTGTGAGCCCTTTGTAACCAGTGTTGATATTACTTTATATTGTGAGATAATCCTCACTGTGGTTTTCCCTTCTTGGGTTTTCCACATAAATATGGCATTTCTTTGTGTATGGTGTTGATTTGGTTTTATTTATATTATTTTCCTTAATGATAAATCATTCTAAAATATTAAGGCTTAATTGAATTAATGTGGATCTATATGTTTGTGAGGGTTTTGAAGTTTTAAGGTACAACTAATTCACCCCCCTCTTAGTTGTCTTGTGCATTCAAAAATTGGTGTTAGAGAAAGGTTCCTTGGAAGAAAGCTTAACCGCTTGAGGTAGATCTAGGATGGTTCACAAGAAATATGTTCCTTTGTTTTATGGATTAGATTATGCATTCTGGAAGACAAGGATGGAAGGTTTTTTGGTTTCTCTTAGATTTAAAATCTAGAAGTCTATTGAGACTAGATATACTATACCTACAAATGGTACGAGAATTGATGATGCGATCAAGGCCTATGAAAAAAATGGTAAAGAAAGGTATGCTCTCTTAAGTGGTCTTGTTAATTATAAATTAGTGAAAGTTATGAATCTAAAAATTGCTAAAGAAATTTGGGTATAGTTAGAAAGAATTTATAAAGGAGATGACAATGTCAAACAAGCTAAGGTACAAAACCTAAAGATCTTCTTTGAGAACTTGTAGATGTATGAAGATGAAAAAATTATAAGCTACATGCAGAAGGTGGATGAAGTTTTCAGTTCCATCAAAGGTTTTGGTGGAAAACTTAAAGAACAAGAAGTGGTAAAGAAGGTACTTAGATCTCTTCCTAAATCTTATAGTCATAAAGTGTCTAATATTGAGTAATCTCAAGATTTGAGTAGATATACTAGAGATCAGTTGTATGGATCCTTAATTGCTTTTGAAATGAGAGAATTTTTTCCAAGCAATACAAAAGTTGAGACTGCTTTTAAGGCTAGACAATTAAAAAATTCTATGGAATCAAATCAGGAGGATCTTGATGATGTGGAAGCTAACTTTGTGAGAAGAATAAAAAAGGGTATTGGGAAGTAAAAAGGTAAGTTTCCTTTCAAATGTTTTAGTTGTGGAAAGATAGGTCATTACGCTTCAAGATGTCCAAACAAAGCTTTGAATGAAAAAATACAAAGAAAAAAGGTAAGATGATTAAGAAAAGTTATTATGTTAGGGAAGATGCCAGCAAATCTGATGATGAATCTGATTATGGGGATGATGAGGATGGTGAATGCTTGTTCATGGCTTTAAAATATGAAACTAGTTATGCTAACCTTGAGAGATGTGTGAAGGAAAGTGATTTAGAAGCAAGTGATAATATTGAAGGAACTTTGGTGTCTTCTTTTCATGCTAGACAAGAGAAGAACTTCTTGATCATTGAAAATGGATGCTCTAGTCATATGACTGGTGACAAGAGTAATTTTTTTAAACTTAAAAAATATGAAGGAGGACTAGTTAGCTTTGGTGACAATACATCTGCTAATATTTTTGGAAAATGTTCAATTAGTCTTGATGGCAAGCATAATATTGATGATGTTATCTATGTTAAGGGTTTAAGACATAACCTCTTGAGTGTTGGAAAAATGTGTAGAAAATGATACAATCTTATGTTTCAGGATGATGGTTATGAGATCATAAAAGGCTCCAGAACTATGGTTGCTGCTAGAAGGACAAATGGAAATGTTTATCAGCTCAAAGGTGATGATGGTTATTGTTTCATGACTCATATCAACAAGAGTTGTCTATGGCATAGAATAATGTGTCACATCAATTTTGATAGCCTATTGAGAATAAGTTTAGTTCAAGCTATGAGAGATCTACCAAAGATTACAAAGCCTATCAATGTTGTTTGTAAGGAATGTCAAGCTGGAAATCAAGCAAGAAGAAGTTTCAAAGTCAAAGAAAAATCTTCTATCAAACTATTGAAATTGGTGCATATAGATCTTTGTGGTACTAATAGAGTAAGAAGTCTTCAAGGTGATAGGTATTTAAATCTATTGATTGATGATTATTCTAGAATGACATGGATTACCTTTCTTAAAGAAAAATTATAAGCTCTAGATAAGGTTAAAGCATTCCAAGTTATTGTTGAGAATGAAATGGATACATATGAAAATAAAATGCTTGTGGTCTTACAGAGGTGGATAGTTCATCTCCAACGAGTTTAATATATTTTGTGAGAATCATGGAATAAAGAGACATTTATCTACCCCTAGGACTCCTCAATAGAATGGAGTGTTTGAAAGAAATAATAAGAATGTTCAAGAAGCTACAAGGACAATGTTGAAAGAAGAAAATCTACTTGAAGTCTATTGGAGAGAAGTAATTCATACTACTGTTTATATACTTAACAGAGTGTAAGAAACAACAAAAAACAAAAAGACACCCCATGAGATATGGTATGGAAGGATCCATACTGTCAAATAATTTAGAGTGTTTGGAAGCAAATGCTATATCATAAGAGATGAAGAAAACTTAGGAAAGATTGATGCAAGATCTGATGAAGGAATATTCTTGGATATTCTACTAAAAATAAATCTTACCGATCCCACAACAAGAGGCTAAGAAATATTTTTGAGAGTGCAAGTGTCAAGGTTGATGAAGAACTACAAAAGAATTCAATGGTGATAGATGTATATGAATCAGATTAGTATTCTTGCAGAGAAGAAGAAAAATCTAAGGAAAAAGAAGGCAAGATTGAAGAGGAAGAAGCTCCAGAAAGGATTTCTAAAACTCCTAAGTATGTGTAGAAGAATCATTCTAAAGAATAGATCATTGGTGATAAGAGAAAAGGTGTACTGAAAAGAAGGAAAGCTATCAAAAAATGGGTCAATCTATGTTTACTTTCTAAAGTTAAACTGAGAACAGTGATTGAAGCATGCAAGGATGAGTATTGGATCAAGGCTATGGAAGAAGATCTAATGCAGATTGAGAAGAATCAAACTTGGGAACTTTTCCCAAGACCAACAAATAAGAATGTGATTGGAACTAAGTGGGTATTCTAGAAAAAAATAAATGGGAATGGAGAAGTGGTAAGAAACAAAGCAAGGCTTGTGTGTAAAGACTACTCACAAGTAGAAGGAATAGACTTTAAGGAGATATTTTCTTCGGTGGCAAGAATGGAAGCTATTAGGATGTTTTTGGCTTTTTCAACACAAGGATTTAAAAGTTTATCAAATAGATGTGAAGTTTTATTTCTTGAATCGAGAATTGGAAGAAGAAGTATCCATAGAACAACCAAAAGGATTTCAGTTATCAGATAAACTGAATATGGTCTGTAGATTGAAAAATACATTATATGGATTGAAGCAAGCTTTCAAAGCTTGCTATGCAAGGTTAAACAGGTACTTGCTACAACAAGGATTCAATAAAGGTACTGCAGATAGAAATCTTTACTTCAAAGTTGAAAAAGAAGCTATGTATGTTGATGACATAATTTTTGAAGGAAATGAAGCTATGTGTAAGAAATTTGCAGAAGGGATGCAAAAATAATTTGCAATGTCAATTTTTGGGGAGATGAATTTATTCCTTGGGCTAAAAATCAATCAAACAAATAAATGTATTTTCATTTCACAATCAAAGTATGTCAAGGAAATGTTGAATAATTTTGGAATGGAATATTCTAAATCAATATGTACCCCTATGCTTATAGGTTGCAAGCTGAGCAATAATGATGAATATCCTAAGGCTAATAAGAGCATGTATAGATCAATGATTGGAGGAATACTATGTCTAACTACTGCTAGATCGGATTGTAATAAGGGAAAATAAACAAGAAAGAAACAACATAACAAATAGCAACAACCATAAATTTCCTAGATTATGCTAAAGATCCCAAATCAATAATGAAGTGCATATGCTATAAAGGAATTCAATAAATCAAAAATTGTATCATGTAACTCCCATGCTTTGTTGACTCATCTTCATTATTCTTCTCAACTTTTCTTTAAATCACTTCAATTGCCCTCAAATCGTGAGTATGCAATATTCACGTGTATGCATTTTGACAACAAAACTTCGAAGATTGTGGTTACCAAAAATAGAGTTGAAAAGGTTGTTTTATAGAAGTTTCATAGATTCGATGGTTGAGATTGATTTGAATTCAAATGGTCCAGATCGAGTGTGAGGACTTGATCACATGCTTTGATTGAATAGTTAAGTGATTTGATTGATTAGTTTCAAGAGGTGTAACTGAGAGAGTTTGTGAGTTACGAGGAGGTGACAGATCAATCAGGTGAGTGAATTGAGAGAGAGTGTTAGTCAAAAAGAGGTGATAGATCAATTTGGTGAGTGAATTGAGCAAGAGAATTATGCATGAGATATTTACTTGAAGATGTATGAGACATGTGCTCAAATAAAATAATTAATTATAAAATTAATTCCTTTCTTTAGTAGAGAAAGTGTGTGCACGTGATTAAATAGTTAAGTGAACTATTTGATTTATGAAAGAACTTTTAGATGAGAGGATATAATTATTTAATTAAAAAAATAATGATTTATTTAATTAAATGTGGGATAATATGATTTAATTTGAATAACTTAATTAAACACATTTATAAAACTTATTTAATTAATAAGAAGAATAGATTAGATTAAATGACATGTGTAATTAAATAAATTTAGGAAACTTATTTAATTAGCCAAAAGAAGAATAATGAAGTTAATTGAATGGTGTGTAACTAATTAAATAAATTTAAGAAACTTATTTAATTAACTAAAAAGAAGATATTGAAGTTAAATACGTAATTAAATAAATTAATGTAACTTATTTAATTAATCAAAGGAATAGATTATAATTAATTAGCGATGTAATTAAGATAAATTAATATAATTTACTTAATTAATTAATTTTAGAAGAATAATAAAATGAATTAATTAAATGGTTAAGAATATTTAATTAATTAGAGGAATTTGAATGCTAAGTTATAATTAAATAAATAAAATCATTTAATCATCTTGTGAGTATCTTGAATTGATGATGAAAAATGAGTCGCATGCCTAGGCCATTTTTTTGTGTCTATAGTTTTCCCCTCTTTGACATAATGTCATTTCAATGTTTGTGTCAAAGAATTATGAATAACATGCCCTAGTCGTGCCCGGGTATGAAATAGGTAAAGGTATGCCCCCTCTTGAAAATTGACAAATTTTTGAAAAATTTGGAAATTATCCTGATTAGGTAATTGGATAGCTAGAAGTTTGATGGTGGTGAAAGAAATTAGTTTCGCCAAGTTTTTTGGAAATTGTCCTGATTAGGTAATTGGATAGCTAGAAGTTTGATGGTGGTGAAAGAAATTAGTTTCGCCAAGTTTTAAGGCATGAAATGGTCGTTGGAAGTGTCAAAACAGTGCGTCCAATAAATTAGGGTTATAAGAAAACCCTAAAAACCCCTATGTATAAATAGAAATTGGGTAGAAATGAATTCATTTTGCACCCTTGAAGATATAAAACTTGTGATTTTTCTTTATAGGTCATTGCGAAAATGTCTCCCATTCCATACATTGAGCATCAAAGATATCAGATCAAGACCTTCCGATGGCCAACCGATGCAGGAGAACCACTATGTACCCCAAACCCATCTTTTGAAATTTTGTTATTCATGCATTTATAAGCATTTAAAGTTTATTTTTCAGATGCATTGCTTCACATGTGCCAAAAATGCATTTGTATGTGATGCATTTGTCTGTGATACGACACATTTTTGTAAACACGTGGGGGAGCATTTTTCATTTTCTATTAATCAACGCATCTGTAGGTTTGTGAACTGCATTTGCTTTCTTAAGTCACATATGATAGTTAGAATGACACATTTGCTATTTTGGTTCGCATTTGAATGTTCTGTGCTGCATTTGTATTTATGACTCGCATTTGCTAGATTGTATGACACATGTGTTTTTCGTGACATATTTGTTAAATGTAATGAAGTATTTGCATTATGCACCACATTTGTAAAATAAAATGACATATCTAGCTGTTAAACTTTTTGAGCTTGTGAAGTGTAAATTTTTCTTGATTTTTGAATGATGTGCATTTATTAGCCTCGTGTTTCTGATGCAAGATATTGTGTTGTGCATTTGTAGTTTGTTTTGGATTTGATATACAATCGGGAGTCTAGAAAAACTACCTATAGATTGCGAGATCAGTTAACTAGTGCAGAGTAACATTTGATATGGCGTCTTGGTCTTCATCATGTTATAGCCATGCCCAACATTTGGGAAAACCAAGGGACCCTTACTACACTTGTTGAGTGATGACACTCAGAGACTTCGTCTTTCCATTTTCCCATAGGAGAGGTGACACTTACATTGGAGGATGTGTACAGGATACTTAGATTGCTGATTAGTGGAGAGAGGGTGCATTATGATACACAGAGGGGTTACACTAAGATCACCTGATTTTATGTGTATGAGGATATCAGCTAGATGAGTGTTGAGCACTATGAGATCAGATGACATGTGCTTTTAGATAGATATGAGAGGAGTGATTATTTTCTCTGTACTCTCATTGTTGGGATTATTCTACTAGACCACCAAGAGCATGGGTTTCTTGTGGGTTGGGGTGAGATGTTGGTTGGGACGTTGGAGAGGTAGGTTGTATATGCATGAGGCCCCTATCTTCTGGTTATATTGTATTTCCATCTACATGACATAGCTTACATGGAGGCACAATCCATGAGTTGCGGGACTACTCTATTGATGATTTGGGCATGGGAGCACATCACTATTTTTTTATCCACCAGTCATTCATCAGCTAGATGATTGATCAACGTATGTGTTTAGATATGTTGGGACCATTACTCAGTTGCATGTTGGAGATAATAGATACTGGAAGCATGCTATTGACACTCTTGTACAATTTATTTGGAGACCCTACATGGACTGTGCACAGTGGAGGGACGAGGATTGACACTTGCCTTTTTGTTGCTAGACACAATATTTGATTGGGTGGATTGTTGCCAGTGTTCATATCATTGAGAGACACCTACTAGATAGAGTGCTCCAATAGTTTGTTGAGGTTCAGGATGTGCCACGGGGCCAAGCTGAGTTTTCCTGATTTTTGAGGGAGGTTGCTCTATGGGGTCCTATGATTCTTGTAGTGACAATGAAGGTAGATATGGATGCACTAAAAATAGTACAATGGGGATGGAGGGGTGGAGCTATAGATGCTGGCATGAAAAAATGTATGATGTTTGGTGGGCACAACATAGGCTTGTGCCCTATATAGATCTTGATCAGCCAATACCTTTAGAGCACTGAGGTACTAAATTGCGAGGTCAACATGGTGGTAGAGGAAGCGGCCGAGGTGGAGGGGATGCTAGGAGAGGAGGAGGAGAAGGAGGTGGGAGGGGTGGTCAATGAGGTGATAGAGGATGGGGTAGAGCACTGTCACCCATACATGAGGCTAAAGAGGAGGGAGAGGAGGAGGTTGTGGGTGAGGAGGTAGTCAGGGAGGAGGCTATCAATGGAGAGGAGATGATTATTGGTGGAGATGAGGAGGTTGCGGGGGATACCCTGGAGGTATTACAAGCAAGATACCAGGATGTAGAGGACTATCTTGAGGAGGAGATGGGCGATGAGGGGAGAGAGCTTTAGGATCACATTATGGAGGGGTGGGATGGAGATGAGGAGGAGAGACCCATGCAGGAGGAGGGTCTTGTAGATCAACAGGTGGATGATTTGAGGGCCAGAGTAGCATCTCTTGAGGATAATATTAGGTTTGTGACAGCTGAGAGAGATGAGGTGTGGCTGGAGAAAGATAGTGTGTATCAAGAGAGATTGAGAAATGACCTGAAGGCATGAGACCGAGCAAAGATTCTTAGAGTTCGCTACTCTTTGTAATGGATCGACTGTAGATATGGCTAGAGAGTTAGTGAGAGCTGGGGAGTGGGAGCGGTATTACAAATATTTGTATGAGTAGGAGGTACCTCTTGAGAGACAGGATCCTAGTGCCTCCTAGGCACTTAGTAGAAGATCTCATAGTAGATCACACAAAAAATCACAGAGAAGTGGTGGTGTTATAGGACCTCACTAGGTAGGACCTTATGATAGCCCACTGTCCACACATTGATCCTCATGAACTCCTCATCATTCACCTCGTCATTCTCCTCATCAGAGTAGTGGGAGTGTAGCATAGGGGAATGTTCTTATATTGTAGACACTGCATATGATTATAGAGCCTGCAAGCTCCATTTTGTTTTTTGATATACCTCTTGGATATTATACTGTGACACATTTTGAGATATATATATGCGATGCATTTTTTGCGGCGATTATATGATGCATTTATTTATGTGATGCAATGATGATTCCTTTATGATTCATGCTTATGTGATGATGATGATGTATGATTTTAATTATGATTGATGCACTTGATTTATGATGTAATGGATGCATGTGATTTATGATATATAGTCATTGTATGCATTGTGTTATCCATATATATCATGTTAAGTAAATTTATATGATAATGTTTTGATGTTTTTATTTCCTTATATAAAATGTATGCAAGATGTATGCTTCTCTAATGTTGTAATGAATGTACATGATTTTTATATGTCATAGTACACCATCCTAATGTGATGGAGGAATAATGTTAGCTTGAAGATGATTTTATGTTAGCGTGAAAGAAAGATATGTCATCACTTTGCTATCATTATACTAAACATTTGCATTTGAGTCATCATTGGGCGGTTTGTTGCAATAGACAAGAAACACCGTGATATGAGATAGACCAATGGTGTGCAATGTCATGATTTTTTTGAAAACAAAGTCACATACAAGGATTGTTGTGACTCATACTAAGAAACCCAGTTGTTCCTAGTATTTTTGTCGAGACAAGCCACAAGCAGCAAACCAAAGAAAATATGTCATGAAACATCATTGCTCCTCTAAATCCTATTTCTAAGACATCCTTGAGTTGGATAGTAACATGATAATTTCTGAATAGATAAGATGATCATCATGATACATTGTTGCTCCTCTAAATCCTATTGCTAGGACATCCTTGAGGTGGCTAGTAACATGACAATTTCAAAAAGATAAGATATGTGCATGTAACATGGTCGCTCCTTTAAATCCGTGACAAGACCTCATCGAGGTGGCTAGTGACATGACATATCAAAAGCAAGATATGGCCAAGTAACATTGTTGCTCCTCTAAATCTGTGATAGGACATCATCGAGATAGCTAGTCACATGGTCATATCAAAAAAATATAAGACAATTAGTCAAAAAGAAATATATGCCCCAATAACATTATCACTTCTCTAAATCCTTGATAGGACATCTTGAGATAGCTAGTCACGTGGTCATATCAAATCATTGAAAAATAAATGAAAATTCTTGTTATGACATGTGTGTCAGATTTATGGTTGTTTGACTAGTCATTCTTTAGGAAGGACACATCCCAAAAAAGATTGAAATGTCAAATTGGATTATTGCCAAGGTCAGGATTCATGAAGGACACATCTTGAATAGATGACATGACAGGGTTTGACATCAAGAAGGACACATCTTCAAGACCCATAGTTGATAGAAAAGAGTCTGATGTCAAGAAGGAAACATATTGAAGACTATTAAGTGCTTGATTTTGCGATTCAGGTAATGCGTATCCTAAATAAAGTGTTTGATAGAAAAGAGTCTGACGTCAAGAAGGACACATCTTGAGGACCCTTAAATGATTGATTTGATAGATTTGATGTTGTTTCTGATATTTTCCTATTTGGATTGCACGTCATTTTTGACCTTGTGTTCGATTCATTCATTGTATAACCAATGTTGTCGAGATGTTGAACAAATGTGTTGGTTTTCAAAATTTCCAATGTTTTCATGTTTTCCTAGATTTTTATCAAGGACCTAACCTAAGGACCTATCCTAGGGGCCTCAGGGGTTATTAAACCTTGCCTATGTTGTACACACAGAGACCATGTAGTTTGACTAGACTTGACTGACAAGACTAACTGAAAAATATTTTCTTTATTTGAAGATATCTGGCATGTGTGATAGTGAATGTGACGAACCCTAAAGGATTGACCTAATGTGGCCTCAGGGGCTCATCAGTTGATGGAATTGCCTACGTTATACACACAGAGACCTCATAGTTTGACACAACCTAACTTTGCTTTATTTCACAAAAAGTAAGTCATGATTTTATTGTGTTTTATTTGACAAACCTAGAAGGAACTGGCCTAATGCCTTAGGGGCACATCAAAAGATGGCCTTGCCTACGTCCAGTCATAGAGGCAATGTGGTTTGACATTGACAAAGACTAACATGACAAACACTAAATTTGTTTTTGTAGTTTTCTGATTATTTGGATGTTTTTTGGATTTTTTATATTTTTTGAATGTTTTTGAGTTTTTGACATGTTTTCTGAATGTTTTTGTGTTTTTGACATTTTTTATTGAATGTTTTTGAGTTTTTGACACGTTTTTTGAATGTTTTTGCATTTTCCAAGTGTGTTAGGTCCTGAAGATATTGAGGTTTATTCCACCAAGAACAAGTGTTAGGTATTTTCCCCCAGTCAAGTACTGTGTAGGATTAGATGGTGAGAGGGATTCTGCATGATACGTTTGTGAGTGTCAATCGATATCAAGCCATAGGACAAGAAACTACTCTTATTGTGCATATCACAAAATGAAGGAGGGGAATTTATATTAACATGGGTGAAGGTGAAAAGATGATCTGAAGTGATAATAAATGACAGAGTGGAGATTATCTACACATGGCACCTATTTACCAGGTTTTCACCATGGTACTTATCCAAAGCACCATTGAAATGGTTTTCACTATTGGACGAATTATTTCTCTTTACTATTTTTTTGTTGTTTTTTTTGATATTGTTTTTGGTTTTGACTGAGCTCTCTGAAGCTATGGGTAAAAATTGTGCAAGTGCAAACTATTTATAAGATCATATAATGGTTCACCCTCTAAAGTAGACAACTGATATGTGCCAAAACTGAAGGAAGTTGTGATGACATAAGGGCCTAGCCAGTTAAGCTCAAACTTACCAGGTTTATCTTGGTCTGTCTGGTTCTTAGGGTTCTACATTAGTACTAGGTCACCGATGTCAAAATGTCTAACCAAGACCCTCTTTTTTTAACTTCTACAAAGACAGTTATGATATGATTGTAAATGGGTCAGTGCTTTCTATTTGCGCTCATCTAGTAAATCCAACTCATGCAGTCTGGATATCTTGTACTCTTCATCATTGATTAAACCTTTCATGGACACTCAGAGAGAGGGGAATTTGACCTAAATGGGGAGAATAGCCTCCAAACCAAAAACTAAGGAAAATGGGGTGATCCCAGTGGGAGTACGAATGCTTGTTCGATATGCCCATGAGGCAGGGTTGAGTTGAATGTGCCAATCATGACCAACGTCATTGACAATTTTCTTAAATATTTTAATGATGGTTTTATTGGACACCTCGACTTGACTATTGCCTTACGAGTAGTAGGGAGTGGAAAAATGGTGTTGGATGTGGAATTGTTCACACAGTTCATGGACGTCTTGGTTTTTGAAGGGATGACCATTGTCCGTGGTTATGGAATATGGGAGACCATAATGGAAAATGATATAATTAATAATTAACTTTGTGATTTGGTTGTCGATAATGTAGGTAAGGGGGATGGTCTCTTCCCATTTGGTAAAGTATTTATTGGTGGTTATAATTAATTTATGGCCATTTGAGGAAATGGGGTGATTTTTTCCCTCGAGGTCGAGTCCCCATTGAGCAAAGGGCCAAGGTGAAGTGATAGGCCTTAGTTCCTATGTTGGAGCATGAATGAGATTACCATGAACTTGACATTTTGTGCATTTTTTGACAAATCGGTATGCCTCTTGTTCCATAGTCAGCCAATAGTATCCCAACTGCATAATACTTTTGGATAAAGTAGGACCAATGGAGTGGGAACCAAAAATTCCTTCATGTAATTTGCATAAGGTCATTTGTGCTTCTGTATTATCAAGACATCGAAGTAGGGTATTGTCAAAGGATTTTCGGTATAAGGTATCCCCGATAATGGCGTAACGAGAGGATTTTCGGATAAAGTTCTTACATTGGTTATTGGATAAGTTATCAGGTAAAATCTAGGAATGGAGGTAATTGTAAGTTTCTAGGTACGAAGGTGACTTTGGACCAACAAGTTCACAAACCATTTAAAATTTTGGGACGTCGAAAGTTGGGACCAATATCTGTTCCATTAAGAACTCATATTGTGATGCGTTGTTAGGTATGTCCAAGAGCGATCTGATGGTTGCCATGGTGTCTGTTTCTTTGTTCTGAATGTGAGGTATCTGAGAAAAGGTGATGTTGACAAAGTAAAGCTTGAAGTTGTCGACCATTTTCTTATAGGGAGTCAATTTATCATCCTTTGTGTCATAATCATCATTGACTTGATTGATGACTAATTGTGAATCTTCAAATAACCTGTATACTTTTGATCTTCCACTTGACTACCATACACAGTCTCGTTAATAGGGCCTCATATTCTACAATATTATTTATACAAGGGAATGCTATTCTAAATGATTTCGGTATAGTGTCACCCTATGGGGTGACGAGCAATACCCCAACACCTAACCCATGATTGGTATAGGATCCATAGAAGTACATCTTCCATAAATTACTTGTCTCAACACTAAATAGTGACTTATCTAGAAAATTAGCTATGAGGGGATGTTTTGCTTGTGTTGGTGCATCTGTGAGTTGATCCGCTATAGTCTATCCTTTGATTTCCTTGTGATCAACATATTGGATGTCGTATTCACTAAGGACCATGACCTACTTCGCTAACCGCCCTATTAACACTGCTCTACTGAGAAGATACTTGAGTGGATCAATTTTTTCTACTAGATTTGTTTGGTGGTTCAACATGTAATGCCTTACATTTTGTGCTACAAATACCATTTCCAGACAAGCCCATTCGATATGAGTGTAGTTGAGTTCATACCCCACCAAGGTCTTGCTAATATAGTAGATTTCTCTTTCCTTATCATCATGGTCATTTTGAGCAAGTAGTGCCCCTAGTGCTGTTGTGGTTGTAGATACATATAATATGAGGGGCTTCACATCTATTGGTGGCATCGACATGATCGGTGTTAGGAGGTACTCTTTTATCTATTGAAAGGATTCTTGGAATTTTTCTGTCCATATGAAAGGGATCCCTTTACGTAATAGGTACTAAAAATGATGGAATTTATTGGCGAGTTGAGAAATGAATCTTCTAATAGATTGTAGCTTCCCTTGTAAGGTCCTTAATTGACTGATGTTCTTTTGTGAAGGCATGTCGATTATGGATTTTACCTTGGTGAGATCCACTTCTATTCCTTGATGTGAGACAATGTATCCTAATAAGTTTTTGGATTTTACCCCAAAGACACACTTCTTTGGGTTGAGACAAACCTTGTATGCTTCTAATTGTTGAATGAATTTGTCTAAAACCTTTAGATGATCAACTCTGGTTAAAGAATTTACTAGGAGATCATCAACATAATCCTCCATGAGGGTATGCATTAAGTCATGAAATATTCTGGTCATTTCCCATTGGTATGTAGCTCCTGCATTTTTCAACCCAAAGGGCATGGCATTCTAGGAATAGGTACCCCAGGGACAAGTGAAAGCTATTTTACGTTGATCTTCTGGAGAAATGCATATCTAATTATAACCAGAGAAACCATCCATAAGGGATAATATCTCATACCCTGCTGTAAGATCCACAATCATGTCGATGCTAGGAAGAGGAAAGTCATCTTTAGGGCACACCTTGTTTAAATCTTTGAAGTCAGTACATATGTGGAATTTCCCATTTGGTTTTGTGATAGGTACTAGATTGGAGATCTAGGCTACATAATCAATAGACCTAATGAAGCCAACATCCAAAAGTTTCTTTAATTATATCTTGACCAAAAAGGGTATTTGTGGATGCATTTTTCAAAGTTTTTCTTTATTAGTTTTGCATCTGGATGCAATGGCAAGTGATGTAAGACTAGCTCATGGTCTAACCCTGGCATGTTTACATATGAACAAGCAAAATTAACTCTATGCTATGTGAAGAATGCTTGGAAGTTGGGTTTTTCTTCTTCTGTCAAGGGAGCTGCTAATAACACTATCTTAGGATCTTCAAGTGTTCCAATGTGTCAACCTCTTGTGTATATTTGATTAGCATTAGTGATCACTCTTGTGTAATTGGGAGAAAGTTCAACCCTCCATCCTTAGTTACCTCAGTGAGGTTTTCACCTTCGGATATGTCCTTTGTTTTTAATTTTCCATGACTAGAGGGTGCCTTACGGTTTTCACCCAAAGAACTTTCTTTTTTCTCTTTATTTATTTTTTTGTGATTGAAGGGTGATGTAGTCTCCCTGAAGTATGCTGCCACATCAAGTTCTATGGAAAATCCAACTTTATGGTCTCCTTGTGGCATTCATTCTCTTAGTCTTTTGAACTCAACAATAGCTTCGTCATTCTCAAAGGTATCCAAAACAATAGGACCTTGTTGGTCCCAGTCAACAAGTTGTGGGTAGACTAGGGAAATGCCATCATCAGTATTTATAAATTATGGGGAAGCAGCGGATAAGGTAAGGATTGAGGTATTTTCTTGGATGTTAATGTTCATATAGCCGGTTACCCTAGGGCTAGGTGTGTCTAGATCATGGAAAATGTTATCGAGTTTGTAAGTGCTAGAGGCATAGGATTTCCATTTCGAGTTGTTGAAATCATTTTCGTCATAAAATTCATTGTCAGAATCCTCTGATGTCTTGATACATTCAAAAGCACGTACTTCCTTATTTGAAGACAATTTAGTTTTAGTGGAACCAATATTTAGTGGCTTCCACCCTAACCCAAGATTCTTCCCCCATTTATTAGGTATGTAGGGTTCTCTTCTTCTAGTTTTGTTTAAGCCTAACCCATTGGTGCCATCATAACCTTTTCCTTACATCATTGAAAACCCTTTACCATATTGTTGTACTGAAAGTGGTGTCACTTCATCTTATAGATCCAATCAGAGATCCTCAATATCTTCCTTTTCAAGGTCTCTCCATTTTATGATAGTAGTCTTAGGAGGTACTTGAATTAGGAACTTAGGTTCGATGTTGTAAGACAACTTTCCATATGTTTTTTGTGATTTTGGAATTGTGGTAATAAAAAAGGTAGTGTTCATGTTGTATTCTCTGTATGCCTTGCTTTGAATCTGGATCTCAAGGTCTAAGGATTTAGTAGTGGAAGCAGATAATGTGGAGGCTTATGACTGAGTGGCATTAGATGTCCTATGGAGTGTTGAGGGGTCAATGTATTCATAGTTAAGTGGCACCTGATGTTGAGAGACTCCTCATAGGTTAGTGCAATACTCAAAGGGATCAGGATCACCCTAGATTTTAATCTTGTTGCCATTGTAGGGAAACTTTAGGCATTGATGATACATGGAGGGAATTACCTTCATGGCATGGATCCATGGTCGATCGAGGGGAATATTATAAGGGATGTCTAGATCCAATACTTGGAAAGTCATATACAAGATTATGGGTCCCACATAGAGTGGAGTGTTATTATGCCTATAGAGGATCATTCATCATCATCATAAACTTTTATGAATATGCTTTTTGTCTTATCCACACATGCTTCAAAGAAACCTAGTGCCTTAACCAATTTTAGGGAACAAAAATTCAATCCCACTCTTCCATCTATCAAGAATCATTTGATCATATTTTGATGGATGAAGGCTTCAATGTGTAGTGAGTCATTATGGTTCATATTTTGGGTTGAGTAGTCTTTGTCAGAGAAGGTAACATGGTGAGAGCTTTCTATGAATCCAACCATAGCTTGAAATTGGTTGACTTCGAGGTTGTCTGGGACAACAATTTCCTTCGACATCCTATCTAGGATATCCCTATGTTCGGGTGATGTGCATAACAAATCTAGTATGGATATTTGTGCTAGGGTTTTTCCTAGCTGATCTAGCAAGTTGAAATGGCATTTAGTTTGGGACTGCTGGGGAGGTGAAGGGCCAGGTATGGTTATTTTAGTTCAGTGAGTGTTTACAAAAAACTCTAGGGTCTTCTTGATGATAATGGTGTTGATATGTTCATCTACATCTTGAAGACGAAGGATTTTGGAGTAATTATAGCTAGTAGCTGTATAATTAGCCGTGTTATTAGTACCCGAACCAGAGGCTTTCCTTGAACCATGGTCTTGAAGATGATTCTTGTAGATCATGTGATATTTATTGGAAGTGTGTTGCTGTTGTCCCTCTATCTTGATTACTTTGTGTTCGATAAGGTCTTGAATGATATTTTTCAATTATCTACAAGAAAATGTTTTATGTCCCTTACCTTGGTGGTATTCAAAAAAAGTGTTATCATCCCACCATGAGGGTTTAAATTTAGATACATAATTTGTGGATTTCGATAATTGTATGACACCTGATTGGACACATTTCTTTAATATGGACTCAATGGGTTCTCCAAGGGGATTTCATTCATGTCTAATGTACTACCTAGGGGGTCTCTATTGTCCTAGTACCTGATTGTTTCACATGGAATTGGTCGTTGGTGTAGGAGTTTATGGTGTGGTGGTTGGTGTTCTAGGTCCTCTTAGAGTGACATAGGGTTGACTTTGTTTACTAGTTTGGTATCCACAACCTCGTCATTTGTGACATTTTTATTTCGAGACCATTACTTGTTTTTTTCATTGAACATGTTTTGATTGTTTGTACTTTTAGAGAACTTAAGGGTGCCCTTAACAACAAGTGATTTCTTAATCATTGTTCCTTTTTCAACTAGGTCCATAAAGTGGGCACAATAATGAACTTACAAGGGATCCTTTAAGAGGTTCTCAACAAACATGTCCACCTTTTGTTTCTCAAGGATCTCTATCTAACATCAACTCACCAAGTTTCTCCATCTCTAGAAGTATTTGATAAAGGACTCTCCATCTTCTTGTTTTGAGGTACACAAAGTGGCTAATGTGATATCATTTTTTTATGTTAAAGGAGTAGTTGTCCACAAATTTTTTGGCTAACTCAAACCATGTGCATATGCCCCCAAGTAATCATGAAAACCACTCAAGTGTAGGACCTATAAGAGTTCTGGGGAATAACCTCATCAAGTATGTATGCTCCGATGCAATGTGAACACAAGTCATGCTGAATTATCTGATGTGTTCTATCGAGTTGCCTGTCCCTCTGTACTTTGAAATTTTTGGGATTGTGTAATGTTGTGGATAAGGTGGCATGTAGATAGTCCTATCAAAGGGATACAAATAAAATTCCTATATTTTGTAGGGTTTCTTTGTTGTTACTTGCATGTCATCCATTTTTTTTTTGTAAGGCAAGTATTTGCATAGTTAAGGCATCCACCTATGGGTTTGGTATGTCATTCATGTTGTCGGGAACCACATGTTGTGTAGATACTTGATAGTTGTATTGAGGCAACTATTTCTGTACCTGGGGTATATATGTATATGAGGGGTTCATGTTGGGTTGTCCTTGTATGTTTTGACCTCTAGGTTGTGCATGGCTACCTTGTTGTGATGTGTTTGACGCAAAGGTATTTGATTGAAATCTTGGTTGTGTTGTATTCACCTGAGGTGATGTATGCGTAACTTGTTGTCCTTATGGAGTAGTATTTTGGGGAATAGTATGACTATATGTGGTACTCTAAAAATTTATAATGGGCGTGGGTCCTAATCCTGAAATTCTTATCCTCTTGCATCCACCTGGATTATTTAAAGAGGTATTCATTATGTTTATTGAGGTCGCAAATGGGTTAGTGCCCATTGGTTTTTCTATTGACTGTATTACATGGATTGATGTCAATTGTGTCATAGCCTATGTCATGGATGGTGGAATAAATGATGGCATAGGTGTCGTGTGAATCATTGAAGAAATATGTGTAGTTCCTCCTGAAGGTATATTGATGTTTACTTGAGGTGTAACGTTCTATGGAATACATGTTGTTCCCTGGTTTTGGTTTGAGAAATTTATAGGTGAAGGCACCACCTGGAGTGTGTTTATGTCAAAACCAAGTGGTAATTTAACCCCATCCTCTATTAGTTTGGCTAGAAATTTCTCAGGGTCTAGCATGATGAGTTCATTGGAAAATTCAATCACGTCAGGATCCTGGGCTGTTGCCTCAATTTCCTCAACCATGATATGACCTTGGGCGTCTCTTAGGATGAAATTTTTAAATGGGTTATCATATGGATTAGATTTCAGAGGTTGTTGTGATGTTGACCCAATGTGTGTTGTATTGGTATTGTATTGAGGAGGTGTAGTACCAAGGTTCAATTTGCTAGTGGGATTGTAAAGATCATCACATTGTCGTGGAGGATCCATTTATAATTGTCTCTTTTGTAATCTTGTTTGAACCATAAAATAAGACTTTCTCAAAGGAGGATGACGTCTAAGATGCAAATATCTAGGATGTGAAAGTTAAGCTATGTTTTTTGGTTTTTTGGCATAAATTATGACATGCAATAAATAAGGTATAATGCCAACTATATGTCAACACTAAGGGATGAATCGCTAACTGAACAAGTTTGATGCAAAGTTCCAACTAGGATTGCCAATGATATTTTAGGATCAATACCGGTAAAGCTAAGTGACAAATTGATTGGGTGGAGTTCAAACTAGACTGGTGAGTTTGAGGAGTTCCACTAAGATGATAAATGAAATATTGTAAAATTGATATGTCAAGGGAAATTGTATTTGAATCAATGTTTTCAATCAAGGTAAGACAATTTATCTACCCTAAGGTCTACAATATATTATAGACAAAGATTTCCCTAAGTATGCTAAGGATGATCTAAGTAATGCAATGGTGACACTATCTTGGAAAACTAAGGATGGACCTAAATATGAGCAAGTCACAGGTTTGGATCAGGTTTACAACAAAGAGAAAATCAGATAATGATATCCTATAGTAAGTCTTCTGAGTTTTCTATTGGTTGATTGTAAGATTTTCTGTGACAGGAAGATGCATTGTTCTAGACTGCAAATGCGGGGCATAAGATCAGATGCATCACAAAAAGTCATAGATGTGGTTAACAATTTTAGATGTGTTTTTGGAGTTCACGTATGCGGTTTAAAATGTTAGGTGCGTTGTAGGTTTCAATAATTGTGACTTAGAATATCAGATGCATTGCAGTTTTAAACAATTACGACTAAGAATCTCAAATGTGATTTTCTGTGTGATAGATGTGTTGAATAGTGACCTGGTCCTAGGTTTTGATAGATTTCTGACTTGTTTAGGCTGAAATTTTGGATATTTTTGTTTGATAAGATCTGATTGAACACACACATAAGACACAAAAATCAGAGTGTTTGAAATAAATAAAAAGACAATTACAATCCTAGGGTTGGCAATGACAATATTCGTTGGATTCTTGCTTGGATTTCTCTAGACACGCTTACTCAGAGCGAATGACTTAGGATCTTGGTAGCACTGGCTCCCCTCCATGGCACACACTTCTCAGGATTACCAAGATCTGAATTTTTGCATGAGCAAGGAATTTTTCATCTCTACTAAGAACCGCGAAAATATGGGATGACTTCAGAGGTTTGACCTCCTGTGCCAACAAATAGAAGGTTTTTGGAAAATCTAAACAAATGGTTTTTAATTAGTGCACCCATTTAGGTAGCCACACAAGAGGCGAGATTAGATTCTATAAGGATATTTCTTGCTTGTCTGTAGGAGCGCCCGTAATGCTGAGATTTCCTCAACATTCAAATTTATATACTGGTTGGGAGTAGCTTGGATTTAACTCATTATCAATTTGATCCATTCCCTTGGGGTGAGTACTTTTCCCCACCAAGGCATGCCCTCTAATAGGTGAACATAAAAGTGGATGGGTTTGGAATTTTGATCAGAGAGGTTTCCCAAAGTGAGAGTATATGAACCTACCAACCTTCCCAAGCACAAAAGACTGATAAATCCACCCTAATTAAATAAAAACTATGTGAAGAATCAAAGAAGGCTTAATTAACCATCTAATTAATAAAAGGAAATCCCATATGAAGACTCAAAAACATGAAAGAAAGCATAGATAAAATGGATTTTTTAGATGATTTCTTTGACAATCGTCCTACAAAACCACACATTAGAAGTTTGTTTTGTTTGTCTTCTAATCAAATGTCTAGCAAAACCATAGATCAAGATTTTGTATATTTATCTTCGAATCAATCATCCTGCAAAAACTACGTTAAATCCACTAGATCACACGTTGTAAACTTTGAATTAGTTGTAAAAAATCTTAATCATAAAAATCAAAACTTAAAATTTCAAAAATCATAAAATTCATTTTTACATGTCAAATGCATCACAATTTTACTAGTCAGATGCATTGCAAGAAGACACAGATGTATCATAGGAAGTCAAATGCATCACTTCCCTCTTTAGATACATTTTATTATTTCAGATGCATCGTTTTGTGCATCAGATGCGTCGATCCATACCTCTACCTACAAAAACAAAATTTTCTAAGAATTTTCCCGAAGCCTATTGCTTCACGTTGGGTTCACCAAATGTAATAAGGGAAAACAACCAAGAAAGAAATAAATAACATAACAAATAGAAACAACCACAAATTTCCTAGATTATGCTAAAGATCCCAAATCAATAATTAAGTGCATATGCTATAAAGGAATTCAATAAATCAAAAATTATATCATGTAACTCCCATGCTTTCTTGACTCATCTTCATTATTCTTCTCAAATTTTCTTTAAATTGCTTCAATTTCCCTCAGATCGTGAGTATGCAATATTCGCTTGTATGTATTTTGATAGCAAAACTTTGAAGATTGTGGTTACCAAAAATAGAGTTGAAAAGCTTCTTTTCTAGAAGTTGATGGCACTCTCAAATTTTGCAAATTTGAGATGCCCATTTCAAAATTTTGCTTCTGCACTTTCAGAAGTGCACCTAAAGAATCAATCCCGAGTAACCCACTTTGGAGGATTATAATTTAAATCCTATTGATTTTCGTGCAAAACCCATTTACAGACATACTCAATTGACCTATGTGAGTAGGCATGTCAATTTTCAGCTTCCCATGATAAGTTTTGATAGAGTTTCAAAAAGTGAAGCTGAAGGGTTTTGACACTATTATGCTGTTTGCAGACTATTTGTTTTGCAAAGTTGCCTCCTGTTTGAGCTTGGATCTCGCAACCAATTGACTGTCTGGAGAAAATGAATGCTGTTCTGTGTTCTCCATACCTAAATGATCCCAAGTCTCAGTTTTCAGAGTCTTATGATCTAATTTGCTATTTTTAGTAGGTCGAAACCGAATGCAGTTTGTTTTGTTTCACATCTGTATTCTTGACAATCTTTCTGAGAGGATAACTTTGACCGTTAGTATTTTTTGACCGGTGATGATTCAAGAAAATTCCTTTTGTACACGTGCTCAGGGTATCTTAATGTTCCACTATGTCTGATGGAAGATCGTCAGGGGTTGATTTGCTATTTATACAAATTGGCAGTCGAGTCAGTTTCAATTGGTTCAGAACACCTGTTGTTTCAGAAAAGTTCAACTGAGCAAATTGGCGGATTAATATTTTTAACCTCGTGATCTGTTTCTCTAAGCCATCTTTTCACTATACTTTTGGGTCAAATGTTTGCATGCTCGCAATTTTTTATTGCTTCACGAGGTCGTTTGGCCAATTTCCCAGATTGATTCCTGGGCCAACTTGGCCAATTTTTACCATTTTCCAAAAGTGTCAGAAACCTGATTTTGATGAAGACCTAGTTCATTTTTGAACTTCAGAAGCACTCAGAAGTAGTGTCAAGGAGTTTGAGGGCGAAACTTGTTTGAAAATAATTTTTTTTTTTAGCCGGACCCACAAGTGGACCCGACATAAATTACACCACTGTTGAATGGAACACCCATGTGATTAAGACACTATGCCTCCATGTTGAAATATAATCTCACCAAAGCAGATATGTAATGTGTTGGCATGTTTCAAATACCGTTTTCAAATTTATATATAGCTTAACCATGATGGAGTTGTGGGTGGTATGAGGAGATTATCTTAACCTGAGTATTATGGCATTGTGAAGGGTTTATTTATCTCAGATGATTAGATACAACCTCAACATTTTTAATCTTGATATGTTGTTTGAACAAATGTAGGACATTGAGAGAACAAGTCTTTTTATGGGTTGATATTGTTCAGGTTTGTTGATTATGTGTAAACATCTAATTTTCTTAGTGATCCAAATGCACTAATCTTGTCATCTGAAGAATTCAAGAGAGGGTTGAGTTACTAAGAATTTAACCAAGTTTAAAGTTGTCAATGCTTTCCTTAGTGTTGTTTCATTGGGAATTATCTGCTTTGTAAAGCAATGTCAGTGTATGGTTGAAATAAGTTTTGAACATTGTATAGGTTTACCCACCTTGGTCCTGCAGAGCCAAAAATGTAGGAGATGTTAGTCTTAGACTGAATCTTGTCAGTTGGCCACTAGCCTTTGTGGTTCTTTAATATAGAGGTTGGCTACCTCTTAGAGAATTACAAATCCTATGTGGGAAAAAACACCAACAAAATGGCGAATCTGCTGGGGATGAACTCAGAAGTTTTGGTTGCAGACGGTGTTGTTATAAAGTCATTAAAGTGTTGAATTATTTCTGTGACCAGCAGTTGCACATTATTGAACTATTTTCCCATCCGAGTCACCAACAAAATGGTGATTCCGCTATGGAGAATTTGTGAAAATTCTTATTGCAAAATCTAGCCTTAAGAGTCAAATGATTTGTCATTCTGATTTAGTTCAAAGTTTGAAGGATTTCAACCTTGGAAAAGAATTTGTTGTAGTGAACTTGAACAGTTTTGTAAAATGTGGTGCTCTACTGGTGGAAAGGAACTCAAAAGAAATTTTATATGAAAAGGAACTTCATACTGATTGAAGTTTAGTCCTTTGTGAAAAGAGGTGGTGACTCTATTGATAGAACCTGTTAAAATTTAAAGAAAGTTCCAGATCTACAAATATTACCAGTTAGGAAGACAATTTGTAGCAGCTGCAAAGTTTCCAGGTATTCCTCACTCTTGGTTTTCAAGAAACTTGTGTATGAAAACCATATTTGAGCTTCTTAGAAGAACCTTTTCTTCCCTATTAAGCGAGTTAGCACTAACAAAGGGAAAAAATAGTAAATACGAATTTGCACACTCCTATTTGTTGGATTTGTTGAAAGTAATTGCAGTTCCATTGAAAGAATTATGTTTAGTGCTCAAATATCTACTAGTTTGGATGGTTAGAATGCATTTTTGTATCTTAGGGGTTTCCATCCATTTGTATTGTCATAATTTTCAAGCCCATGTTGTCATTATGTCAGTAATTATCCCTGTTGTCCATCATGTGGTCAGGGTTGTAATTATGCACAATTAGTGAGCCTTAATTTGTAATATCTATGGATCACCAACGTAAAGTAGCTATACCAGTGAACACTTTGATTCAGCTTGTCAAAAAGTGTCAAAAGTATAATAATCTTCAAGCATCTAATACCCTAAAGTGTAAGAACCAAAGAGTTAATAAGCCTAGGTTCAGTCTTGAATGGAATGATGTATTTGCAAGAGGACTTAAAGAAATGGATGAAAGATACCAGCTGTTTCAACAAGCCCGATCAAGAGACCATCAAACTGTGTCTACTTGTCAAGTCATTGCATTCGTTGTCAATTCTTTTGACCCATTGTATGCTCAGTTAGATTTGTCATGGGTTGATTATGAAACTAAAAGTATGTCAGCTCAAGTTTATAAGGAGATGCCTAGATTTGATGGGTATACCGTATGTGAAGGAGATGCACATGTTCAAAGTTTTTCCAGCTTCATGGAAAAACATTCATTCAGAGATCAGGATATGCAGATGAGATTTTTTTGTCAGATCTCTTGAAGCAAGAGCTCAGGATTGTTATTTAAGCTTTCCTGAGAAGTCATTTCCTTGCTGGGATAAATTAGTGGTTGCTTATAGAGAAGAATTTTCAAGAGATCCCTCAGACCTTGTCATGAGGTTAAAGAAGATCAAGAAACAAAATGAAGAGTCAAGTGTTGATTTCAGTCACAGATTTGCTGTTGCCTTGTCACTAATCCCATAAAGTTTTAGACCTAGCACTTCTGCCTGTATCCATATGTATTTTGAAGCTTATGAAGAGGGATCTAGTGCACTATTAAAAGATTTTGAAATACTGAGCATGCAGATGGCATATACAATTTTGGATAATTTGGAAAAACAGAGGAATGAGTATGTTCAAAGTTTATTTTCCTCAGTTATGGGAAAACTTGCTGATGAAATCAACAGTGGTGTGAATGAAAATGATTAGATGTTTTTAGACAAGTGCATACTTGAGAAGGTAAAAGATAAGAAGAATGCATCATCAAGTGATGAGAAAGTTGTCTTTGAACAACTTATAGAAGAAATGTACCCAACTGCAAATCAGCAGTTGAGTCTTCCGAGCCAAGAACTTGAAGAAGAATATGAGTTGGATTTACTTTTTGAAGAAGAGATATATGATCAGCAATATGATGATACAATTGATCAAGTCAAGCCTGCATATGTGGAGTGTAGCAATGATGCAAGTCTACATAGTGAGACAAGGGAGTTTTCTGATTTAGGAAATTCTCTTGAGAACATCAGTGTGTCAGCTGCAAATGAGGAGGTATGTGATGAATTTCAGTTTGAAATACAAGCCACAAGCAATTGTAATGAGAAAACCATTGGTGGTTTTTAGTTTGACAGTGAAGACATTTGTGTTTATCCTCAAGAGGATGCAAGTGACAAGTTTAGTGATGACACCCAATCTGATGTTGAAATGCAAAATGATGTGGATTGCTGTTATGACAGCCCAAAAGAAAGTAAGAAGGGAGAAGTGGAAAGTTTATTCACTATGACTGGTTATGACTTTTCTTGTGATAATGTTGTCAACAATTCCACTTCCTATGATTGGGGAGATCCAGTTTATGATCAACCTACTGAGTTCTCAACATTGGAAGATGATGATACTTTGATATTCCCTGATTTGCAATTTGATATTGCATCCAATTCAAGTGAAGGTAAAGAAGAGGAAGTGGTTGAAACAATAGATCAAAATAGTGATCTATTGAGTTGTGAACAAATTTCAAATCTTTTGACCACATGATATTAGAAATGTGCACATGAGGACAACTCTCAGTTGTTGTGTGCAACCCCTATTGATTTTAGCAATGATGATGATTTTCAAGATGCAAGGTATGATGCAAGTGAATCTGATTCTCTTTCCAATGATGAACCAGTTGATCATGATGATGATAATATGGATGAAGATAAACAACAAATTGATTGCGATGATGCACTGTATGATGAGTATGAAGATATGGACACTGATGTAAGTTCATAAATCTCTTTTGATGAGTTTGAAACAACAGATAACCATGAGATCTACATATCCAATGAGCCAAATATTAAAGATTGTAATGCAGATTTGGACAAGTCTTTGTTTGCTGACTTGAATGAGCCTAGTCATGAGTCTTTGAGTGAGAATGAAGATGTTGATTTCAATGAGAAATCTGATTATGCTTCTAAACCAGAATTGCTCGTTGTTGAGAAAACTTGTGATATTGAAGAGGTTGATACCTTATGTTCAGAGGATGACTATATGATTACAGATGATGATGAGTCAGAAATTTATGATGACTCTTAATACCAACATGAAGAAGAACAGTTACAAAGTGTGCTAATGCATGAGTGTATTTGTTTGCATACACTTGGAGACAGCTTGCATGATGAGAAAGATCTTTTGGTAAGTTCTTGTGATAGTTTTAATTTTGATATGCAAACTAGTAATCAGTTTGAGTTTAACAGTTCCAGCCACAAGGCAGAATGTGAGTGCTATTTTTGTCAGCTAGAAGAGGTTTTCATAGAATGTGGCAATGTGAAAAACATCGAGGCAAGCTATTTTTAGCTTGAAAATGATTTAAATGATGAATGTAATCAGTTGTTGCCACATAATAATCAACATTTTGAAAGTATGCCTAACTTTCAAATGCATAGTGGTTATGAACATGTTGATGATGTTGTGAATGATTTCCTGATAGGGGGTACCGACATGTTTCATCAAGCAGATGGTTGTGATCAGATTATGCTTTCATATGGTCTTGATCCCCATTTTCAAATGCTATCACTTGATACTAGATCAAAAAATAGAGAGAGTGGCAATGATGTGGTTTGTTTGGTTTGGTTTCCATGTGATAACAATGCTAAACAGAGAGCAAGTTCACATTTTCACAAGGGAAGTTTGGTATTGCTGTTTGCAAAGATGCAGCCACCTATGTTGTTGTGGTTTGATAAGTACAAGCATGAGTTGAGGGAGATCAACTCTTTCTACAAAATTGTATTTGACAGAGGTAAATGCTGATTCCCTTTTTTCATTTGGTGACCTAGGGTCATCAAATGAAGTTGAAAAACAAGGTTGAATAAAGGAGCAGTTTGAGGACACCTAATGGACTCAAATTTTGGTCTACTCTCCAGAGATCTGGAATCTTGCTATGCCCACAGGGGGCATACATCCCCAGTCGGAGCCACTAATGGCACTCTTAAATTTTGCGAATTTGAGATGCCCATTTCAAAATTTTTCTTCTACACTTTCAGAAGTGCACCTGAAGAATCAGTCCCGAGTAACCCACTTTGGAGGCTTATAATTTAAATCCTATTGATTCTCGTGCAAAACCCATTTGCATACATACTCAATTGACCTATGTGAGCAGGCATGTCAATTTTCAGCTTCCCGCGATAAGTTTTGGCAGAGTTTCAAAAAGTGAAGCTGGAGGGTTTTGACACTGTTCTGCTGTTTGCAGACTATTTGTTCTGCAAAGTTGCCTCTTATTTGAGCTTGGATCTCACAACCAGTTGACTGTCTGGGGAAAATGAATGCTATTCTATGTTCTCCATACCTAAATGATCTCGGGTGTTAGTTTTCAAAGTCTTATGATCCGATTTTCTATTTTTAGTAGATCGAAATCGAATGTAGTTTGTTCTGTTTCACATCTGCATTCTTGACAACCTTTCTGAGAGGCTAACTTCGACCGTCAATATTTTTTGACCGGTGATGATTCAAGAAAATTACTTTTGCACATGTGCTCACGGTATCTTAATGTTCCACTATGTCTGATGGCAGCTCGTTAGGGGTTGATTTTCTATTTATACAAATTGGCAGTTGAGTCAGTTTCAATTGGTTTAGAACACCTGCTGTTTCAGAAAAGTTCAACTGAGCAAATTGGTGGCTTAATATTTTTAACCTCGTGATCTGTTTCTCTAAGCCGTCTTTTGCACTATACTTTTGGGTCAAATTTCTGCATGCTCGCAATTTTTTATTGCTTCACGAGGTCATTTGACTAGTTTCCCAGATTGATTCCTGGGCCAACTTGGCCAGTTTTTACCATTTTCCAAAAGTGTCAGAAACCTGATTTTGATGAAGACCCAGTTCATTTTTCAACTTCAAAAGCACTCAGAGGCAGTGTCAAGGAGTTTGAGGGTGAAACTTGTTTGAAAATGATTTTTTTTTTAGCCGGACCCACAAGTGGACCCGACATGTATTACACCACTGTTGAATGGAACACCCATGCGATTAAGACAATATGGCTCCATGTTGAAATATAATCTCACCAGAGCAGATAAGTAATGGGTTGGCATGTTTCAAATACCATTTTCAAATTTATATATAGCTTAACCATGATGGAGTTGTGGGTGGTATGAGGAGATTATCTTAAGCTAAGTATTATGGCATTGTGAAGGGTTTATTTATCTTAGATGATTGGATACAACCTCAAAATTTTTAATCCTGATATGTTGTTTGAACAACTACAGGACATTGAGAGAACAAGTCTTTTTATGGGTTGATATTGTTCAAGTTTGTTGATTATGTGTAAACATCTAATTTTCTTAGTGATCCAAATGCACTAATCTTGTCATCCGAAGAATTCAAGAGAGGGTTGAGTTACTAAGAATTTAACCAAGTTTAAAGTTGTCAATGCTTCCCTTAGTGTTGTTTCATTGGGAATTATCTGCTTTGTAAAGCAATGTCAGTGTATGGTTGAAATAAGTTTTGAACATTGTATAGGTTTACCCACCTTGGTCCTGCAGAGCCAAAAGTGTAGGAGATGTCAGTCTTAGACTGAATCTTATAGAGGTTGGCTACCTCTTAGAGAATTACAAATTCTATGTGGGAAAAAACACCAACAAAAGTCTCATAGATTCGACGGTTGAGATTGATTTGAATTCAAATGGCCTAGATCAAGTGTGAGGACCTGATCACATGCTTTGATTGAATAGTTAAGTGATTTGATCAATTAGTTTCAAGAGGTGTAATTGAGAGAGTTTGTGAGTTACGAGGAGGTGACAGATCAATTAGGTGAGTGAACTGAGAGAGACTGTTAGTAAGAAAGAGGTGACAAATCAGTCCGGTGAGTGAACTGAGAGAGAGAATTATGCATGAGATATTTACTTGAATATGTATGAGACATGTGGTCAAATAAAATAATTAATTATAAAATTAATTCCTTTCTTTAGTAGAGAAAATGTGTGCACGTGATTAAATAGTTAAGTGAACTATTTGATTTATGAAAGCACTTTTAGATGAGAGGATAGAATTATTTAATTAAACAAATAATGATTTATTTAATTAAATGTGAGAGAATATGATTTAATTTGAATAACTCAATTAAATAAATTTATAAAACTTATTTAATTAATAAGAAGAATAGATTAGATTAAATGATGTGTGTAATTAAATAAATATAGGAAACTTATTTAATTAGCCAAAAGAAGAATAATGAAGTTAATTAAATGGTGTGTAATTAATTCAAATAAATTTAAGAAACTTATTTAATTAACTAAAAAGAATATATTGAGGTTAAAGACGTAATTTTTTAAAATTAGACTGAAGGAATCAGGTTGACTCCCTATAAACTGCAATGTGCTTGGTAAAACTTTTAACGTGATCAGTGGTGCTGGTGCGACACGCCCTCCGGTACCACGTGGGTGGGGGAGACTAGACCTCATGACCAACCTCTTGCAACAAGAAAGGTTTAGCCAACCGAGCTAGGGCCCCAACCCCATTAAAGACATAATTAAATAAATTACTGTAACTTATTTAATTAATCAAAGGAATAGATTAGAATTAATCAATGACATAATTAAGATAAATTAATGTACTTTAGTTAATTAATTGATTTTGGAAGAATAATAAAATGAATGAATTAAATGGTTAAGACTATTTAATTAATTGGAGAAATTTGAATGTTAAGTTATAATTGAATGAATAAAATCATTTAATCATCTTGCAAGTATCTTGAATTGATGATGAAAAATGAGTTGCTGGCCTAAGCCATTTTTTTGTGTCTACATAGATATCATATATGCAGTCTGTCTTGTGGCTAGTTTTGAAGAAGATTCTATAGAGTCACATGTTGCAATAGTTAAGAGGATATTCAAATATTTGAAGGGAACTATGGATCATGGCTTGAGGTATCCAAAGGATACTACTTTACTTTGAGTGCTTACATAGATGCAGATTGGGCTGGTTGTGTAGATCATAGGAAAAGTACAAGTGGTGGTGCATTCTTTCTTGGATGCAGATTGGTGTCATGGCTAAGCAAGAAACAAGATTCAATGTCTTTATCTACTACAGAGGCAAAATACATTGCAATAGCATCTTGGTGCACACAATTGTTATGGATGAGGCAAAGATTAAAGGATATTAGAGTGGTATATGATGAGCCAATCTCTATCTTTTGTGATAGTACAAGTGCTATTAATATTTAAAAGAGTCAAATAATGCATTCAAGGAAAGGAATATCTCAATCCGGTATCACTTTTTGAGAGAGAAGGTTGTAGAGAATGAAGTGAATCTTGAATATGCGCTTCCAAAGGATCAATTGCTGATATATTAACTAAGGCTCTTCCTCAAGATAATTTTCAATATCTTTAGGGGAAGTTGGGGGTCATTTCCCCTTCTTCTTTGAACTAGATGCATAAGGAGATGCACCAGTCAAGTGGATCTCAAGATTCATTCTTTGGTCTGGACTGATAGTGGTTGCTACCTCTCAGGGGGAGTAGGTAGTGGCATTATTGGTTGTTGTAGTCATGATGAGTGAGTGTTGTCATTGTGCAGTGGTTGCTAATCAATGTAGTATGGTGTGTGATCCTAAGGGGGAGTATGCAGAGCAATAAAAGAAAGGAAGTTGTAGAGAAGTGTAAGGCTATTTGATATCAATTGGAGAGATGTAAATTTGTTACCCTTTTCCATTGATGTCAAAGGAGGAGAATGAGTTGCATGAAAAGAGAGAGAGAGAGTAATGAGTTAGTTGTGTAAGGGGGATAAAAGAGATAATGAGTTGGTATGGAGAAAAATATTGAGGATCAGAGTTGTTGTGTTTATTGTTGATGTTTTTTCACATCATTTGTTACCATCAATGACAAAGGGGGAAATTGTTACAAGTATGTGAAGTTAATGTTATCATTGATGTCGAAAAGCTTTGGTGTTGTCATTTGTGTCAATTGTATGAGTGTGAGTTGTTGCAAGAGTGTGAGAATTTGGTATTGAGTTGATGTTGTCTTTGATGATGCTTTGATTAGTTGCATTATGTTGTCATTAGTAAGCTACTAGTGTCAAACTCTAGGGTTGCTTTGATAAGATTTTTTTATATATATGTATGGTTGAGTTTCTATGTTGCGATTGTCTTGGTGGTGATGAGGAAGTGTCAAAGATGTTGAGGATGTGTCTCTGTTTCTTGGTTTCCAAGTGCTTTTGAGAAAAAATGAATAAAATTAATAAAAAGTGGAAATAGTGTGTTGTAGTGTTTTGTGTTACAAATTAGCATTATGGTTTCACTCCACATTCATTATATGTTGAAGATATGCTTGTGTCATTTAGATATGTTGATTAGAGGTGTTTAGAGGTTTTGCATCAAAAAATTGGTGTGCTAGATTGTTGTGTAGAGGAAGTTGTGTTCACTAGTGTGTGAAATGTGCATTACAAAGGTGTCTAGGAGAAATGGTTTTAATATGCATTTCTCTATAGAGTGGTTTCAGGTCTTGCGGATCTGGAAGGGTGCTGATAGTGTTTGTATCTTTCTTCAGTCGAAGATGTTTGAGGTTTGGTGCTTTGGAAGTTGGATTCTTGAGTTGTAGTGTACAAATTTTTTATCTAAGTGTACTGGGTGTGTACATTCTTTAGGTGAAAGTTGTTGCGAAAGAATTTGTTGGATTTCAAGGTGTTTGTGGAATATTCTAGATTGTGTTCAAGCATGGTGTGTGGTCTATGAGTCATCTTTGGATTTTAGGAAGCATATACTTAAATTTTAATGGTGTTTACATGGGTTTGATCGACCTTGGGTGTTTACACTAATTGTGGAGTTGCTTCGACATTTGTGGAAGCGTGGCATGAAATGTATGAGTGGATTTAGGTCTGAGTTAAGGTGTTTTGTGGTTTTCCTTCATTCCTTTCCACCATGAGAATGTTTTGGTGTCGACCTAATTTGAATTTTTAGGGTTAAAGTGCATAGACGACCTTGGAGAATGTTTTCAAGGTTGAAGATAGTATAAATATGTGTTGAGTTGTTGAGGGATGATAAGATAGATGTGTATGATGCAAATTATAGTTGTAAGGTATGGATTTGTGAATTTTAGTGCGAGATTTCATGTGTTATATTACTAGATGCAATAAGCAGAAGGTGTCTACAATATTCATCAAGACTATGAAGGTGTTGGTGATGCTATGATGGAATTTTCTATTGCATTGATATTTATTTCTCACTGTAACATTCTTCTCTATCTTCTTTTCTATTCTAGAAGTGAGCCTTTCTTTCTTCTGGGCAGTGAGCCCTTTGTAATCAATGTTGATATTACTTTATATTGTGAGCTAATCCTCAACATGGTTTTTCCCTTCTTGGGTTTTCCATGTAAATCTATTGTTTCTTTATGGATTTTGTTGATTTGGTTTTGTTTCTGTTATCTACTTTCATGATAAATCATTCTAAAAGATTAAGGGTTAATTGAATTAATTTGGATCTAAATGTTTGTAAGGGTTTTGAAGTTTTAAGGTACAATTGATTCACCCCCTCTCAGTTTTCTTGTGCATTAAATAGATTTTATTTCCTTTTCGGAAGTGGAATCTAGAAAAATTAGGATCTAAGATTAAGGATTAGAGGACTGAGAAATCAAATTTTGGTTGCCTATACAGAGACCCATTCACGCTAGGGTGATTTTGTCCTTGTAGGGCACTCATAACCCACTTTTGGTGCTTGGTACATATCATTATGCCCTTCTTAGCTCTGCCTAAAAGTTACTATTTTTGTTTGTGCTATCATTAATTTTTGCATTTCATGTTTTACATCACATAATTGAGTTTACTAGGTATTTTATTTTTTTCTCCTAATATATAGAGATATTGATACTCTCAAATCCCTCTCTAAAATCCTCACAACAAAAACTTAAACATAATAAAAAGATTGCAAATTTAACTCAAAAAATTTGTTTGCACATGAAACCATTGTATTGCTCTTTTAAAGAAATATTATTACAAAATATTTTTAGTCATCAATGGACTGATGAAAATAAAATAAAATCCATACAAACATTTGATATGCAAAGGAATACATTCAAACACAAACTGTGCTCAACTATGTGAGCTCTTGCAAACTAATTTCCTTTTCAACACCTCATATCCACCTGGAACTCTTGTAGCTTCAACCTGTTGATCTAAAAATTTAATGGACTATTGTAAATCAGCCCCAACTTGTAAAAAACCCCAAGAAATGACCTCTCAGAGAATTCTATGCTCCCTTTTCCCCCTCCTTCAATTCCTCTTCAAAATCTTCCTTAATGAAAATTGATTTTTCCTTTCCTCAACTCCTATTGTCATGGAATTGATTTCAAATTCTTTATTTTTACCTCTCAAATATGGCATGCCTATCCCTATATCTGCACATTTAAATCCTCAAAAAAAAAGAATTAAAATAATTAAAAATCCATTTCCAATAGCCCCTCTAAAGATAGGTGTTTTTTAGTTTTTTTTCCTTCTCTCCTTTTGACTCCCAAAAGGCAAGAAAGTAAAAGCAAGCCTGGGAACCCATATCCTCAATCCCTAATTTTTAGGGATCATGGAGAAGTGTTTCAAACTCAATATTTTCAAATCCCAATGCCTCATATAGCCTTTCTAGTATTTTACAATTGAATAAATTAAAAAAAATGCTTTTTGCTTTTTCACCCACTATGTCAACTTGTCAATGTGCAAAGGAAATTTATTTGAAAATTTTAATTAATCAAAGATAAATCATTTTCCACCTTACAATAGGAATTTAAAACAATAATTAACTCACTCCAAAATTGAAAAATTATCAAAAAAATTGAACCTCTTTTGATTGACATAGGATTGCCAATTGCCATGGTTGCTCCTGCATCAGACACCCATGGTAGAAAAAAATGTTTCATGAGTGTGTCCTAAAAATTTGTAGATCCGATGCTCATTCTAAATCCATATTGCTTCCTTATTCACTTGAACTGTCTTTCTCACCTATCCCTGTAACTTGATGTCTCTTCCATCTTTCATTCCCCCTCTCTTCCTTCCTCTTTTCACAATTTCCAACTCCCACCAATTTGTACTATGAAATGATGGAAAATAATAATCACCAATTTTATCTTCTTTAATAAAATAAGGAAACTCATGCATTACCTCTTCCTCTATTGCTACAAAAATTGGTTCATTTTCAACCTCTATTTGTTCCATGCATTTCTCCTTCCCTATATCTCCTTAAAAATAATTTTTAGTTGCAAATTTAGTGTTAGTAACACAATCAAAATACTCATCCCTTCCATCCCTCTCCTTTATATCCATTTCAATGTCAATAACACTATCAAAATATTCTTCCCTTCCACCCTACAATAAACTGTCATCCATACAAATCTCTTTACCACATGAGAAATCATCAACTATTACAAATGAAAGCTCACCAAACAAATCAGTATTCACTTTCTCACCTTATTCCTTAATTAAAAATGTAGTACCTTCATTCAACAATTTAATCATTGCTGCAATATCTTCTTCTACACTAATCTCATCATGCTCACATAAATCAACAACATTTTCACAAAACTTGGATTTTACCTCTTCTTTCTCCACTAAAACTTTCACTCTACCCCTTTTGAATGCAATCAACACTGCTGCAACTTGCATTAGCAAATCATGATCTCCATCCTCATCCTCTTTTACTAATTGTTTAAATCCATTAACCAAACAATTTCTAGTTTTATTTCATACCTTTCCTTCTTCCTTATTGAAGGTCTTTAACTTGTGTTTGATTCCATCCTTCATCAAGGAGTCAAACTTCCAAGGACTCCCCAATAACAAGTAAAAAACACCCATAAACATTATATCACATAAAAATTCATCATGATAATCACCTATCTTAAATTTTACTAGACATTGTTCATTTACTAGAACTTTATGATCACCTTGCAACCAAGCAATCCTATATGGATGCGGGTTTCTTCTTCTTTCCAACTATAACTTATTTACCATTTCCTCAGAAACAAGATTTTCAATACTACCACCATCAATAATAACATTACAAACTTTACCTTCACACTTACATCTTGTTTTGAATAAGCTCTTCCTTTGATCTGGTTCTTTTGCTTCATTTACCAGGACCCTTCTTGAAACAAGTACTTCTCCGTCCTCTACCTCTTCTAAGTGTGAATACTTAGTATCTTCCCCATTCATATTTGCTTCCCTTACATTATTTTCAGCCCTGCTATGAGTCCTCTCTAGTTCTGCACATTCATAAGAGCTGTGTCCTTCTCCACATCTAAAACAATTTATTTTGTAATTTCCTCTTCCAAATCCTCTACCCAGTCTTCCCCTTCCTCTAAAAATTTGAACATGGGATTGAATTAAACTCTCACCTCTTTCATCCTTGCTGCTCTTAGTATCTCCAATCTGATTTCTTTCCTCAATTTACTGCACATTAGTTTTACCCTTTCCTCTTTGCTTATTATCAAATCTTCTATTCATTCTTTCTTCAAATTTTAAGGCAATTTGGTATGCATCCTCCATGGTTAGAACCCTCACTAATTTAATATCCTTTTGAATGCTTGGTATTAGACCATTGATATACCTTGTATCCTTCTCTTTGGTGGCTTCTAAATGCCTTGTTCTGATAAGAATCCTATGAAACTCCTCTGTGTAATCCTTCATTATCTTTGTTCCTTGCTTCAATCCTTGAATTTTCTTGAGTAAATCTAACTTATAATCCATTGGAATGAATTGTATTTTCATTTTCTCTGCCATTTTGTCCCACCTTGCAATTTTATCCTTCCCTTTTCTTCCTCTTTCCAATTGATTTTCTCTCCACCAGATTGAAGCATGTCCCTTCAATTTTGTCTTGGAAATTCTTACTCTATCTAGGTCTTCAAATTCTTCAAATTCAAAGTACTCCTACATATCATTTATCCAGTCTATAAGTTCTTCTGGATTCAAATTTCCATTAAAGGTAAAAACATCAATCTTTGGCCTTTTCTCTATTTTTGATAGGGCTCTCAACAACGGATCATTGGAAACTGTTGCAGCTATATCTCTCTGCTCACTTGTTAGGCTAGCATTATCTGAGGCTTCTTCTTCTTCCTCATCACCCTCTAGTTCCCTTCTCTATGCAAACCCTCTTCTTATTTCTTCTTGAAGTGTTTCCACTTGTCTTCTCAAAGCTATGAAATCATCATCATGGACAAAGTTGTCCATTTTTCCTCTTCCTCTACCTCTACCACGATGGGCTCCTCTCCCATACATTTTTCTACACACCCACAAGCTCAATCTTGGTGCAAACTACTTCTCTTTGATGGTCTATTCACACACACAAAATATTCCTGCTCTGATACCACTAATGTAGAGAGATATTTATACGCTCAAATCCCTCTCTAAAATCATCATAACAAAAACTTAAACAGAATAAAAAGATTGCAAATTTAACTCAACAAATTTGTTTGCACATGAAACCATTGTATTGCTCTGTTAAATAATTCTTATTACAAAATATTTTCAATCATCAATGGACTGATGAACAAAAAATAAAATCCATACAAACATCTAATATGGAAAGGAATACATTCAAACTTAAACTATGTTAAACTATGTGAGATCTTGCAAACTAATTCGCTTTCCAACACCTCATATCCACCTGCAAATCTTGTAGCTTCAATCTGTTGATCTGAAAATTTAATGGACTATTGTAAATCAGTCCCAAACTACAAAAAAACCCAATAAATTCCCTCTTAGAGAATACTACACCCCCTTTTCCTCCTTCAATTCCTCTTCAAAACCTTAATGAAAATCTATTTTTTCTTTTCTTAACTCCTTCTACCATGGAACTGATTTCACATTTTTTATTTTAACCTCTCCAATATGGAAAACCTATCCCTATAGCTGCACATTAAACTCCTAAAAAAAATAAAAAAATAAAAAATCCATTTCCAGTAGCCCCTCTAAAGATAGGAGTTTTTTAGTTTTTTTTCTTCTCTCCTTTTGAATCCCAAAAAAGAAAGAAAGTAAAAGCAAGCTTGGGTGCCCATATCCCCAGTCCCTAATTTTTAGGGATCATGGTGGAGTGTTTAAAACTCCATATTTTCAAATCCCAACAACTCATATAGCCTTTCTAGTATTTTTCAATTAAATGAATTAAAAAAGCTTCTTTTTGCTTTTTCACCCACTATGTCAACTTGTCAATGTGCAAAGGAAATTTATTTGAAAAGTTTAATTAATTAAAGATAAATCATTTGCCACCTTACAACATGAATTTCAAACCAAAATTACTCTTCAAAATTGAAAAATGCTCAAAAAAATTGAACCTCTTTTGATTAACACATGATTGCCAACTGCCATGGATGCTCCTGCATCAGACACCCACAGTAGAAAATAAATGTTTCATGAGTGTGTCTCATAAATATTTGTAGATCCAATGCTCATTCTAAATCCATATTTTTTCCTTATTCACCTAAAACTTTTTTCTCACCTATCCCTGTAACTTGATGTCTCTTCCATCTTTCATTCCCCCTGTCTTCCTTCCTCTTTTCACAAATTCCAACTCCCACCAATTTGCACTATGGAATGCTAGAAAATAATAATCACCAATTTTATCTTCTTAAATAAAATAAGGAAACTCATGCATTACCTCTCCCTCTATTATCACTGCAACAATTGGTTCATTTTCAACCTCTATTTGTTCCATGTGTTTCTCCTTCCCTATATCTCTTGAAAATTAATTTTCAGCTGCAAATTTAATGTTAGTAACACAATAAAAATAATCATCCCTCACATCCCTCTCCTTTGTATCCATTTCAATGTCAATAAAACTATCAAAATATTCTTCCCTTCCACCTTGGAATAAATTACCATCCATAGAAATATTTTTGGCTTTCCTAGAGAGTCTTCTAGATTATTGTGGTACCTATAGGAGACACTTATACCAACTAGATCCATTATTAGGGAATTTTTAAATTTAATAAACCATTGTGTTTGGGACCAAGTTTTTCCTTTATTTCCTTTTTTATAGCATGTGAAAATATTTTTAAGTTAATGCACTAACATTCCTTTATCTAAGTGTTAGTGTTGTGTTTTCTTTTATTTTTCAACCCTTTCCCCTTTTTTCAAAATATTTGGCCTTGTCCCAAATTTAGTGAGTTATAAATATTTTCTCTATCAATGATTAAGGTTTGTTTAGGAACCACCCTAGGTTCCCAAAAAATGATTCAACCTCCAGTAGTTTTCACTGAAAATGAAAGTAAAGGAATGTGCTTGGTTGTTGGTGCTTTGAATTGGTTTTCAAACCACCCCAAGTGTCAAGTCATTATTCAACATATTTATAGAACTCCATAAAGTTCCTAATAAGTTTATTGTTCCTAACAAGGTTATAAGTGTCAAAATAAATATTTTAGGAAGCTTTCAAGGAGTTCCTAATTGGTGTAAAACCATTGACACATGGGAAAAATGGGGAAGGAAAATTTCAATTTTTTTAAGGCACCGGGATCTAAGAACCTCCACCAAGGTTTTGGGTTCCTAGTCAATCTTGACATAACAAGGGTGAAGATAAATAATTTTTATGGTAGAGATTTGTTTAGGTTTTGAAACTTTGTTGAGTTCCTAATGAGCCCCAAAGTGGGGGCACCAAAATATGGTAAAGTATAAAGTGTTTTGAAGGTGTGAAATTTTTGAAAGGTGTTTGATGGTAGAGTATTTTATTTTTTAAATGGGTTTTGAGTGTCAAATATAATGGTGTTACTCTTCACCACCCACCAACCTAAAAATTAATATAGGGGGATCTCTCCTAATTACCTATATCAATTTTATCTAATCTCCATTACTCTTCCTAGCTACCACTATATCTCTAGCTATGGCCTTTCAGTCTAAGATGCCCATTTTAGGTTGGAATGCTCATTGATCATTGATTCTCTTGGTGCTAGAATTTTCATATTAAGGTTTCACCCTATTGCTACTGAATATGATTTTTTTATACTTTCAAGGAGGTTGGTTCTTCTGGTATTGATTGGATACTATGAAAGTGTAAGGGTTTTTCTAGATTTTCAATCATGTCGTGTCTAGTTTTAGAAAGATAATAAAGTGATGAAGTAATTATAGGATGAACTATTGTAGGTATTATGTAAAGAGTGTCTCTAAGTTATTTATATTTATTTAGGGAAGTATTTAATATCATTGATGTTTTCTCTTGTCACACTCATTAACATGATTGTATTGGGAATTTGAAAATGTGATATCATTTTAAAATATTACAAAATTGTAATAATTTGTTCAATTTATATGTTCATGAAGTCCAATATTGGATAACTAAGTATGCTCAGTGTATAATTCTTATAGTTTGATGACACATTTATCTATACCAATATTTCAATGTTTTCATTCATTGTTCTCCTTCATGTTGTCTAAATTTGTAGCCCAATTAGATAGGTAGAAACATTTGGCCCACCTAATCAATCTAAAATCATTTATACAAATCACAAACATTTAATAGTAATGTAGGAATACATCACTCAAGGTTGTGCACTCATAACTTTATAATATATAGAAAATAATTTATTATCAAGAGAGCTATGAAATAAATCTAATTCATGAGGGTTATGCTCACACATATTTTATTAGCTATATAGGGTTTTTGAGATAACTAGTTGTTCATAGATTAATGAAAAACTTGGGGTCAATTCAACAAGTTGGTTTGATTATTAATGTTTTTGGTTATCCATTTTCTTTGACTTTAATACCTATTTAGGTACACCCATGGGATCACCATATCGAGTCTAAGTTGAGCTCAAAGAGAATTAGTTGAAATCCACTCTTGTTGAATTGGCCTTGAACCATCCATGATTTGTTGATGAGTTTATTTCACTTGCATGATGACAACCTTGGCCTTGTGAGTGAGATTTTATTCTAGGAAGCAGAGCTATGGTTTTGGGACCATAAAATATGAATGTGATAAAAAGTATAGGATGATGAAGTAAGCACTTCTAGGGGTATTAATATTGTTGTTACTCTAAAAAACACCCAAAAGATTGACCTTGTCTCAACTACAAGACCTATCTGACATACTTTCCTTATTAAGGAGTTAGAGTTTCTAGAAATAAAAGCTCTAAAATCATTGATTGATGACATTAATTCTTATTATATAGATTAAAAATCTCTTCCAAAGGACATTTGAAGTGATGTCATTCACCAATCTTTTGAATATGAATAAGGATTAAAGTTTCTTTAGGCATGATCCTAGGCTAAAATATTTGTAAAAGTGATGCATAATAAAATCTAGGGAAGTTGACTCTCTCTCTCTCTCTCTCTCTCTCTCTCTCTCTCTCTCTCTCTCTTTCTCTCTCCATATGATGGATATAATAGGTGCAGGGATCATGCATGGGTATAGAAGCTAAAAATGTACCTATCTCTCAAACCTATGATTGAAGATAATGAAATCAAGTTTTCTATCTTGTATTTGGAGGGAATTTCACATGAGTGGTGGTACCGTAGGATAATCACTCAGGGCCACAGATCCATCAATTCATATGATGAATTTTACAATCTAATAATTGAGATGTTTTATTATAAGGATCCTAAGGTTTATCTTAGAGAGTATGACTTAATGGAGTTCTTTTGTGATCCCATAATAAGTATGTGTCCCACTTTTTGACCAAAGTGGGACATTGAAATTGAATTTTAAAACCAAATTATCACTTTCTATCATCTATAGCAACTAAATCATCAATAATTTGAAGATGACGTGAACTAGTGATTTTTAAAATTTCATGTGTATATTTTAAATGTTTTATTTAAAACAAAATTAAAAAAATGATGTGATTTTTTTAACGTAATTTTAAATAAACCCTTTTTTTATTGTTAATAGAGTTTTTAAAATGCGACATTTATTCCATATCACATAATTTCTTACAAAAAATAACTAAATTATAAATTATTAAACATAGATTGGTAGCACCAATGTGTAGTGAACATATTTTTCCATAATTTTTTGTTATATATTTTAATAATTTTTGAAGTAAGAATAATTATAACTTAGAAATAGGTTTATTCCATAATGCATAATTTTTTATTCATATATATCAAAATTTACTTATTCTTATTTTGTTTAAATAAGGACATTAATACCTAGTGCATATATATATTTTAGAATTTTTTAATCTATTATTTTATTTTTTTGTATGTGTGGAATAGAGGCCTTAATGTTTGGTGAAAAACCTACGTTCAATAGAAAATAGAAAATAAATATAATAATAAATTGAAATATATTAAAAATTATACTTTTAGGAAAACATATAGTAAGGGATACATAATTAAAAAATATAAATTCTAAACATGATTTCGTTTGATCCCCCAAAAATTGAAGAAAAACCAAATTTTTATCATCATTTTGAAAAGTGTAGAGGAGACTCCATCAAGGGTTTGATTTAAGACTAGGGGGTTTTATTCAAGGGGGTTTTATCTAAGGGTTATGGTATAATCCTCTTCAATCAAACGCATTTAGATGGAACCCCTTAATGTAATCATTAATTTTTCTGAATAATATGTGATTTTAGGAAAAACTAGGATGTCCCATAAGTGGGACACACTATTGTGGAGAATCATGTGATATACTTTCAAAAACTATCTATAATGTGCCAAATATCATAGAGAGATGGTTTATTATCCTCTTCATTGAAAGGTTCTAGCTAATTCTCTCAAGGGACTAGTCAAATCTTTCCAACCACCTTCCCTACAAGAGGCAATCAAGAAATTTTTGGCACAAGAAACTTCCATGTTAAAGAATAAGCTTCAAAATAAAACCTTCTTTCCAAATGATCCTTTTCATAAAATTTACAAGAACCCAATAGTTTCCCATCAAATCTAGACATTGAGGCAAGGAATGAGTTAAGAATGAAGAAGCTATGGCTCAATTACAAAGAACCCTGGTCATCTACACATAGATGTATTGAAAAAGGATAGGTGCACTAAATTGAGGTAAGGTATAAAGATGAATCAAGATCTTAAAGACCAGGACCATAAAGTAAAGAATAACTTGAAAGAGACATTAAAGAAAAAAATAAAAAATAAAAGAGGAAGGACAAAATATGGGACCTATAATATTTCTACTCTCTTTCGTACTCTAGGGTATAATCCTTTTCACATCCATGGGGTCCTATAGGGACAAAGGGTGACTATACTCATTGATAATAATGCTACTCATATTTTCATTGATGATGAATTAGTGGTAAATCAAGGTCTTAAAATAAAGGATATTGAGGGGTTCAATGTAATGGTGGTGGATAGGTTCATAATCTAATGCACTCAAAATATCTCTCAACTAAATATTAATTTTGGAGGATATGTTATAAATATTTTTTTCTATTTTTTTAGCATAAGAGACATGAATATGGTATTAGGTATCTATTGGTTGCACTCATTAACCAAGATCACATATTTTTTTTTTACACCATGAAACCAATTTTTCAATCTAAAGAGGAATAAGTGATATTGTAAGGAATGATGAATAGATGAAAATTTTTCATAGGAAATTAGCATGGGAAACTCAATGCTTGGTGAACGTGATAAAATATTTTGAAGGTAAGAAAACATATCATATGGATGTACAAAATATACTGAACAAGCATAGTGAATTCTTCAACAATATTCCTCCATGAATCTATTGTAAAATATAGGTTTTGAGCATGCCATTGAGTTGGAGAAAGGTGTTAAGCCCATGATCACTACTCCCTACTAACATCCTAGGAAGCATAAGGAGGAAATTGATAAGGAAATAAATGAAATTTTAGACATGAGATACACTAACCTAGTTTAAGTCCTTTTGCTTCTTATGTAGTTATAGTAAAGAAGAAATATGACATAATGAAAATGTATATCAACTATAGATAATCCAATAAGAAGACTATTTAAAATTTATACTCAATCCTTAGGATCAATGAATTGATATATGAGATTCATTGAGTGGTTTATTTTCAAAGACGAATCTTAGATCAAACTACCTTCAAATATGAGTTGAAGAGGAGGATATTCACAAGGTGGATTTTTCTACCACTATAGACACTATGAATTTTGTCTCATTCCATTTGGCTTGAAGATTTCCCTAGCAAACTTCTATTCATGCATTTTTTTTGTAAGAAATTAATAATTTTATCCTTTTATTCTTTGATGACATTCTTATCTATAACAAGAAATAGAGGGAGAACTTATGGCATATTGATGAGGCATTAGGAATTATAGAAGCATATATGCTTTTTATAAATGAATCTAAATGTGATTGTACCATGTATTTGTTTTTGTATTTGGGACACCTCATCAATGAAAATGGAGTGTAGGTAAACATAGAGAAGGTCAATGTAATTTTGGATTGACCTCCCCCAAATAGTTTGACACAACTATAAGGATTATTCAACATTTGTAGCTACTATAGAAAATGTGTTAAGGTATTATCTCAATTGGCTACCCCCTTAATTGATTTAGTAAAGAAGGGAAATTTGAGGTAGAATGAGGTTGAATAGTGAGGATTTGAAAAATTGAAATAGGTATTGATGTTATTCCCATGTTAGATATTCCTAATTTTTTCCTTTCCTTTGTTTTGGAAAGTGATGCACTAGGAATAGTTAGTATAGTGCTTATGCAAAACACACACACAATTACATTTGAGAGTTGAAAACATACATAGTTGGAAATATGATTCTTCAAATATAATAAATAAATATTGGCCATAATGCATGTATTGACTATATTAAGGTAATACTTGGTGGGTGGTTCATTTGTGATAAAGACTTATCATAACATCTTGAGGCATTTTCTCAATCAAAAGGATCTAAATGAGTGAAAAAAATTGGGTAAGAAAACTTCAAGTGTATGAATTTGATATTGGATATGTTAAAGGGAAGAAAAATATTGTTATTGATGTATTATCTAAAAAAAAAACTTTGTGTTTAATGTCTCACATATTTGTTGAGTAAAGGTAGAGATCATAGCAAAATATGCTAAGAAGAATTTTATAGATGATGTGTTGAAAGAGAAGCTATTGGATGATAGGTACAAAATATACAATGAACTCATTCTCTTTAAAGAAAAAATCTACTTGGTTCTAGAATCAAGAATTAAAGGAAATATTTTGAGGGAAAGTGTAAGAATTTGTGTCCACTTTTTGGTCAAAATGTGGAAATTGTTTCCCTAAAAGTCAAATTTTGTTATTGTTAGAGAAAACTTCAAGGACTTACACATAGAATATTAAGAAACTCTAGTATTATGAAATGTAGGATTTTGAGTCTAGTTTTCAAATATGTAATTTATTATAATACTTAGATGATACAAGTTAATTTTTATAGCATGTACACACATTATTTTTTAATTTGTTTTGGGGAAACATGTGTATTATAGTGAAGTTTGATGAGGATAATCTTTTATAATTTTTTTTTCAAATATACATATTTAAATTTATTTTTTATTGGTCCTAATAATTTTTTTGGAAACCACTCATGTACCAAAAACATAATCTGAGTTAAACTAATCATAAAATTAATTTTATTTTTTATTGTGTAAATAATTATGTCCAGATTGATGACATATATAATTTAAAAAATAAACTTTAAAAATTAAAATCTATTATATAATACTAATACTTGACATTTCAAATTTATGAACCACTTTTCTTAAAAATTAATTAATAAATAGAAAAGTCACATATTTTAAAAATATACATCATCATCTATAATAGGTTTTGATTTCATAAAAAAACCATCATCCGTTTTGTTAAAGTCAAAATTTCACTTGTTGCTAACATGGCCTTGTAATTCAAGCAAAATTGCTTGGATCCCACCGCCCTTTGATTTTGCCAAGTTAAATGTGGACGGAGCATCCAGAGGCAACCTAGGAAAGTCTGGCATAGGATGTATGATTAGAAATGGTCTTGGGGTCTTGTGAAAGCTGTTGCTGTCAAACTTCCATCAAGAACTAATAACGTTGCTGGCTGGTTTGAAATTGGCTGCTTCTTTAAAAATTCAAGAGATCATTATGGAAGGTGACTCTTTAAACATCATTAATGCCTGCATAAATAGGAAGTCTTCTAATTGGAAAATAGGGTACATCCTTGAGCATGCATGGGAGCTGTTATAAAACTTCACAGTCTTTGAATTCAATCACTGTTACAGGGAAGAAAATGCTGCTGCATATGCTTTAACCAATATTTCCATTGAAATGGAGGAGGAGAAAATATCTCTACTTTTGACAGATTGGCTTGGATCATTGATCATGAGCAATTATCCTATCAACAAGACTTTTGCTAACGTGTTTTGTTTTTTGCAGGGCCTTGTAAAGTAAACTCTTTTACAGATATCTTGTTGTCAGATCAAGCAGATCATTAAAAATATTGCAATTTTTTGACCAATGTATACATCTTTCTTTATTTTTACATATTTGGCAAAGTTGCTTCAAGATAAATTCATGATATGAGGTTTAGGCTACAATCCTTAGATAATTTGCAGCCAAGAAATTTGCACAACGAAGCAAGAGAATTCTATCCAACATTGAGAGTTGGAAAAAAGGAGTGGCATTTACTCTTCCTGTGCCAATTACACAACTTTGCATTTCCATTGGATACAACTTTCTTCATTTTTAAGTCTTTGGCAAAGCTGAACTTTTCTGTTAGATATTTTGTAGCCAATAAATCTGCACAGCGATGCATGACTTTTTTGATCAACATTGAGTGTTGGCAAAAGGGAGTGGCACACACTACTATTTTTGGTGTATAAATTGTGATTGCTGCACTAAGATAGAATTCCCAAAAGCCCTTTTCTCAATTATTGATAAATTGTGGTGTTTACTTTGTGCATTATGGACTCATTACAAAAATACATTTTCAAGTCTGAAGGTGATATTAATTCTATTCAAGGTCTGATTTATTTGTTTATTGAAGATGGGTATGACTCCTTTCCTGAGGGCATGAAACTATTTGACGCAACTTTAGTGTAATTCTATCTTCATTGTTATGCTGGGATTCTTCTCCTCGCCTGGTTTTTCTATACAGGCTTTTTGTATTGACTTTTTATTTATTAATACAACCTTTGCTTGTTTAGGCCATGGATTTTTTGCTTGAAAAAAACATGGTCTTGTAATTGTAAGTTCAAGGCTAAAGGTTGGGTTACCATGTATTTTATAAGTCTAAAAATAAATTAAAAGCATGTGTTTTGAGTTTAAAACTTTTTGGAATGAGTACTTGCTTTAAAATAAATACCCATTCTAAAAAATGAACAAGTACCTATTTTAAAGATAAAAAATGACACTTCCACTAAAAGTAGACCCATTAGCTTGCAATTACTCCTGAGAGTGGTTCATGATACTCAATTGGTAGGAAAAACTAGGTACTTCAATACCTATAGGAAAATTAGGGAAAGGTTCAAATGGAAGGGACTCAAAGATGATGTCCTTAGTCATATAAAAGAATGTGATATCTTTCAAAGGAATAAAATAGAGAAAAAATTCCCAACCAATCTTTTGTAATCATCACCTATTCCAAAATAGAATTGGGAAATTATTTTAATATATTTCATCACTAGACTCCCTAAAGTCCAAGGTAATTATTGTATATATGTTTACGTAGATAGAATTACCAAGTATGCACATTTATTTCTCATTTCTTTAGACTTTAAGGCACCACAATTTATTAATCTATTCTTTAAGTGTTGAATCATATTAGACTAACCAAGAGTATCATGAGTGAGAGAGACAACTATTTCTTATCTTTATTTTGGAATTGTCTCTTTCCTTTAGCAAGAAATGAACTCACACTGAACACTAGATACCACCCAAGAGTATCATGAGTGATAGTGACAACTTTTTCTTATCTTTATTTTGGAATTGTCTCTTTCCTTTAGCAAGAAATGAACTCACATTGAACACTAGATACCACCCACAAATAGATGATCAAAATGAGATTGTGAAAAAATGGGTGGAAGGTTATTTGATTATTTTTTCCACTGATCAAAAAGACTATTATATATTTTTTGGTTGTTGAAGAATGCGATCTTAGATATTTTGGTGTTTTAATGTTAAATTTTATTGTTAGAATTTTGTTACATTTCTAGCAAAATTTATGTGTTCAATTATAATAATTGAAGTAGATCCTATTGTAGACATGTAAAAATGCCTAACACATATCACACAACCTAAAACTGCATTTTTCCATAATTGGCATCATTTTCATTACCATTATTTCATTTAGCATCATTTCACATAAATTGCATCATTAATCCCCCTTTCACATCATTTCCATCATTTAACCCTATTTTCCGCTATTAATTAAATAATATTGAATTGTTTAATTAATTCACTATTTCATCACTAATTTTCCCCTTCATCCTCCTAGTTGAATAAATTTAATTATTTAATTAGGTTCATCTAATATTTCTTCTAATCCCATATAATTAAATAATCCTAATTATTTAATTATACCATTTCTAATCTTTTTCCTCCAATAGAATATTCTTTTTTAAAGAACGAAATATTCGTATCCTCCATAATTAAACAATTTCTAATTATTTAATTATCTTAATTTTACTCAAACTATCTTAACTTAACTTGTCTCAACCATTTCTAGCCCTTGATCTTCAAATCTAATCTCCACCCTTGATCTAAATATCCTAACCATTTTCCTAAAATGGTGGATATATTTGAGTTCTAACTGATCATATCCCTTGATCTATCTTAATTCACTCTCATTTGTCGGTGTTGAGGATCAATATTGACCCTTCTTCGTGGGAATTGAATCTCAATGTTGACCCTTGATATACTTTAGGAAAATCTATAAATTCACTTTCCATCCTTCACATTCATCACCTAGAATTTTCATAGCTAAGTCGTGTCAATTCGATTCTTGAGAAATTAAGAGCATTCATCTTGAGCATCTAGGTCATCTTTGCATCACATTCAATCAAGCTTTTGCTAGCTATAATGGAGGCTTCAAGTGTTTGAGTAATCCAACACCATACAATACCAAGCTCTCCAACAATGGGATGACAAGATTGCTCATGTTTTTTATTTCAATTATGTTATGTTTGATTATTCTAACCTTAGGGTTTGATTTCATGGCTTGATTTGCAATCTAATCTCATTGGGAAGTGGGTTTTTATCTCTTGTTTTTGGTTCTTTGATTGAATTCTTGATTGTTTATATCCTTCCACTTTGACCCCTTACATAAAATCGCTTGCTCGGTGGGACCCATGTCCCTGATTTAACATTTTTATCAAGTTTTTGGTGAGTTACAAGTTTTTGGAGTGCGACTGTTTGAAATAGAGTTCACTATTATTCATTGGATCACTATTTTTTTGACATCTAGATGCATCTGTGCCTTCTCAGAGCCGCTATTGCTAACTTGGCCATAGTTTTTTTTGGTGTTTTGACCTTTTAATAGAGTGTTTTTAGTTTTGTAGAAACAAGTCCATGCCTACCTCAAAGAACAAATGCTATTACAGAAACATAGTCACGTTTGCCCCAGAAGGGGATCACTATTGCATCAAACACAATCGCTAATGCAAAATTGACCACTATTACTTCTCTATTTTTAACTCCCACTTTCTATCAATTTGGTTAACTGGTCCATGTTTGTCAAAGGATGGTTTGTAGTTCCTCTCATGCTATTGATACATTATGATATTGCTTTGTGAGTATTTTTGATTATGTTTGATTTTTGGTTATGTTCTGATGCATACTTGATACATTGATAGACATCTATTTCGTCATGTTGTTTGGATTGGTAGACAATTCTACTTCTTTGCTTATGATATTTGGACACATGTGTTGGATATTTATGCTTATGATGATGCTACTAATTGCTTTATGATGATGATGCTGTTTAGATTTGAATTACTGTTTATTATGTGGGTGGAAGAGATGGTGTTGCATTGCTCATCCGTGAGCACCTTGCCTCACCACAATTCTCTTTCACAAAGAATTTGTTTATGAGTTTATATGTATATGTATATGTTGTTCGATGTTTAGTGTTATGCAGGACTGCAGGTATCAGGTGCCGACTCCACCCACATTGTCGAGTCTGAGCACGCCCTACATATCCAATGGTTTGATGTGGTTAGGGAGTTGATAAGAAAGTACCCCCATCTATGTTTGTGGTTTAGTCATTGTTTGTTCATGTTATATATCTATACTTCGTTCGTGTGGCTATGATTTTAGTTTGAACTATTTACTTTCATGGTTTTAGTAATGTTTATTAAAGGTTTCGATTATGGCTTTGTTGATGTCGTTAAATAATTGCTTTAATTAAATGTTATTCTTCAATGTGGTTAATTAAGTAATTAAATTATATTTGTAGTGAGTGACATTAATTCTCTTAGAAAATAAATGTGCTAGTTAGTGTTATTTATTTTATACATTAATGGTTTTATTAATATGGCATAGTTTAAATTATCTTGAGGATACCATTTAATTTAAATAAATATAAATTAATAAATTATTTTATTGAATATTTAAATTAAGTCATTTGAAATTATTGTTATGATGACTAATTCTAACATCGAGTAGTTAATTAAATATTAAATATTAAATTTAAATGTTGCTTGGGTTATAATGCTTATTTATTTATTTTATTAATATTTTTTTATCTTAAAAAGTTAATTATATTTTAACAAGGAAATTATATTGTTTAAAATTTGGAAGAAGTTAGTTAGTTTAGGAAATTTGGAAGAAATACCTATTCGAAAATTAGTAAAAATTGAAATTTAATGCAAGAGGTTATTCTCCATGTGCAGTGAAACTCATAAATTGTTAGTAACTTTCTAATTTTTGTTTTATATGGATTTTATATCCAATCTGGTCTTTTTCAAAAAAGGGGAGAGAAGGAAAGCAATTTTTGGCTCTGTAATTCATAATTTTGGGTTTTTGCTGGAAATTGTAATCTTTGCATTTTTCTTTCAAAAATAGTTAAAAGAATTCAGAATCGTAGTTTGTCCTAGATTTTGTTTCCTTCAAAATTGCTTCTAGAAGCCGCGGATTTCAGAATTTGGTGAAGAACGTAGTTGGTTGGATACGAATGACGCAACATTTCGTCTTCGAATTAATTTCAAGAAAAGGACTCCAGGTAGCACAGTGAACTCGATTATCTTTGTAATTTCCTATTGAAATGAAAAATTGAAAATTTTGAAATTTCGTTAGGCTTGCTTGTCGAAAATTCTGTATAATAAATAATGCATTTCCTGCGAAGCTTTTGAATTCTTATTATTGTGAAATTGTTGTTGTGTAAATGTCATCCCCATCCTTTGGATTTTGCTTTCCCCTTCGTTTCCTGTCAAGTATTGTTATTTAATATTTTAGATATACAAGTATGACTGGCAAAGCGTCTGGAAACTTATTTTTATGCTTGAATAAATGATCTTCGCTTTGATCCGTCCTTTGTTATTTCTCAGTCTATTACTCTGCAATTTTCATTTTCCAGAGATCTTCCTCTTTTTATTTTGCGTTCTAGCTTTTTCATTTCATCATTCTTATGCTTATGCACCTCCTCTGCTATGTGACTATGTAGTATCGTTGCAGTGATTATTTTATCAGATATATGTTAGATAAAATATATATATATATATATATACTACCTTATGTATTATGTATTTTTGATTCAAAATTTTTGATGGTTGTTGGTATTTTAATTCATGGCTTTGGAGGTTAATGTCCTTGGCGTCCCCACTCTCCTTATCCCTCCATGCGCACCCCCCAAACTCCCTCTTTTCTTTCTTTGTGTGGCGACACAGAAGTAGCCAAGCTGTTGTGCATAGCCATCCCTTGTGCTACTACGCAACAACTTGGAGGCTACTTTGCGCAGCCAAGAAGGGGCCACGCCTTATGTTTATGCCCATGGGTTTTTTTTTATATAGTTATATATATATATA